>CAADRB010000007.1:2164745-2188898 GCA_900708905.1 Hymenolepis diminuta
ACTCGAATTGAGTGGATGATGGAAGCCGAAGGAGGAAATATAGAATAAAACCTAGGTTAATATTTTATCTATTTGTTTTGTGACTAGAAATTGCAAGTTTCAACCATTAATAGTATCATTTTCTGTTTTTCTAAAAGTGCGTAAGGTGTTCTCAGGTGCTTTACGCATTCTGTAATTACCTCACTGTTGAAATTTTTCCGAATTCATTATGATTTATTGCTGTTTCAGTGGTTGAAATATAATTAAGTCATGGTTAATTTTACCCAAATTTGGTATGGGCTAAGAGGATGGCATCGACTTTTTACAATTTCGTAAATTTAAACGTTATAGGTATGTTTTGATTATAAGAATTTGTTAATATGCACTGAAAGTTTTTTCTGAACTTGCACAATGCAGAAATATTTCTTTTTCGTTATCCTAATTGGTTAAAGGACATCACATGTGGAAGGTATTTTAGGAATTTCTATCGCCTCTTTTCGTCCTGTGAATGTATTTTGTAAATTTTATGCTTCACTTAGACACAATATTTGATGTTAATTAAATGATAAACATTAATCCCATCCTAGCATAATCGACAACTCAATCAACTAGTCATTAAACTCTGAACGATCACTAAATCATGATATTTGAATTCTGGAGCGTTAGGATACAACCCGACAAACTATATTTTAGGCAGTATCTGGACTTACTGATGAATTCACAGTTTAAATAAATTAAGATCATTTAATTATCTGGCCCATTCCCTAATTCTACTCTATCTCACTGCTTCTTAAATTCCAAGCCCAACATTCATCTTGGATAGAGAACTAGGATCACGTAGCCCGTATCGAGAAGCTCCAATTATTCATTCCTATTTATAAGCCGGAACTAAACAATATCTTGGACTTTTCATCTAACTCGGCGTGCACCAACTGGAGCCGAACCCATGATCTTTAACTTTATAGACGAAAACATTAATTGCTGGACCACGGATCCTTCTTATTGGACTTTTACCATCTATTGTACTTAGTTTACCTCCCATGTTTAAAAATTACACAAAGGCTTTCCCCATGATAGTACTCTGTGGCCCATCTGTGCACTTACAATCTTCGAACGTCCAAACTGTGCTGGTTTATACTAAGCAATATACTGGATGATCGTAAAGTATCCTCTTATAAAGATCTCCAAAACATGTCGCGTTGTCGGCAAATGTTTAATTTCGAGAATGAATCGTCCTAGTGCGAAAATGGTTTTTCATTATGAAAACACGTTCACAAGTCGACACAATGACCGTTTACAACTATCAAACAAAACTCAAATACGGTTTATCAAATAGAACCTTACGTATGTTCTCCTCATCCTTCTCTTTTATAAAAAAACAACTCATTGGTTAAATCAACTGATCCCTGGATTAAGAATTACGCCTTAATCAAATGGGCTTATTTTTTCAATCGTAAAAAACAGTCCAATCCAGTTTTAATGTCGCTCCTAATTAAATCATAATTATTATCGACGTTCGCCTTTGTTGCTGAGTACAAATTGTTAGGGCTAACGATGGTTTAAGAGCAGAACGCCAAGAGCTGACTAGGCCGAAATGTATTTAATAAACCTCTATGAGGGTTCAAGCGAGTGAGGGGGGGGAGAGAGAGCTGAGGAACAGAGATGAGAGGGAAACGCAGGAGCCAGCGAACGACTTGCGTGTGTCTGCGTGTTTGTATATGTGAGTAGAAATATAAGGTTTATGAGTCACTCGAGCTAAAACGTGCGTGAGGATGAGTGCGGTGTACTTTTAATGAGACGGAACAGTTATGGAAAGGGGGAAATCAATAAAAGCGTTTAGACGTGACAGGGATTTAAGGGTGTCATTGTGGCTTCGTTGACAAAAAGCCCGAGGTATTTTAATAAAGGATGCGAATAAAGAGTGATTCTGGAAATACCTCTGGAGTCATTCTTCACCTTGTATGTTTTCCTCAGCCAACCTTGATCTTATTAAAAATCCTATAGCAATGTGATACAGTATTATGATTTTGGATTGAAGTTCGAAAATATCACCAAACGGTGTAATTCAGTCAACATTTTTCACACGCTGAACATCTGTTTTCGCCCCATTAAGCGCCTTAGCGTAAATCTGCCCCAAGCAGATTATACTAGACACGTGTTTAGACTAGGCACATTGATTTACTGTCGTCTGCAAAATTTTCTTAACATATTTGAATCTTGGACTCATTTAATATGTCTATATTTATCTGGGAGGTGTTGAAATTTTATTTTTAGCTGAATGTTGCAAATTCTTGGAAATTAGGATTCAGTCTGGTTAATTTCAAGTGAATTGCCTGTAAGTGGACCATTTAAGGCTTAAATGTTAGCGAATAGGTGTATTATTTGACTTTCTTTCTTGTTTATTAAATTTTAACTGCCTCAATATTTATTGCCCACAACAAGGCGACAACTACCTTTTGTCCGATAATTTCATTAAACTTTAATAATTTTAAAACCTAACATACTTGACTAAATATTCGGGATTTGAAACTTTAACTGAAGAAAAACCTTTTTTATATCTATCAAAACTGGATCTTGGTTTGAGCCAAATGCGCAATGGAAACAGTGTTTTTTATTCTGGTTTAATTTATTTAAATGAACAATTATGTGACCGTATGTCCAATCAGGGATGAATACTGTCTCTCATATTAGGGTTCTAAGAGGTTCTTGTCTCGGAAAAATTGAACGGTTCATTGTGCCGTCTCTGGTTTAGAACCTCTTATTTCTTTGTTAATTGATGTAGTAATGAATCGAATTTTCACATATATGATGTACGACATTTTGAGGTATTTTTCTCTTTTTCATTTCCACATATTGATGTTGGCCATAAAACATTTGCGAACTATAATTCACTCGTTTAAAGTGGTTTAAAATTTATCACGACACTATCGGTATGGTAAATTTCTACCTTCATAATAAATGCAGAAGATTTAAACATAATAATGGGACCAAGTGGCTGTAACAAATAGGTGTTTCCGTGGCTGGTTGACCATACCTTTGTCATCTTTAATTCAATCAAATTTGTTCTTTTGAATTGTGAACTCTTTCATTCTACTTCATTCATCGTTTGAATTGGCATATCGCTCTCTCGCTTCTCGGTGAGGGCACTGTTCTATGTATTCTTACTCTTTGGGTTGCTAAAGTCGCCAGAGCAGATATTTTAATTAATGTAACTGCCCTCTAAAAAGAAAACCGGTCCAAATAAGTACGCTCTTGTCCATTGTTTGCTACAAGCTGTGCCGAATATTACAATATCTTGCGTGTAATGCTAATAAACAGGTTTTCTTGGGCTATTAAAAAACCCAACCTCAATCCCATCGTAGTATTCATTAGATGTGCGTAGGAATAAACTTGAGAACACTGGAGATCACTAGTTTTAAATAGCTATTCTTCATGTAGATTCACTAATTATATAGGTACACATGTTTTAAACTTTTGAACTACTGAATAGAGTCATTTTCCTGTTGCCCTAATACTGTTCAGCTTATGCTATGTGGAATTGTTCTACGTCATTCTAGCGGAAATCACTATTGTGGTATTCAGATCACATGAAGAACTCCCTTTGAGACACGGCGACCGGAGTATGCTTGACGAAAAACGTAAAGTGATGTTATTCTGATTCTTCTTCTCAAAAACAGACACATTACTGCATTTTGTTAAGAAATGCAATAAAATTTATTACATCCTCCCTGTCTGTTAGAGGGTGATGATTGAAGCTCTTCCGTTGGATGTTTTTATGCGAGAAACTAAGCGACGGTTGAACTGAAATCCTCTCGAATTTTTATCGGTCCCTTTAGTTCGGGATAATAGTTGAGAACAACATTTAGTGTTACAGCAATTTGAATTAACCGTTAAAGGCCCTAGTAACAACAGAATTCATTGATTCATTTATTTTTAATCTCTGATTAGTTGGTTCTGTCTGTTGCTTTTGCTTATGCGAAGAACTGCTTTCATGAATATCAACAAAAATCACCAGTTGAGCGGATTAAGATTGATAACTAAAGTATCTCAATAAAAGCAGTATTATTAATTTTCAATTTATTTACAACGTTTTTGTGTATTGCGCCAGTTTGATAAAGGGATGTATAACTTTGAGGTCATATATTTTGAACAGGAGGAGAGGGGTTCGTTCTATGAAATCTTAATTTTTTAATGATTTCCTAATTTACCCTGGTCGTAATTTTGTGTTTTTTGTTTCATTCTTATTGATAGGTCGTGGTTTGGAACAAATCTTCAATATAATTTGATCGCTTCCCGGTCTTATCGGTCGGTTATTAATCGGCACTTGTCTAATGTAGTTGAATTAAAGTTTCACGATTCGTCCCCTGGATTGCAGCAAATCATTGTCAACAATATTCAGCGCTTATTGCCTCTTCAATTTAATTTTTACTTCCAATGGTTGAGAAAGCTAAATAATCTTGAATGAAATTGCGCAGTTTCCAGTTTTAACGTAGTAAAGATGAGATAGCAAATACTTTTTCTTAGCAGAGCTCGGTAAGCTACCACCTTCTACTAGAAAAAAATCAGAATTATTATAATGCTTTCTTCTATACAGTAACTGTATAGAACTGTATAACAGTAACTGTCAATGTCATACCTTTTTAAACAAAGGACATCTTCCTCCCTGCTAGTGCTTAGATTTCCCTGGAGTTTGGGTGTTTTTTCTGCTGACTTGTACTAATTAACAAAATTGCTGTTTTCTTAGATGATAATATGCATTTTCTGGATTATTTTGTTTGACACATACTTTGTAAATTATTTTTTATTTATGGAAATGAGAGTAGAAATCGTCAGTAAAGTGGCGTAATGTATATCAATGATCTCTTCCTTATACTGTACTTAAGATAAGCCATACCAATAGGGCTTTTTAACAATCCCATACTCTTTGACGTCACCCTATATGAGTTTTTACTAACTGCACGAGTTACTGAGATTGGTCTCCGAAAATTATGACAACTAAGAGATATTTGGAATAAGGAGCATATGCTCAAACTAGAATGACAAAGATAATCCCTGAAGATATAATTTTAGAAACTCATCTACTCTCTTAGATCCACTCTTGATTATAGCAAGAAATTAAGAAAGGCGTATTATATAAGAATAATGAAATTACTTTTTCCAATTTTACGCAATTTCGAAAAGATCACTGCTTCACGACCAGTGTCTTCAAATATTCAAGTTTTATATGGTTTTGATATTATTGAGGTCCAAAATTGCCACCTTCAATCCTGCAAAGCTAGTATATCCTCTTGGAGATGTATGCCTTAATTTTTAAGGTTGATTACGGATGGACATAATGCATAGCTGAAAGTGGCAGATAATGCCAGCATATAAATTTTAATCTGATGTGAGTAGTAAATGGGGAAAATTTGTCGAACTTTAGAGAATAATCTCCCTTACTGTTCTTATAAATAAGATCTTTATAACTATGAGTCGGATGGGTTTAGAAATATTATTACTAAAGCAGCTTAAACCAAAGCTAAACTATGATATGTTTGACTTTGCCATGATTTTCTGATTCCAAGATGAGTTATATTAAGATTGTTTGCATTTTCCTTCCTCAAGAATTCATATCTTCGTACTGAAAATATGGAAATGTTTTCGAATTTTCTAATGTCATTTCCATTACTGGCCCCTTTTTAGATAACTGCAATTAAGCGTTCTTCATACACTTGATTTGGTGATATTTAATAAGCGATTAGGATATTTCCTTAGGAAATTTTTTTTGTTTTAGACAGAAAGGAAGGCAAATATCGCCTGATTTGAACTGAACATACTTTAAGTAGCTCTAATCCAAAATATAGCTCCTATTATCTGATCGAGTTAAGCTAACGGGATATAATAACCTTTCCCAAATCAGAAGAACGAGAGTTGACACGAACGAGTGGCGTATTGGACTTTAGAAGGATGACTTGGAACCCATATATAAATAGTTGTTTACATAGGGTTACAGTGTTGAAACGAAGGAACTAGTGTAGAGAGAATTGAAAATTGTTGAATTCGCAAGGCGTTTTGAGAAAGTCAGCATAATTCGATGGATTGAATATCTGATTACACCCTAATGACAGTTACTCCAGCAGGGGGCTCAGCCCAGATTAATTGACTTATGGTTTGAGTCGAGACTTGATGATAATGACATTCTCACTACGCTTTTCGAACTTAACCAATATCGACCGGGCTTAAGAATGTACGTTGCTATCTCAAGAAAAATATAAAAGGGAGAAAATTTTACCAGAATAAAAAGACCAACTCTCTAGATAAGGTCGAGAAAGTATTCAAATTTTGCGTTTTTAACAATACTTTATATTAAAACGAGAAATTCTTAGTGTTAACTCTTTGGTCTTAGTTATCAAAGTAGAATAAGAAATCTTTCAATAGGGTTAAAACCTTCAATTTTTTTCCTCGAGGTATTAGACTATAATGCAGTGGTCTGTAATATTTAAGTATAAAAGCGGAAGGCAAAAGATGTCCTTAATTCAAATGAGGAATGAATTTTGATGCTCTTTGATGTTCTTTGTTTTTCAGAAGCTGTCCAATGATTGCAAGTTATATTTTATACCCTCCAATAGAAAGTAATTATTATCTAATTGTATATTAGTAGTAATCATATGCAATCGGCCTAGTAATAAACCTGCAGTTACAATAACACCCTTTCTACTTTATAATATTGTTTTTATTGTGACTTTTTTGAAGGCCAAAGCAAATGCTTAATGATTTCCCGTGGGGTTTACCGTGTTGTTCCTTTTTATTGCACTTTCCGCTTCAAATAATATTACATTTTCTATTGCACGTTAGTTGTTAGGGAAGGAAATGTTAAAAATGCACGTCTAGGACAATAGTTTATCATACTTCTTTTCAAATTTATTGCGTTCACTTTTATGAGACTTGGAATTCGATTTAAAATATCGGTCTAGATGAGAGTAGTTAGCTCCCAATGTTGGTATCTTTTGTCGATATCCGCGTTTTCTTATATGAACTCGACCTGTTTTTTTCGATATCCACCATTTGCATAGAGTTAGCTGAATTCGCGGTTGGTCTCTTAGACTGCTTGGTTTGGAGTTTTTTAATGAGTCAGGAAACCTCACGAAAACCGGCGTGATTTTTTTCATTAATTTTTAGTCTCACTTTGAACATAGTCGGGCTACACAAAGTCTATGCGTAGCCATGGTGAGGAATTAATATGGGTACATTATCCTATAGTGGTTGCGCTCCTCTGCGGCCTTTCATAATTCTTTTGATCCCTCAATATTTATGTTATATGCGTCCCTTTTGACCATAGAAAAAGACAACACAAGTGTCAGAATAATTTGCGTTAAATGTTATATACTCCTTGCATAATGATTTTGAAAAAGGTGTTTCTGAAGATGAAGCAGTCATCACTATAACTGACGGCGAGCGCATTATTTCTAAATTTTAATATAAAAACTTCTGTATATGGTAAGGAAAAATAGATGGAGTAGAAGCAGATTATAAAGTTTGGGAATCAAAATAATCTTAAATCATTTGAATATTGCACTCATCAAGTTGTAGGGGGCTAAATACCGTGGCCACTTGTTTTGAGGAAGCTAAATGCTAAGGTTACTGAATATGAAGCTTCAAAAGTAAGAAGAAAAGTACAGGATTAATTAAAATAGTAATTTAATGAGACTTGGCAAAGAGAGAGAGAGAGAGCTAAAAAGAGTAAGGGAAACAAGAGCAAGGGATTGGAGAAACTGCAGAAAAAGAGGAGCTGGTTGAAGTATCTGACTCTATTAGTTAGGGAGAAAAGATGTGCTATAGAAATAAGAGACGTCCAAATTGAGTCTGGAAAAGTTCACATCTGGGCATGTTTAGATAAAGTCAGTGGTTAATTGAAATAGTTAAAGGGTAGAGATAAAGAACTTTAAGAGAGAGTACTTTCCGATGGTCGATGAGTCATCGAAAGAGTTTTTGATAGGCGATTGATAGCGGTTCTAACAAGGACCAAGCTACTAAAAAATTGACAAGGACCAGCTGATTCAATCGAGTAGTCGGCCATGGTGTATCTGTCTATCCTAATTTCAAAAGCCTCCGATTTTATGGTTAATGGGAGTAAAATTTAATGTCTATTTTATTATTCATCGTGGGTCACCTGTTATGTTAACTAATCAAATATTTAAATTTTAAATTAGCACTTTCATCTTATAACTAGACAATTTTATAGCTCTTTTGACAAGATGTCTATTTAAGGCAACAAGTATTAATTAAGCATTACATTAGGTGTTAATAATATTTGGAACCCTGTTTGGTGGACAATTCCGTACAATTACTGATACAACTATAGATTGAAAAATGTATCAGACTGGAAAACTTCCGATTATTTTTTCATGAAAATCACATCTCTGACAGTCATTGAATACTTAATTGTATTTTGCAAACATTTTCAGATCTCTATCTACTTGAAAAACTCGGGGAATGACGATGACGGCTTGTTCCAAAGCATTATTTATCTTCAACGCTCTTCGAGTAACTCCGAATGGAGGGATTTGACCTGGACAACTTGTGCTGATGGTTGCAATATAGAAGGTGGATTCAAAAACCAGCGTTGCGTTGTCATAGGAACACGATCCGGCGGTGTCAGTCTCTATGCTCTCCCAACTCTCGATTCCGTTAGTATTTTATTTGTCTTGCTTAATTACGTGTGCTCTTACGTAACATTGGATTCGAGGAAAGTCCTGCGATATTTATGATCATCCGTATTGAGTAACTCTAAAATAGTTAACTGAGAGCTATCTGTCAGTAAAAGAGTTTAGTGTTATGGTTCTTTAAAGATGAGTTTTACCAAAAATTTCTCTTCATTGGAATTTTAAGTAAGTGTTGTATGTGTATGTCTCTGTCTCCGGTGACACAGGAATCAAAGTGCATTTATGTCAAATCGAAATTCACGAGGTCGATGATCATCACTATACCTCCAGTTATGTGAAAGGCCAATTACATTGATTAGTTCCGTTAAACGGAAAGAATGATAATATGTTTGCTTCTTAATCGAGGGATTACAGAGAAACCCCCCTATTGCTGCTGAATTTTCTAATAATCTTGGAAAGTTTTGAATTTCTGATTTTTTACTCACTTTCGTCACGCATTTGAGAGAGAGATGTATTTGTTCCCTAATTACTCCTTAAAGGAACCTTAAGTTAAAAAGAAGAGCATCTTAAATTATCCGAGTCCCATATTCCGATATTATCAATGGGAATAATTTATTTCATTACTTAATCCTAGCCAGCATTGAGTTTGTCGAATGAAAGTATTGGTTATAGCAGTTCCATAGTACGCTTTTCCTACCCGAATCAAATGTGTAAAAATGTTTTTACTATACAACAGGTCTTTGACATCTTATTTTCATTTTTCCTTCAGTAAATAAGATGCATTTTATAATGTTAGAGCTATTAGGGACATCAATATTCCCACACTTAATTTGGTATTTGCCTTTATGTAATTCTCCTTATGGTTCGTTATGTCTATGAATTTTACGGAATATGCCGGCTATTAATAGTTTCGTTAATCAAGATGCTGAAGCATCGGCGAATACTTAAATACAATGCAACATTCCTTATCTTTGGGTTTTAATTAAATATATGAAAAACAGTCAAGGTCATTTAGGAAATGCTTTTTTTAAAACTCATCTTGAGTGTGAGGGTAGCGCCATGGAGTCTCGTATTCTGCCACCCCATTTACCAGCCAGACTTAATAACTGCGTTCTGCTATTCTGTTAACTGAGTTTAATTAAATTATCGTATACTAATTTTTTATGAGTGCCTGTCGCTTATATTAAAAGATTGGTCAAATTTTATGGAGCAATTGAAAAGCAACTCGCTTATGAATATCTCCAAACTTTTAAATGGCCAAGAACGCTCTAAGGTTTTGGGACACTATAAACCGGTTCTTTGAGTGCAAAGGGTTCGAGTTATGTACTCAGATCGATGCAAAGTCTGCCAATTACGGTCATGGAAAATTTAATGGTCCAAGTTGTTGGTTTCGTTTTGCAGCACAGATATAGTATTTGATGCTAATTACGAATGACTAAATATATAATACAACTTGGCGAATTGAATTAATCTGAATGCATTGGATCGCAAGGAAAAATCGAGCCGACAAAAGATATCGCACACCAAACAAGCATATTTATATATATTAACAAATTGGGCAAAAGTTTGCCTTGGAGACTGATCCCACAGGATTGGTTTTTACATCTTCCCGGGATGAACAATTCACATCTCCAAAATGCTTGTCATTCATATTAGTTAGTGGAAAACCGTGATTTTACTTTCAACCACCAGTTATTTGGGAAGACTTACATTCCTATAAGAAGCCATTGTTAAATTGGTCTACTATTTTGGGGTTAGAGAACTCCATTATTTTCCTGCACAAATCCCAGCCTGTCTGTGTATGCACCTCGCTGCAGTGTACTATCACTAAAACCTTTGTATTTGAAAAAAATCGTTTTCGAACTCCATAGTGTGCCAATTTTTTTAGTGGGTGTCCTTTAAATGAGGCATTAAAAATGAATTCAGTTTTTTTGTACGCACCATAACCAAGTGAAAAAATAAGTCTTTCAGCGCCAACAATATCTCCCTTCAATATGACTTAACTGTTCGCCATATCTCCTTTTCTTTTTTAACATTTTTTATTGTTTGTTAAAATGGGGACTGCGCTGCCGGAGTTAACCCAGTCCATATGTCGTTTCTCATATCTTGCTGTCAGACACAAAGCAAGTGGCGAAAAGCAATCCCTTATGTCCTTTCTTGGCATTTATTTTTTAATTAATTACTACGTTATCATTTTATACCGCTCACTTCAATATTCGATCCTTATTGTAGGTTTGGCTTATTAGATGATACACTAATTCACAGTCTATTTGCGTCTACCTGGCGTTATTACTACTAATTATCGAAGTGTGTTCAAAATTTTGTAGTTTATAAAGTACATACTTTATTACTATGTTGTTTACTGACCTGTTCTTTATACCTCTGAGTTCTAGTGATATGTTAAATTTCGTAGGAAGTCACCAAGCACGTTGCTATTGAAGGATTGGAAGTAGGCTTAGCTAGCAACCTCAACAGACAGTACAGAAGCAATTGAAAATACGCAAACCGATATAGAAATGACATATGCTCAACCGCATGGCCGCATCCTTGGGGAAAGGATAGTGGCAATTGTGGCAAGATAGCCCCTTCCCCTTTTATATTCTTTCACATCTTTGTGCTCTTCCAGTCTATATAATTGTATTTATAAGCTGTTCCTTAGTAAATACTTACTTAATCCTCTATTCCTCCAGAAGACGGTCAGTAGTGGGTACTACTTCTTTATTTTAGTTTGGAACATATTCATTAGTCATTATGGGAATTCCCACAATCTGATTGGTTATGATAACCTGTTTGTTTAATGTACGATTTTGGTACTTTGTTCGCTTGTCATAGAATCCTAAATGCCAAAGAATCAGCAACAGAATAGGTAGGCAGACCTTATTCAGAAATTATTAGATTCGTGCTGTGTTGCGGATGGAACACACTAATTTCTAGGATTTTTCCTACGTCTAGGTTGCCAGTCCTTTGACGTCACAATAATGAATACCTAGTTAGTCTAGCAAGTTAGTGATTGGTTAAACGCACTGATGTTTTACACTTTCAGATGATCCACCACCTTTTTATTTTAGACTCGAATTTCTTAACGGAAAGTGTCGATATGAATTTGAAGTTCGCTAGTGATAACAATATGATAATTTAAGCCATAACAACTGAAGAAATATTAAATTCACTGATCGTGAAGAGGTATAATAAGTATCAAAATAACAACACTTAAATTCTTAATTGTAGGTTTCCGGAATTCCTCCTTAAAAATGCCGCTTATTTTCTCGACACTTTTCCACTATTTGAACTTTTCCGGTTAATAGTGTTGTTTTCAAGCGGGAATCGTTTTTCATTTTCTTTATTGTATTAATTATTTTCATCCTACAATTTTAATATATAATGTCAATATTGTCCCAATATGGAACTATTTGTCTAATTTCTCAGGTTTCATATTTTTCAATTAGTTTATCATGTATTGTTTAAATTCATTTTCAAATGGAAAATACTTCACTTGAGCCACCTTCTTTACAAATGGATTAATGTTCAGTGAGGCGAAAATTCAAAATCGAATTTTGCTTACCTGTTTCATCTCCCTAATATTTATGTGTTCGCTGCTTGGTTCTTATACGCGGAGACTCAGTTCACTTAATCAAAATATTTTTTATTTCAAGTCCTATAGTTCTCAATGTTGTAACAAATAAAGAGAAAGGGTTAACGAGGTGTTTTCGGAGTTATTATTGTTTCCGTTTAGTTCTAAAGCTCTTTCAGCACAAGTTCCGATAGACTCCAATTTGGAGGATGTTTAATGAAAATGTTCGCTGATTATGGTTTATATTCATATGCCTATTCATAAATTTTTCAATAAATGTTCCCTTTATTTTTGCACATCTGGAGTCGCAAAATTTGCAACTTCTGTTGGTATTTTCAAAATTCATTCGTTCAAAATTTGCAATCTTTTCAAGCTAAATCAAGAGAATTTGGAGTAAAAGATTGTTGTGAAATGACTTGATTGGCCGTTCAAGGTCAATGACCGTTCAATAGGCACCGAATCTCTTGGGTGAGAATTTGCTCAGGAGGCTATTAATATAAGTTGAATTTCGAATCATTGAAATAATTTTTTGGCGTATAAATCGATTTCGAAATTGAATTTAGTAATAATAAATCACACAGGTTATTATTCAATTCTGTATTCAACTATCTTTATGTTTGTATAACTCATACAAGAATTGTTAAGTATTTTCTTGATTTTTTTTCAACAAATTTGATTTTTATACCAACTTTTGGAATGCAGAAGCCCTTTAAGACAAACAGTATACGTTGTTTTGAAAAGTATTTTTATTCTAACTCTTTTAACACAAGTAACCTTAGTAATCTGATTGTGTCTGTCTCAAGGCCTTTGAATAGTAGCATTTAGGTTTGGTATTTTTTTCAGTAATTTAATAAAATTTCCTTATAGATTACATGACCTTTCTTGTTTTGTTTTAGTTAAATTTGTAGTTTAGTGATAAAAGGAAATGAGAACACGAGAGAAGGTTATTAGCTAAGTTTAACGAAAGCTAGATTGTAAGATATCAGGGTCGAAATTTTACTAAAAAATATTTTACCACCAATTGAATGCTATTCGGCCTAATAATTTCAGTTTTATTAGGATCATTACCATGGGCTACGTTCTATTTGGAATTTCGTAATTATGCATATCACAAATCTATTCCGATTTGTTTGATGAATGAAGAAATCGCATACCTTGACCCGCACGGGTTGATACAGTTGGCTGGCTTCCTCAGCTATCCGAAGTCTAATTTTCGGACCCCATGATAAATTATAGTTGGGACACAATGACTTGATGAACACAATTGACTTCATCCTGTCGGCAGGTATATTTCGTTTGTCTATCTGGACAATTGTAACCAAGAGAATGTACTAAGATGTGACTCAGATAAAACTTGTTCTCTCTGAGGTACCCTGAGTCTTTTAGTCGTAGTCTCCAATACGTAAAAATTGTAAAGCTAGTTAAAATTTGCAACTAATATTTTTATCTCCAATTTTAATTTTACTCATTTCCACTCTTGAACGACATCTTTGAGTGTGGTCACTTTTACATAATTCAAGTTGTCAGAAATCGTTCATTTTCAATACACTTTCTGTGTACACTTTTAGTAATAGCCACCCACAGAGTACCTGCATAATTTAAGAACCTTCTCTCTCTAAGTCGTAAATTTCACTTATGTAAAAAGAAAATGTATCACTTTTCTTTTCGTTTGTTTTATTTGATAGTGTGTCTATGTAACGTGGAGGATATTACGATTACAGCGTAAACCGTTTTGATTTAAGTGATCGCAAATCCGTTTTAATGTAGGGCATTGTATACGCTATCGTCAAAATGAAATTTTTCCGCTTTCGAAAGTGTTTTTCTCTCAAGTAATTGTGCTTCGTTCAAATGCTATTTTCGCATGCTAAAAGTTTGTGATTATTGTAATCGCTACTGTGTAACGAAGGAATAAAAGTCAGTAGTAGAAAAAACATCATGATTGCTGTTTTCTGATCAAACGACAAGACACCAATTGGCTTCTTCGAGGAAATTCCTTATTTCTGAGTGCTTAAAATCTTTAGAAATATAACACACATTAAAAAAAACGATGCATCTAAAGTTATTAACATACCATCTGAATTAGTCAATTGATCAAAAAGTTGTGAACATGAATTCAGTTGGAACCCTGAGAAAAACTCGTGAAAATTTAAAATGAAATACTAGTAGGTAAGCAGTAAACTAAACCCAAGAAATAAAAGCGTACAATCTGAATCCAAAGATCAAATACTCTTTTGATTTCCCGACTTCTTCCCATTCTGTGTGTGTTCAGATGCTTCTCGAGATGAAAATTTATAATATTTTTTTCTTGCCATGAGTAGAAAAAAATAATTTAACAAAAGATGGCGCTAGTTGAAGCGTAACGTAAGTCTTGGCCTATTTAGACTAAAATCAACATTTCTTCGAGCAGCTTCGCAGAAGAAGTAAAGGTAATGATAACAACAATTGAGAATGCTGACCTAGGTCTCTAAGTGAGTTTAAGAGCTTACTAATCAGTCAGTTAAATTGAGTACTCGAAGTGAGAATAATATCATCATCAATATTAACGTTTCTTTGAGGTAAATAAACACTTGTTATTTTAAAATTAGATGTTTATTTTAGAATCAGGGTTTTGTTGTTTGCCTTTTTCATGCTCAGATCAATCCAAATGTCTCGTATCTATCTCTTGACTGATATCCTCGGTGTGTGAATACCTTTTGTCAATGTAAACCTCGGAGAAAACTTTCTCTTTTGTCTTAGTCATGAATTTCATTTACATATCGATTTCATTTTCGATTCTTATGTAATTGTGCCATATGACTGTGGAGACAATAATGATACTAGTTAATTTTGTTTAATTAATATGATTTATGATGATTTGAACTGCTTTTGGAGATATTAAGGCATTCTTACTATTATTCCACATTGATCTCTAAAATATACCTGATTTTATAAATAGCAACTGGGATGCTCTTATCAATTTGAAATCCACCCAATTAGGAGTTAGAGATAGTAGGATGTGGGCATTTTGTGCTGGTTTATAAGGCCATTTGTTAATGGCATATTGATTTATAAGTATAGATGAACCAAAAAGTATTAAGGAGTATAAGATTTAGAGTCACAATCTAGTCTAGCCACAATGAATACTTCCTTCAGTAGTAGAATATGAGTTTGCAGTTGGGTTTATCTTGGATCCTAGTTTCTCGCTTGTTCATCGTACGCCCATGTTAGTCTTCATGCTGGCAAGTGGTTTCCCATTATCTGGCGAGATCATTATTTTAGCCTGGATCCAGTCTCACTGTAGCAGCGTGCTCGTTGGCTTACAAAAGATTGCTTTTGTTAAGAATAAAGCAGATCACCACCTATAAAGACTAGAAATCTGTGTCGTGTTTTTGTGGTTAAGGAGTTCAGAATAGCAGCACTTTTGAAATACCAAATAATGGTCAATTTAAGTAAGAAACTGGAAAGGGGAAATAGTAGGAATGTAATTTATATGCAATACTTATAGTATAAGCCACGAAGCGCGTTGCTACTGAAAAATTAGAAGTAGGCTAAGTCCGTAGCCTCGCCAGCATGATGGCCGTTTTCTCTCACTTTTTTGCCTTTCAGCGCTTCTTGGTCCATTTTTCTTTCATATCCTTGTAGACATTTCCGCTCTTTCATTCTATTTTGCCTTGCATATAAGATACTCTCTAACAAATCGTTATTTAGACAATGCTTCAATCAGTTGATTAGATAGGAGTCGTACATTGATGTGACAAATTAGACGGGACTGCATACTAATAAGCATTTTTCATATACGGTATGAATGTGAACTTTCTTTACTTCTTATGAAAATACACTTTTCTGGTTCAGACACAGAGCAAATGCGTATCGATACCAGATAGTTGGATAGAGTTCCAGGCATAGAAATATAGCTGCTGCATTTTTTACAGTTCTATATTACAAAATGGCGCTAACGTGTAGGGTATAACTTACATTTCTCATTTCAGGAGCTTTGCTCAATCACGCCTTCATGGCATCTTGATCAATGTCATGGAAGGGAGGGTGTTACCGCTGTCAAAATTATCCAAAACTCCATTGTCATAACCAGTGGACGTCAGCATGGAAGGGTTCATCGATGGAGAATTGTCAGCGAATCCGGAGACGGTTCAGGTATCAGTCTCCAACCGTTGGATCAGATACTGAAACCGTCAAATATTTCATGGATTGGATCTTTCTTAAATTCGCCCACCGGAGGAATTTTGGCGCTGGGTTTCATTTCAGTAAGTTTAATTTAGTATTTACTTTTTAAAATTTATTCTTACACATTTATTGCGCAAATTTTTGATGCCTCTGAATTTTCTTTATTTAATCTGAGTTGCTAGGATATTATTTAATCGCTATTCCTTGAAGGTATTAAGCTTTTAGGATTTAATTTCCTAATTTCTTCGTTTTGTATTCCATCAGCTTATTGGATCATTCCGCCTATTATTGATAAATTTACGGCTTGCTTACGTGTTGAAGTTTTGTTGTATTATCTTCTTTTCATTGAAAATCACCACTGTTCCCAAAATGGTCTTTTACTGGGCCCTTAAAATAAATGATAATCCGTCAAATACCCAAGCTTTCGATGGACTTTAGATTTTCCTATTAATAAATCAGCTTCAGGATTTTTTCCTCATTATGGTCATGACTTTGATCAATTCATGTTTTGATGAATTACGCCGAATTCGTTTGAATTGATGGTTTGTCTGATTACAGTTCTGCGTTCCTACAATGCTTCTAATATGAATTTTATTGGAAATGTGATTCATTTCGATTGATATATTGTAAGAAAGGCTTTACCTTATAAAATTTTCGAAGATTTATTCTTTGAACTACACTGCCACAGAATTGATTTCACTATACCTCGAAAATGTATGTGCTCAATGACGGGGAAAATCGATTAATCGCCGACAGACCGAGGGACGCAGATCAAAGTGCCGAAAGTATAGAATTGTTAGATCGATAAGCGTTCATAATAAAATATAAGTAGGCAGAGGGTCAGGTCACTAAAAATCAATTTATATTTATGCTGAATTCGCTGTTTGTTCATAAGAACCAATAGAATAAAGTTGGATGGTTATCTAGATTAGGAATGTAAATTTCAAATCCCGCGTTTTTTTGCTCTTCAACTTTACCCTTTCTTTTCCCTTTCTCTTGGCAACGATTTATTTTATCTAGAAGAAATTGGGTACTATTTTAATCCACCTTGACTTGTCAAATTCATCTAAGTTTCAATTCCACCACTATGATCTTGATGTCCTTCTTTTAGTGACCTTCACATTTGGACTATGTTTAAAGTTATTCTTTTCCTCCCAGTAATAATTCCATTTTCTTAAATTTCTCGCTTTCATAGGTGCTAAACATCTTACAGAGTTTCAACTATGAAATTTCATTATCTCTAGTATAATTATAAAAATGCAAATGCCAGTTATACTGTTACATTTATTCAGTTCGAAGTTAAATAGTTGTTTTAATTTCTAATTATGGAGAAGCATCTCAGTGGGGAAAATAGTGGAATCATTCTTCAAAATGTTCATATTTTAACCATTGTGTCATGTTTCAATGTTTCAATGTTTCAAAGTCCAAATTTCAACATTACATTCCAGGTTCTAGAATGAATTCATATTCGTTTTACTCAGAGTTTGCTGGCGAGTTGGTTAAATTTAGGGGAGTGATCTCTCTTTTTAATCGAAAGTTATGGTGTTTTACCATGCCAGCGTACACAAAATTTCACTTAGCTGAACTCTAGTACTAACATGGATGTCAACCTTTTTGGTAAATCATGTATGTGTACTAAGTTTTCTCTGTAACTCACCAATTGATCAATACATTAAATCGAGGATATAAATATCACACTTTTAAAGATAAAATTTCATTATTTTTTAATAGTATTGTCAATAAATTAATGTTGGCCGCTAAAAGTGCGAACTTATTTGCCTGTTCTTGTCATTTCGAGGTACGGGTGATAATGAAATTATTTTCCAAGTTAATTAAAGGCTGACAAAATATATAAAATAAATTTAATAATCGATTTGGTTATGAGTCTAAATTATCAGTTTTTTCTACTGTTTATGTGTACTAAATGTTAATTATTTGTAATCTTGTTTAGATTTAAATAGTTATTAAAATCGCCCCGATAAATCGTTTAAAACTTCCTTAACCCTTGGGGGTGAGAGAGCATGTCTACGTTGGTGATTGTCTCTATCAATATGCGGCCCGACTTTACTATGAATGGCGTTCGACCGAACCTTTTCCATAATTTATGCTCCTATCAGTAGGAGAATACGTACGTCTTCTAATAAATTATGAAAGCACGTCCGTTGCGTATTTGGCTAGGTATTGTCATCGGAAAATGGTTCGTCGCGGCATACGATTAGCCGTACCTATGGCTAACAGGGATATCCACAATGTTAAGTTTACTGACCATAAATACTGGGATGGCTAAATTCCCATCACACAGACTCTAAGTAAACTCTTTGAATGTACACAACGTTAAAATTTGAGTAACATTGGAATACGTCCTCAAAAATATGTGGATGTGTGTTTTAAAGGATCTGGTTGCTAGAGCTTTAGCATACATCAATAGAAGGGGCAAAGTACATTCAAGATATACTTTCAGTCTTTTATTTAAGAGGATACGTAAACCAATTTGGTGATATGAATTGTCGGTTCGAAAGACTAACATACCAGGTTCGAAGAGCGACGGAAAGCTATAGACTCCAAGGTGTCTCCCAAGTAAGTATTGAAAGACACTCTCTTTTATACTCCTCTTATGGTGCCTTAATTACAGTTTTTATATTATGGTATGCATGATATTTGTCACTTTAAACGCCAACTTGTTTTAATCAACTCAAGATTGTTGTTTGCAATTAATATTTGTTTTTGCTATCTAACTAATATACGAGTATAGTTCCTTTATCTGGCTTATGTATTATGTAGGGCGTTATATACGTAAATGGTTGCATTAATGATACACAAACTTCTTTGTTTGTGGTTCCTGTTGTTGGAGCGTATTTACTAATTTATAACGTGCGTAAGAGAGCATGCACTAATGCCCAAGTGAATGATCTTTGGCCTATGCGTTCTCTAATCTTAATTAAGAATAAAAAACGAGTACCACTTTGTGGGATTAAACAGCTTCGGCTTTATTTCGTAAAGAAATCAAATAATTTTTTCGGGAAACCTTGTTTCTGCAATTGGCCACTTTTGAGCTCTTCATAATTGTTTTTGTGCTTAGATCCTTTGAATTGGGCAAACCCTATTTATTTGTTAATATAGAGTTTTTATTTTTGCATAAAGAGATTTCCAAATAAGGGGAACGTGAAATAATCCCTTAAGAGGCGAAGGAGATGGAAAAGAACTTGATAATAAAGTCTAGTTATCAAAAAGAACTGCTTCATTATATTTTTCGATTCAGACTTTATAGGTCTTAGCTAAAGTATCTTGATGATGACACTAGCTCGTGGTCATTAATTTATATATTGACGTTATTCTGTCGAATTCCTTCTATAAATTAACTTTTGACTAGTTTTCTTTGATAGATAATTTTGTAGTCGTTGTGTGAAAAAGGGAATCTTTTCTGTTTATAATCTAACATTTAGGCTTTTTCTACTTGAATGCGAACCATCATTATCCTCACACTTCACTTACGGTTTTCGAACCAATAACTTGCAACATTCTTTTTGAAAGCATTTTGTTAAGTTATTCCATTCTTATTTGCCTTAAGATAATGTGAATGCATGTCCAAAATGCAATTACCCAATCTAAACATAACAATTTCCCTTCACTTGAGTATTCGAGTATGAGAATTTCGATGCCAAAATCATTGGGCGTACGTGGCTGTCTATTTCTTGCGCCTCTCTTAAAATTTGCATTAAAAACCAATTTTCAACTTTTTCGCTCTATTTTTTTCTTTATCCATTACTATTTACGCGAAATGTTATTTTTTAAAGATTTTAAATGCATTTCATACGCAAAATTGAAATGGTAGAGAGTATTTCTTCTGTTTGACGAAAACGTCAAAAATGCGGTTCTTTTTCCTATTTACTCGCTTCACTTTTCGGTGGCTTGTCAGTGGATTTCCACTTTTCGTCACGTTTTTTGGTTTTTTCTCTACGACAAAGTGGCAGTAGAACGCGATATGGAGAAATCATTATTTTTTGTCTTTTATGAAGGCACCACGACAGTAAATTATGTGAAAGTCATGAGAATTAACTGATTGAAATCACGTTCTATCCATTCTTTTCTTCATCATTAGGTGAATTACTTTGTTAAGCGGTGAGATATGCTTAACTAGCTAGTTGATTCCCGATTTTGATTGGCAAATAATCAACCAATGTTTTTACTTACATTACAATTTTTATGAGATATGAAACAGTGTAGGAGATTAAGAAGTAGATACTGAAGTTAAAACATGAGGAAACTTTATTTAACTTCGATAGTATTGAGTTATCTAATATTCTCATAAGAATTTGATGCGCTAACATTCAATTTTCATCATTTGACTCCCCGATTCATGGGTAGCACTATGCCCACTGTAAATCAACAGCCTGTTGATCTGTTGATTTAATTCTGTAGTTGGTCATGGCAGCTAAATTTATATTTGTAAATCATAAATCAAGTTGATGAGATACCATAACGATTTAATTTAACAGTGCTCAGTAACCAGTTTTCACTGAAGTTCACAGGACGGATATTGTTGTGGGCTGTATTGTGCAGTTTTAAGGCTAAATTCCGGTCGTTCTGCTTGTCTTCTAATCTTTTACAAACTTCCTGTTTGTTTATTTGCCGTTACGTCTGGATGTGCATAGTAGTTTTCAGTTGTTTCTTTAATAGCCTCAAGTCCACTTTCTCTAACAATCGTTTTATATTCGTTTGAAAAATTCAAACTGGGCATAAAAGTACAGAGCTAATAATACTACTTATTTTGAGGAGGCGGGAGGAAACGTGAAATCCGAAGAATTCGATCCTCTTGAAATCGAGCGATGACTAGTCTGCATTTCCGTTCAATAACCCTTTAACATAGAGAATAAGAGATAATCATTTCAGTTAGAGCATGATCAGTAAAGTATAATAAATTCACTGACTTCAAAAAACGAAGAATTATATTCGTGTGCTTTTTTACCTCGTCCGATAGCCGAATAAGTGACCACTCACTGCTGATCAATTTTGAAGAATTGGGTGTTAGAACCATTTCCAGTTAATTAGTTCCTTTAAGTAAAAATGGACAGTAATGTTTGTAAGTGTTTCAAATGCTTGTAATCGTTTTAGAATTCTTATTAGCCGCTTAATACTATGAACCTTTCAGTTATTGCTTCAAGAGTTAATCGAAAACACCTTTCCACATGAAGAAGATTTCAGAAGTCCATTTTAACTCTGTTTAATTTGTGATTGTTTGCAAAATATATCTCTTTGTTATCCAGAATTAACACTGAAATGGGTTATTTCATCTCTACTTCTAGCAAAATGTTTAATTAATTTTGGAAATATTTCTCCCTGAAATAAATACAGGTTGATTGATTTCTTATTTCTATCCAAATTAGCCCAATTTTTTTAACTTGACGTTTGGAATCGCCGTGACTATGTCTATTAATTTCTTAAAATTTGTAGTGCATTGAAAAGACGCCGAATAGTTGAAATGATTACTAAAGTATAGGCGCTAGCAAAAGGACAACTTTCGCACAAAGCTGCTAAAGTGCATATGAGGGACATTGTTTTATGTCAAGTTGAAGAGTTATTTTCAATCCTGCCCATTTGTGATACGCGAGTTGGTTTTTCCCCTTCAATGATAATGATTACAAACGCAGATTTATAGTTGTTAGTTCCGGAGAAGTCTTGTTTACCGCCTCCTTTGGGATTTAAGGGCTATTTCTGGGGCTCATCAGCCAAAAATGTCTAAGCCATCCAGAATTTTTCTTAATTACGAGCGTATAAATTTATACTCCTGCATTCACATTAACTTTCTTTTAAGGAGTAAAACAGTGTTAGATTTTGCTTTTCGATTGCCTTATCATTGTCGATGTCATAGATTATTTTATAATGGGAAAAAAAATTCTATTACAGTTGTGTACCCTGTGATATCCTTGGAGCTATCCCATCCTACTAACCTTTAATAAAAGAAAGTGAAATAGAAAGGTAGTTAAGCAGCCTTTATGGCAAAAGTTTCGGAAGGATGAGGAGACTGTCAAGATGATTGAAGTTATCAGTTGGTGCCGGTGGTTGCGGAGGTGAATTGGACAAGGCGTGTCGCGATGATATATATATATATATATATATATGTGAAGCCCATCTTATATCCACTGTTTACACGGTATAAACTGTTGGATGGACATTATGACGCCGTGGGAAGAGCCATGCAAGCTGCTACCTACATAAATAAGTGATTTAACACTCCAAATAATTAACCATTTGAGGATGCATGATTGTCGAACAGATAAGCTTAAGGTCACATAAAAATTCTCATGAAGAATTAAGTTCCTCGCATTAACCTAGGTTTAACCCTGACTAAAATGGCCGGCTTAAAAGAAAAATTACATATACATTTTCTGAGTGTCATTGACACTTTGTAGATGAAAATGAGATGAGAAGTCGCTATTGGATCGATCGTCAAGCCCAAAGATTATCTCCTAACTGGTAGACTCCTTTGTCCAGAATTAAGTGATAAAAAGGACAACAACGAAATCACATAACGATAAGTTGAGACAAGCCTAATCAAACTTTTAATTGAAGTAAGTTGACTTGACTATTCTTGATCTCAGATGATCACTTGTTACCTCCTCACAAAACTGAACTACCTTTCGTATTTGTACATGGTTAAATGTTTCCCATGTTTCAAATTGTAAAGGTGTTCCCTCTGTCATGAGAAATAAATAAATCCAAGTTCCTCAGGGATGGCGTAGTAACAATGCCCATGAGGTTACTGCCAGACATCAAGCTCCTCATCGCAATAAATGCCTATGAGTACAATGAATCTAGAACTAGAGAAAATTAAACAATTTTATTTAACTCACAATATCATCGTCATAGTGACGATTTAAGACTTCTTAAGTCTTCGAAATGAACCTACTCCTAGACTAATGTTCTTTTATCTGAGTCCATATATATACGGTGTGCATAAGTCACTTATATTTTTGCAATTTAAACGAACCCGATAATAATTTATGTATTTTTATATTAGAAGGTCTCATGAAAGATACTACTATACATAATGAATAGTACCTATAAAAGCGAAACTCGGGAATTTAGGAACTGCACGATTTCTAAAAGTGGCCAGGTATTTTGTTAGCAAAGTTGGAAAGGAGCTGGTGAATGAAAAGAATGGAGATGAATGGGCTGCCACGAGGAAGAGAAAAGGGCATTGTCAACGCTCTGATTCACTCATTTATTCATTCGAAACACCTGAGTGTGTGAGAAGAGTGTATGGAATGACATGATGGACGAAAATGGTGGGATGTCAATGCGCGATATTTTGCCAAAGATTTTCATGTGTCTGAAGGGACAACAATATAGAAAGGAATGTTACTCGTCAAGACCTCGGATACAAATCACACGTTCTTAGGCGAGGTGAGTTAATATTGGCAAAGAGAACTCAGGAGAATCGTTTAATGCCTGTAAAAGGATTCTTAAAGAGATTGAAGCATTGAGAAGAGTGTCTTTGGTTTTTGTCCGACGAAAAAAATTCGAAGAGAAAGAAGAAGTGGATCGAAGAAATGGTAGGTGGATGTGTGCGATAGACCCCATTGAAGTTGCAATTGTTATGCATGTGGACGAAGTTTGCAGTAGACAATAGTGATGGTTATCGGTGTTGTGAGGGACAGTGAGTGAGAGGCACACCATGACTCCTCAATATTTTCCCCAGGTCCTTAGAGTCAATGTAGATGTAGATGTAGATGTAGATGCAGAGGCAGATGTAGATGCAGATGCAGAAGTAGGAGAAGATGCCCATGTGGAGACTCGTCA
>CAADRB010000007.1:2191968-2205701 GCA_900708905.1 Hymenolepis diminuta
ATAAAACTAGTGCCATCTATGTGTTAGGCCCGGGACTTTTCAGCCCATGTGTTACATCTTCTTTCAGTCTCAGTCTGGTAGGGGAGACCGGGAAACGCCTTCCAAACTTACTAGAGCTTATCATAACGTCTAGAGTAACAATATTTAATTAACGTGTCACGAAAGGATAAAACAGTATAGGTTTCAAGAAAGCTTGAACGTATTAAATAAGATTTTAATCAGAATTTGCATTTTGTGAATAAATAAACCATCCATTTACGTGACTTTAAACGTAATCTCCAATCACTTGGTAACTTGAATATACCATCAGGCAACTAAGACGTGTTTTGCGTAACTTTTGCCATCATTCATTCTCGAAGGTGACATTGACAGCCTGGCCATTTTATATAATATTGGTTTTATTGAAACAGACAGACAATTCTTCTTATGGTTATTTTTTAAGGCAAGAACGAAATTTGTAAATCAATTTCGGAATTTGATTCAATGTCTATCGATGTTTCTATTTGCTATAGCCCTATTAGCCTCCCAAAATAGTCTACAAATTGCAGAATTCAATAGCAACACTTGATTAAGCGAATAGTTAGCTTTTATTTAACTAAAGACCAAGGAACAACCTGTTAGCCTGTAATTATTAACAAGAGTCTCATAAATATTGTTGAGTTACTGCAGTCTCCATTTTCGGCGAATTCCAAAAAATATTATGACGTAAGTTAAACGTTATTGCTATCCTGTTGCTATGGTACGTTGTTTACTTTTGTATGAATTCCAATATGCTTTGGCATTGCAATCTGTGAAATTAACTATTCACTCCTTGCTATTCATTCTTATTTATTAATGATTACACGCTGTATGTTGCCTCATATCTACAGTACTATTGGTGTATTGTATTAAAATTTAAAGACTTATTGCATTATAAGTCTGGAATGGAGGTTGTGGTATTTCAAGCTTTTATCTTTAAAATGAAGTATCATTTTCCTACATTCTTCTCAAAATTACTTTTGGACCTCAAGTGTCCTCTGTCCTGTTATGTGAGGCTTTTGTGTAATTATCATTATTTTCACCTATTTATTCTTAAAACACCTTTTATATTGATTTTATCTGTTTACACTCACACTACTCTTTTATTTGTTTCTACTATACCTCCTACTTTTCATACATTCTCAGATGAATTTGAGCAGTCCTTATTATTCATTTAGAAGATTGGATGCACAAACTCCAAAAATGAATGAATGAGGCTTAAACAATTTAGCACACTTTTCGATGCTTTTTATTTATCTGCCTCTAGCAAAGCTGCAAAATGACGAGATTTGTTATAACAAGCTAAGCTTGACTAGTTTTTATTGTAGTCGGCATTGTTCAAACTATTTACTTCAATTAATGAATTATAAATTAAGTGCTTCGGCCCATTTTTTATGTTATACTGACGTACTGAGTTAATTCTTACCTCTTTGGAATTATTTTTCCCTTAGCTATTGTAAAAATAGTACAGTGAAGTGTCAATTACAGAGAGGAAAATAGCTCTCAAAAATTAGCGAATGTGAAACTATTTTCCTTATTTGTGAGGTGACATTTCAGAGATTTTCTGACTGAGAAATTTTTCTTTTAAAATTCTGAAAGCACTAGTTGATCTGGTAACTGCATGTTCTCAAAAAAACGTGATTCCCAAATTAGTCAAATGAGTAGAGCAGGTAGATTTTATCGTGAGAGTCGTTGTAATATAACTTTTTATTATTACCTACTGCGAAGCGAAAGTTTATAATTTTAATTATAGAATAGCACTTAAACTTTGAAAGAATAGCAGACTGTTTCAATAGAGATATGGGAGATAGGGAGCAAGGGAGTAGAAATTGACGAGAATCAAATCCAAGGGCGTTAAGATTTATTGGGTCGTCCGCTGTGAACTTTGAAGTTCTTGAATGAATTCATATCCGCAACATTCAGAGGCACTTGATAATGCCATCCCAATAAAGTTGTTTCTTATAAAAAGGGGTAAATTTATTACCAACAGTGTTTAGTGGATATAATAATAATATATTACTTTGCTTCAGTTCTCTTTAGAAAGTGTATTTCTTCTATTTCCAGAGTGGCTGTGATTTTAACGATGATTTAAACTCTTAGTATTCCCTTTTAGAACCCTCTCTTGACCTCAATTTTCCTGGGGCTTAAGCCTACGACCGAATGTGCAGTTTAAATAGATGAATATTTAACCTTTATGGAGCTGAATGATTGCGAATAATGTTGATGTTTTGCAAAATGATTTATTACGAACTTTTCTATTTGTGTTAACTTCTGAAACTTTAATTATTTTCTATCTTTAATTTTTTATGTCCTTGGAACGTGTTCTCATTCTAAATTGTATGAAGTTTATCATCACAAAATGATGTTCATTTAAATTTTCAATTTCGTGTCAGTTCATCGTTTTAATTTATTTTTTCTATTTTAATTTTGTTCAAATTTGGAATCGACACGTAATTTAAATTTCGCAATGTTTATTATCACAAATACTCTTTAACAAATGTGTCATTTTCTGCTACCTCACTCTATGCTTTTAATAGCTTTGCCATCTTAAAACTTTGCAATTACTTTTCTAAAATTTGTGAACACTTTCTGCATTCCATCTCTTGAAATATTTGCTTGATTAAACACAATTTAATTTCATTTGGAGAGGAGTGGAAGGGAGGAAAAATAGGGTGAAATGTGAAAGGAAATAAGTTTATATTTTAATTAACCATTTTATTTTAACACCAATTTGGAACGGGAGAGAAATTTGCTCAACTTTAATAATTAATTTTGATTTAGGTGGGAGCCGTAGTTATGTTAAAACGTATTGGGAAATTTACGTTTTCTGGACAGTCACACTGCTGGTTGTTCTATCGGATATATTTAAGTGTTTATTGTGCTTAATAATTCTTATATAGTACCAAAAGTATGATAGATTACACTGTTGGCATTATTATAATTACTAGCCATGGAGAGGCAGGAGCAATTTTTCACCCTTCAACAGCCATGTACGTTTGGATAACAGTTAATTACTTTTTAATAAGGGATGAAAAGTGAGGTAGGGTGAAGGCAGAAAATGATAGTCTTCTTTATTCAGGCTGACTTTATTGTTTAATCTTCTGAACTTGATCCGTATGTTCTCGAGTGAGTTTATGTTCGGTATTATTGATTGATCTGAGTGATCGCTTATGCCACCCTGTCAAATTCGTAACTTCCAATAGTAAAACCAACTAGGTGCTATTATCTAAGATGTTTTATTATGATGAAACCCACTTGAGCATATTAAAGGAAAAATTTATCGAAATCAGAAACTATTTTATCGTTCCTCTGGGCGTATTTTATCTTTTCATTGTTAATAAGAATCTATGCTTATTTAAATCATTTATAAGATAGATTTTTTCTAAGAGCATCTCTTGGTTCAATGGTGCTTCTGAAATGTAGTCACCTCAAATTAATTACCTCAGATTAATAAAATTGTTTTAGATCGATTATCCATTACGCTGAAATCAAAATAAGTAGTATTAGCGGTTTTATTTTCCTTGTAGACTAAGTTTCTGGCCGTTGAGATTCTATCAATAAATGGAGAAAATCTAATTTCTGAGGGCGGTAGCATTCGTTTTATCACAGACTGTGCCGGTGGGCATCGAGCTTGGGACTTTGCATACAATTCACTAGATGATTCCTTCACATTCGCGGCAATTCAAAAGGATTCGGTTCTTTTCACTCGTCAACGGGTTGAAAGAATCCAATCTGTATGCGGTTTCAGACGAAAATGCCTCATTGTAAGAGAATTTTTCTGTTCAACATACACTTACTGTGATATTTGTGTATATTTCTTATTTATATTTCAGCCATCCCTTCATGGTAGAGATATTAATACGTGTCTCTTGATTCCCCGTAAAATGTCTAATGCAGATGGTAAGACTCTACTAATGCAGCGTAATATACTACTTATTTGTGCACTTAAGTAATAGAGCGGAGTGTATTAAAGTTAGGGTTTTCCGTGGATTCTAGAAGGCGATCTCATTATCAATTGTTATACAGGCAGTGAGGACTTTTGTTTGGGCAGCTTCGCTCTGGAAATAAAAGGTAGTACTACCTCTAAGGGTAAGTTGAATGTTTCTTGATATCATGATGGCCCTTCCACTAATATGAATTGGCTAAAACACGTTTCCAAATTTCAAATTTTATCTTACGACCGTCAAAATGTGTGAGAATTTTATTGAAATAGGTCCCACAAAATTTGGAATCTGGTCACTCATGATAAATGCTAGGAGAAGTGCTAATTACTTTTGAGCACAATTGCGAATTAAGCATGATAAATGCTGGAATGAATTATCCGAGTGGGAATATGCTTAACTTTTCAAGATCTTAATCAATTGTAGTGGGAATTGTAATTTTCGAGCACTATTGTATCTCTCAAAAGCTTTTTTTATCATTTGGTGGTTGCGTAGTGGTCGGTGTTTACTTCTACTAAATCATAAGTCAAAGGTTCCATGGACATTCTTTCATCCAACTATGTTAAACTGAAGAATACTGGCTTTTACTATCTGACAGCTTTGAAATTGGAGCCACTGCTCACTCTTTTAAATTGAACTAGTTCCAGATGTGAGCTTTTATAGTGTGCACACGGTGACTTACACATCTGCGTTCCCTGATTGTTCGATGATGAATTTTTATCGGTTATTCATCTGCTCATTTGTTTTGTATGGTGATAGCTTTAGGCTTAATTGGGTTGGGCTCCTAAAGTAGCTTAATTGAAGGGATTAGAGGCACTTTACTTTCTTCTATCAACAGAAAATGGGAGCGAATTCAAATGTGCGTTCTTGAAGACTGACATTAGTTAAATTATCACCCACTTACTTCTGAAAATAATTTAAATCTATACCTTTGATTATCCCAGACTAGAAAGACACAGAAACACCCATTTAAAAATGGAAATCTACAAGCTTCACTTCTCCATCCTCCTGGTATATATATCTCAATAAGCCCTCTTTACCACGACTCGAGTTACTCCTCCCCTCCCCCCACAGTAGTGACGCTTTTAGCCTTATCCTCCGACTCCGAATTTTTCCTACCTTTTCCGTCATTCAGTTCCAGTTGTCTAATATACATCTTGTCTTTCTTAACTCTTGGTCTCCCTCATTCAAGAAAGGTTCTTTTATCCTCTGAGTTTTTTAGAAAATCCTGTATTTTACAAGGAGGTAACGCTATCTCTAACTTGGTAATCATTAATGTGTTTATTGTACTTACCATTTTTTCTGCTTTCTTTTAACATTGGTTCCTTTTATTGCATTTCTCAGCTTTGTTTACAACCACTAGAGTTTCTGTTTTTAATCAAGGTCTGAATCATCTGTTAATTTATTTCTTCTGCTTGTTTGTTTTATTAGTCGTAAATAGGACTGAATTAGTGGGAATTTGTCTCAAATTTATTTGACTCTAGAAAGTCATTTGTTAGCCCTGTCTTTTTTCTTATAATAATAATTTATAATAAAGCGAAAGAAAATGGACTCTCCAAGCTCATTTAGGCAAATGCCAGTCATTGTTGATTTGGATAGAGGAAGAGCATAATTAAACAACTTCAGCTGGAAACTAGCATCCATTTCCCTTCTTTTTGAACATCCATGTCTTTGCATGTGCATCAGTGTGCATCGATATCGAATCATCCAGTGGGCGTCCACAATTTTCTATAGGTCCTCAAGAAGTGATTAACAAGTGGCCGCTACAACTCTAATAAAGTATGAAATGGGAGGAGTGCCAAGAATAAATGGGTTATGGGACCAGGACACCAAGAATTCTGGAAGCACTGAGTTGCTCATATTCTCATAAGGATTATTGTTCCCTCCGTAATGATCAACTTCAATTATTTAACTCCTTGAATAATGGATGAGATTATAATCGTATTATTTAGAACTTCTTGATGGTTTGATTTAATTTCGTGGTGGGCGGTGCAATTTCGATATTTCAAGAGTAATCCCTTTTTGTTTGAAGAAATCTAGTAGAATAGTAGTCTTTTAAGTGGAAGAATGGTCTAGTAATCTGTTGTATTCGTCCTTCAGGCATAACAGTTGGTAATCAGAGATTTAGCATTTGTTATTATTTATTCCTATAATATTTCACTAATTGTCTGTTGTTAGCTTTTAGTCGAGGTCGGGCTCCTACAATTTACAATCTCTAGGGACTAAATACATAGGTGTCATTAGCTATTATATTTTCACAAATTCAATTTATTCTGAAGCACTTAATAGTAATTCAGGGATGCAAAATCACTTGAAAATCCTCTTCAAAAATCGATTTTTTTCGCCTCGCACGTAACTCAGACTAGACACTTTTTTGTGCTAAGTTGGTAAACAGTTTGGTTTGTTCCTGCAGAATCGTGCTCTTTTTTCTTCACGCGATATCATTTCACTAGTCCGACAACTTAATTTTTCAATCATTTGCAACAGCAAAACTCACTTTTCTGCTCTACTGGGGATCAACACACTATTTAAGATTGCTTTTTCCTCTCTCTCTAAGCCCTTCATTTATTCACTTTTAAGCCACTGCCATCATCACTCATCATCCATTTCCTGCGGTATTAACCTTTTAAAAGTTATTTCCTCCCTCTTTAAACCTAGTCTTTGAAGTTAATTCCTCTCCCGACTAAAAGCACACTTTTTTTCCTGATAACCATAGTTTTCTCGTCGCCATAAATCTCTGAAGTGCGTTTAAACAAAATAATGATTTGGGGGATTTTCATTTATCTATTAATGTGGTTCAAAATCCAGGTGAAACTGAACTTGGATATGAAACAAGCCAAAAGGACATTAAATCAATTCATCTTCCCTTAATCTAAATTGCTCTCCCAACTGATGTCAAGTTAATGAGCCTAGTGCGAAAGTGTATTAGGAACGAATCTTGTTTTTCATTCAATTTAAGCAATAATAGTTTGCTTTCCCTCAGAAAATTTGTTGCTACGTCCCGGTGGCCGAATTCAAGATTTTCAATCTAGTTATTATTCATTTGACTGGGATGTATCTTATACCTTTAAAATTGTGCTAAATCGATATATGCTAGCAGTTTCGACATTTGGAGGATAAACCATTGGTTCGAAAGGCATTTAGAACTCTTATTAACGATCGCATTAATAAATTTGTAATTTTGAAGTGTAGTAAGTATGCATCGTCTTCATACCTACAACTTCATGGAGACTAGTATTGTCTGTATTCTACATGCCATATCATATTATGCAGCACATTAAAGAAAGTGAAAAATTGGCGTTGTTTGGTCATTCTGGTTATTTAGTTTTGGACTCGCAATCTCTGGCTTGATAGCATATTAGACGCTGTCATTATAAGTCCTTTGCAATCTTTCTTACAAAATTATACTAATTTAAAAAAATCCAAAGGTGTTTCTCTTAAAAGAAATTGCTATGAGATGACAATTGAATACTTGTCACCTGATAAGTTTGATGTGCTAATGTGCTTTGTCACGTTATTGCAATCCGAGTGATATTGTCATTTATCCCACACTGTGTGAGGTTGGTCTCTGCTTATCACTTGAAGCCTTTTTATTTCTGTAATGCAATATGCTATAATTACAACATGGAAATCTTCCACTGTCTCAATGAAATACATATTTTTCTTGGCTATATTAATCATACAATTAGATTATTACCGTTATGTATTTAGTCTCTCAGTTTAGTCTTCCAACACTTTCAGTCAGCACTAATACCATTATTACTAAAAATGTCTTTCTTTTCAGGCACGTAACAGATATCAATTATTTACTAAACCCACCAAGAAAAGACCTGATTTGTGTTTGCCTCAGATCTTAAAAGCGCTAGCTCCTCCAAATTAACCCCGATATGAAACTATAAGCAATAAATCAAATGTGAATTCCGTCAAATATTGAAGTTAGTCTGTAAAAATGCATGGTTGAACATTTTTGTTACAATCTATAGCACTGCTATTACAGCCAGAAGAAAGAAAAACAAAAGTTCTCGTAGTTACAAAGAAAGCTTATAGCAGTTAAAATCAAGCTGTATATAGTATTCTTAATTCTTATTAGTTCACTTAAACAATATAAGGGTTAATCATTATTTCAATAATAGTTGGTAGAAGATAATAGAATAAATGAAAAATACTGAATATATTTTTCATAATCATATTTTCACCTTGCCAATCTTCAGCCCTGAAGTACAGTTGTGTCACCATTAGTTCATTGGAACGGAAGGTAGTATCAAAGGCACGGTTTTGATGAGGTATAGCAATAGTGCTTGCTGAAGATAGCGAAAAGGTAAGTTGGAAAGTTCCCGTCTTGAAACTAAAATTTCCAAATGACTCCAGTTGCAGTTAAAGCCTTTGTCCTTAGAGAAACGTTATTCCTCGAGATTCTTGAGAATGTTTGGTGTGAGCTCGGCCCTCATGGCAAGCGGATGAAGCTAGTATCATCTTACCATCTTTGAAAACGGTTGTCCATTTCGAATTCCTCCTCTGCAAGCTTTTAACTAAGCACCAACTGAACTTAGACACCACGATTGAAAAGTATTTAAAAAAATAAGTTAGATTAATAATCGATCATAAATGATGTGATCTGAAGAGATGATTAGTTGCATTTCGCAGTCTCCTTCTTCTAAAGTGTTTCAAGCTGAAAGCTATGCACCTGCTCTTTCAATATTATCTCTTATGTGGGGATCAACACAATTGTATGAATAAAGCATTATAAAGGGTTTGTTTAAATATCGCATTTGGAATCACATATTCAATAATAATAACGTCATTTTCAACTCCAAATATTTTCAATATGGTATAAACACTGCGTAGGCATAACGTGTTGGTCTTAATTATACGTGACGGTGACGATTATGATCCCGTCCAAATGAATGTAAAAATCCAGCCATCATCATTGTCCATGGCCAATCGCATATCGCCCATCATTATCCAAAGGGGTTTGGCCAGATGGGCATAATTGATAACGTCGAGGTTGATGTGTTAAGGGAAAAATCCCCCCTCCCTTTCTACTCTTTTAATCCGGACTGTATATCGGGTTATTAAAAAGTAAATTCTCATTTTGAATTCAAATTTATTATTACTCACAGTAATGAAAAAAGTTACAATTTTTAACTGCGGAAATCAGCTGAACTCAGTTAACAGTAAATTCAATGAGTGATAAGGGGGAAATATTGAGAGTGAAGTCAAGGTATCCCAGCGTCTTACTCCAATTGATTTTTAGTTTGGTTGTACAATGCTCTCCTATTGGGTAGTTTATCTTTCAAAATGTGGATGTCATAATTCATGTCCACGATATCCTATGCTTATTCACCGATAAATTAGTTAGGATGATCGGTCTCATCAATTCCAATCTTCCAAAATTTAAGAAAGTGGAATGATCTTGCATGGTATTAAGCAGCTTACAGGGTCGTACTATCATAATTTAATTATTAATCGGTAGGAGAAGAATACACATAACATGAAATTCTGTAATGAATAATTGACATCTTTCCATTCGAACAGCCGTTTTCAAAAATCCCCACATTCTTGAACGCTTAATCTGAAAAGACCTTTATGTTGAGAGTTTTGTTTCAATTATCCTGGGATCCAATTTCCTAAATTTGCTCTTGTACACTGACAATAGAAGAAAGTCCACGCAAGTAGTTTTTGAAGCCTGACTTCAAAAGAATTGGTAGGAGTATAAAAATTTACAGGCATTTCGGCTTTTTTCTTGTTTCCGACATCTCCTTAATTTATTATCGACTGACGGTGTACGTTACCGTCTTGCTTTAAACATACAGTTTGTAGATTTTTATATCTGTCTTCCTCACATTGTTACTAAAGTTCTGAAATATCTGTAATGGTTTGCGAGTAATGATTTAATGTCTGGCTAAATGAACATTAGCGATACTTTTTAGCTTTAGTGTCCCCCATAATGGCAAGTGGTCATTGGTATAATCCAAGCTTTTACTTTGATATTACCGGATGCTCATGGTGGTCATAAAAGGGCTATATTAGCTCAGAACCATTAGGAAGAAGATCTGCGTTCAAAACGATAGTACAGTAATGAATCCGTAAGGAGACTTCATTACCAGGCATGAACATAGAAGAAAAGCAATTGTCGGATTCCCCTTACAGAATTATTTGAACTCCGTTCAGAGAACTGAAGATAATAAATAACTCTTTCTATGCGGCGGAATTCAACTAACTCTTCTTACTATTAATTAAAACATGTATGATACTCTGCTGCTATTCCAAGTTTTTCTAAAAGGCATATTATGTCCTAGAAGCTTCCCTTTGTATATTAAAGCTTTGGAAAATAAATCTTTTGTATCTAACTTAAATAGGCATATTCAGGCATTTCTAGGTCTTTTGACTTTGAGTTACCATGGGACTGGTATTTTAACGACATGGGGTGGTTGGATATGTAACTATCCCAAATTTGACGGCTACTAAGTGGATACTAGAGGCATCATAGAAGCTGTAGATAGCTTTAAGCATGTGTCGCGACAAGATAAAGAGAACCGAGAGCAATTTTTGAATGAAGCCTGAACCTCAAGAAAATCTTATTCCACTTTAATTGTGCATTTATCTAGTTATTCATACTTTATTTAGTTCACCGTGCCATGGCTTCGTTTTAAGACATCAAATTTTAGCATTTGGCTCCTAATGACTTCATATCCATGACCACTATTATTATCAATCACAGTGATACAAAAAATGACTTTTAATTGTGGGATTCAACTGGAAGCGGTTAACAGAAAGGCTAACAAAACGTGAAAGGGAAGGAATCAAAAAGAATCTGGGACCAACAATAAGGTGTAGCAGACTTCATTTAATTTTTGGCTTTGGGTCGTACAATACTTAATGAATGGGTATTTCACGTTCTTAAAAATCGAATTTCATGATTATCTACGGTGTTCAATGCTTATAGAGCGTGATGATTTTTTAATCATGACGATCAATCTTAAGACTTTGATTCATTCTTTTTTCCAATGGTTGAGAAAGGAAAGTGATCTTTCAAGATATTTAGTATCTTACAGTTCTAACATAACAGAAATGAGATAGCTGAGATTTTAAGTTAGCGGAACCTCATAAAAGCTATGTTTACTTGAGGTGAATCAGTATTTATTCACTGACCATTTCATCTTCATAGATGATGGTTCTAATGGCCAAAAGCAGTTAGTTGATATATTTATTTGTAAATTTATAGGGTTTTCATTTCTATCCGAACTTAGAAGCTAATTAACTGGCTCTTATTTCGCATACGTTTTCTGGAATTTTTTAGTGGAAATATGCATAATCGTATGCTATATTTTTCTCCTCTTATATTATATACCCATAATTTGCTTCCAGACGTAATGAAATAATGCATCTTCCACTTTAATTTTACCAAGCAAACAACCAGAGTTTTGAAAAGTAATGTTTATTTATGGGGTGGTATTCAATGATAATTAGCCCTTTGATCATTTTCTTTTTATTATGGAAAGTATTTTTTTATAACACACCCCAAGTCATTTCTTTTCATCTCAAAACAACAATATTGACTACTTTTGCTCAAAAATGCGTCACTTTTAATGTAATACTTGAACATTAATAAGATTTTTTTATCGAAAGACGTGGGTTTAAATCCCGGTAATACACAATAGACACGTTCTAACAAGTACCCGATCTTTTAGTCATTACGTATTTGTCTGAAATGATCAAATTACCTGATTGCGTTTCTCCTCTTTTTTCTGTGTCTTGAATTATGATGAGTTTGTTTTTACGTGATCTACAAAGAATTTGATGTTATGTTTAGTGCTAATGTTTATGCACATACATAAATTCTAATTTCTTTAAATTGCTCTTACATAAACCGCTTAAAAACTTATCCTACGCTACTACGACTGCGATCGGATTATCTTAACTGAGTAAATAGCTCTGTGAAAGTTATCTTTTAGTCTTTGAGGTCTCCCAATTATATGATTTCGATCCTAGGACTTATTAATTTCAATGGCAGACTTTTAGAGAATAAGGAAGTCAAATTTAGTCTTTAAATCGAACTTTTCTATACAGATTAAGTTGCAATTGATGTCTCTTTGTCTTGATATTATTGTGAGTTGGGCCTCGTTTTGAAAGCCACTGGCTGGAAATTGCAGTGAATGTCAGTTGCATTCTGTCGTATGTTATTAAAATCACATCTCACAGATAACCAAACAAAAGTGAATGAACTTTAAACGGTTGAATTATAACGCCATTCTGCTTGTATTGTCGTTAATGGAAATAAGGTCATTTGAAATGATATATGAATTTAAGGAAATAATCAAAGAAATTATCTACGGAAAACTCTTTGGCGGTGTGAATTTGATGGAATTCATAATTTGATGCGTTTCTTTGTTCTATCTTAAGGGCAGACAATAATCGGCTTTATGTAGGCGAAAGGACCAATTTAAATTTAAAAAATGATGTTAAGATAGCTTATATCTGAAATTCATGTTATATATTAATGATTCCCCCATTTTCAGGAATTTTTCATTTTATAATTGAATAAAGAAGCTATTAAATGAGCTAAAAATGAAGAAAAAAGCTTTATTGTTCCGAAGTCTCCGTTTTTGTTTTCGACTCAGCCTTCATTCTTCCATTAAGAAAAATGTAGAGTGAATCGAAAAAATGTATTAAAAGCAGGATTTCATTAAAAAGATAAATTTAACTCATACCTCATACAATCGATAATCTATTTACTTCAATTCTTTCAAGCTCAAATTAAAAAAAGTGTTTGCTTGAGATTATTGAAACAAAGTGGTGAAAAATTGGATTCATTTAATGGCCGAAAAGTTGCCAGTTCTTAGACGTTTGAGTTCCAAATAGTGTCTGTTAATATTAGTTCTTTAGGTCATTTAAGTGGCAAATTCCAGTTGGAGATTATTCTTCACTGGAATTGGAGAAAAGGTGAAATGGAGGTTTTTAATATCATGCTCGCATATTCAGAAATCAGGCATCAGTTTGTCAGAAAATAAAATCACAAAATTTTAAGTTTCATTTGAAAGTGATATGAAAGTGATTCGCAGCTTTAATGCCAGCCATTATTATTGTCTTGTCCATGCAACAGCAATAAAAAACTTTTACAAGTTCTAATAATTAAATAGCATCCGAATAAGGAGAATAACAAAATATTCAAATAATTAAGAAGCGGGGTAAGAGGTCGAGGAAATTAGATTACGAAGTCAACACCAGGAATTTTATTTTATTCTAGATACCTTGAGTTCTAAGCGTTCTCATGAGAGATCAAATTCACTGAATAATATTTTAACGTTCAAATTTAATCATTTTGATTTCTAGACTCATAGGTGACACTATGAGCTTTTTAATCGTGGTGGGTTATGCCACCTTTTTTATGTTTATGTTCTCACAGCGAAAGGCAAACAGATGAGATTTACAGAAACATTTCAATCTTGTTTATTTAAGAGTTTCTGTTATCATAAATAAATCTGTTGAGCAGTATCAACTTATCTTTAAATTCACAACTGCAATTGTTCGTACAGATTTTTTAGATTCCTCCTCATTCAAGGAAAATTCACTGTCTGTTTTGTCTTATCAATGGCTGAAGATTAATACTCCAATGGACTGGTCACTTAGATTGATTATTCACAAAATCCATAGAAAGGAACATGATTGTATTGCGTATTGACCGGGATTGGAAATGAGTGGTTGGCCTAGCCGAGAGATTATAATTTTATTCACACTCGCCTTTTCTAGCTTAGTATCGCATCATTTGTCATC
>CAADRB010000007.1:2205926-2349731 GCA_900708905.1 Hymenolepis diminuta
ATTTTATTCATAGCCTACTTTGAATTGTTGTCGCCATCCGCTTATCGATTTTAATTTAGTTAACTGCCGTCTTCACATTGTCCTTTGTATAATTCGTTTCTCGGTTTTCAAATAGCTTATTGATTTTCCCTCGTTATCTAACACCAGCACCTTTTCTGGCGTCTTCTCCTTGTTCCCTTCCCAATTAATTTTTCTGCAGGCATCTTACTTAATCTGCCTATCTTGTAGTAATGCAGTTCATCCAGTTGAGAAAATGAATAGTTAAACTAATTTTCTCTATCCTACATTAGTCTCTCTAATCTAGTACATATCCTGCTATAGCTCTACAAGATAGAAATTAGATATAGACTACGGTTAATTTAAGTAAGAAAGAAAATGTGGATATTGTACGAAACCTGGTCTAAATTAAGTATTTATTAGAGAAAACTTTATTATGGATAATCATAAAGGTCTATAAGGGTAAGAAAGATTGAGATGTAGACCGATAAGCATTTACCTCAGTCCGTGTGTGTCTCATTCCTCGGCCTCATCGGTTTTTCATCGTTACCTAAAACCTGCATTTCTCACTGGTTTCTACCAACTGAATAAGAAAAGAAATTAAAAGACGCCACTAATTTGCCTCAGGATAGAGAAGTTCTGTAATTCGTTATTTAATATAATGTAGAGGAGCTGCGTCGTAGTTCAGTCCTACAAATTCCAGGAAGAAATCAAGTCACTTGTTTAAACAACGGTTGGATCACTGAGGTTAATGATCTTCTTACGTGTTTATATGCCCATTTTCATCTTATATTGGTATTATGTTGTCCGGACTAGGCTTCCTTAGTATTCAGGATTGATTGGTCTGCCTTCCAGTAATTATCGCCTAAATTCTTAAATAAGTAAAGGAACAAGTGTAATGCTTAAAAGATTTTCTGAGAAAACCCGAGAGTAAGACGAGTTAGGGAGATTGATTGTTTGGGTGTCCCTAAACAAAAAAAGGAATGGAGAAAAACATTTAGCCCTTCTTGTGGTAAACCGGTACATTGGCCTATTCCAGGGTCAGTCTGAGCTTGTTGAATCTCAGGTCACTTCAGTTCACTCATTTCCAGCGTAATATACCTTAATTGATCGTTAACCTTAAAATAGGTCACAATATATGTTTATTTGTCGAATTCGGATGTAAAGCTTTGATAGGTATTCTAAAATATTCGATTAGATGACTAACATCCGTTAGATCCAACACTATCTAAAATAAATGTCTAGCCACTTACAACTAGAATCAATCGGAAATCTTCTCGATCAATTAGCATAAGAACCTTTATTAATCGAATTACGCCATTCGTGTCAAATTAATAATAGTATTTGCATATGCTGATTGCCTAGCATACCCTCATACTTTCTCTTTTATTAGAATATTGATATTGGTTACTTATCATCTAGAAGTGACGTTTTTACGCCAGTTCTGAAAGCAAAAATACTTTTCTGTTTCATAGCGCATGATTCTTCATTTTCACAAATTTATATTTCAAACATTATTTTATTTAGTGATGATTTCTTGTTTTGACATATAGTCCATCTTTGTGTTTAAGAGTTTGCAAAACAAAATCTGTCGACATTTTGTTTAAAATGGTTCAAGCGTATTAACCTTGATTTCTAACATTTTCCTTCGTTGTCTTCATCACAAACCATCCAGTTGTTGTTTTCACCGAAAATTGGCAACAACATTGTAGTAATCCTTTGCTTCACGCCAGTTTCTTAAAAAGCTCTGTAATTTCATTTCATCGCCACTTCAGTAGGTAAAATATGTGGATTTAAGACGATTAGTAACCAAAATAGTCACATATTCGCTTGTTTTTTTTTTGTGAACTCTATGAAACGCAAACGTTAGGGTTGTTATAATGTATTTTTTCTCCAAAAGTGATCTTATTTTTAATGTGACACAATTTACTAGTTACAAATCACAGCTTATGTCGACTAATGTAAATCCACAGGCCAATGTTTTGAAATGTGTAAATTTAGTGGTATGCCTTTTACTATCAGATGAACGTAAATTGACTTGTGAAACGCGAGATTACGAGAAGGCAGATGCAAATAAGAACCTTTAATCTTGAGAACCAGTATCTAAAACTCCCTGCCATGTTTTTTTTAACTGAACTGAATATTTCCAAATGCTCAAGTCATAGATAAAGCGATGCCAATTGGACCTTGTGTTATGTAGAGATCGTTGGTTTCAGGTCGAAGATCTCCAGATTTCACAACTCGCTTTCCTTTTTCTCAGTAAATGCGGTACTGTAAGCTACATATGTACTTAGTCCATAATGCGACACTTTAATTTAATCGACTCAATTTAGTGTGAGCTGAAGTAACTTATATGTACCAGCTGTAAATCTACCTTGTTTATATCAACTAGTTCCTTCGTAACTTAAAAGATGCGAGTAGCGTCAGTGTCGAATCTTTTACACTTTGTCAAATCTTTGCGCTTTCTTCTGCGATTTTAGCTTGCTTCTACATTTCTGGATTACGTAAATACAAATCAATGCAAAACTTTCATTCTTAGATGTCATCCAGTTGTTTAAAAATGTAACTCAAACTAGATGAAACATTTTCAAACTTATCAAGCAATAAGGATGTGCATGAAAAAGAGGCACCAACCACGACTAGAATTTTTTAAGTTTCGCTTCCCTCTGTAGATGGAATATTATAATATTTGAATCGCCGTCTCCAAATCGTATCTTCCATGCAATCTTTTAATCCAACGGAATAATAAATCTTAAGCTTCGTGGAGTAAATGATAATATTCGTGTTAAATCGTAATTTTTAATAAAACCTTCTCAGTAAGTTGCTCAATCGTTAAATAATTTTGATAACCCAAAGTCTGTGTGCGCAGATATTGAGTGAAATGGATTTCATTGAAGAGAGTTAAGACTGAAATATTAGCGAAATCCTGCAACGCTAATTTAAATGCCCTAATTGGTGTCCTTGAAATATGATGTCCCGTTGCCACTGTTATAACAACAACCAGTGCACGGTTTAGTCTAGGTTGTCTTTCGAAAGATCGCTGAGGTTACAATATGGCAACAGTTGCTGAGATCCAGAAGAAAGTTTCTTTTATTAAGAATATAAATTGGGATGTATATGCTGTCTGGCTGGCAAAAGATGTAGAAGTGGCGAGATTGTATTCCAAAAGAGTGGAAATCGAATAATCGCCAAACTAGTGCACCCGGGATGAATCCTATGAACTCTGATCGGATACACAGAAACCAGAATTTTCGAGTTACCATCACCTTAGTGTTTACTTTCGAGTTTGCGTCTGTTGGTACCTTGCTTATTCAGGGACTGAAATTCAATTTTGAAAGTGTATTTTTAATCATTTCAATTCTTGCTTCCACAAGTACAGCACGAAACCTAATGCTTTTCATGATGACTGAAATCTTACATCACAATTTCAACTACAATCAATATATTATTTTGAAACGCCTTTGCGAAACGAAGCTATGATTCAAAGTGTTGTTTCATGCAATGAATTCTTCAAAATTCATAAGGCGGATTTTAAGTGGATTGGTGCTCTGAAAATTAAAGAATAAACCGACTGTAATTAATTTTTAAGAATGTCTTTTCACAATTTCATAATGAATTTTATTGCTTAGCTACATTAAGTGTTGCGTAAATCTCTACTGATTAAAGGAAACATATATATTAACATTACAGATATCTTGAGTGCTCCGATGGCATACCGATCAACAAGCGCGTCTGCTACGCCAGTGGTCGCGAACTTGGATCAATCATTCTGGTTGATTCTGGCCAACAGAAGGCATGGCAGAATGCGAGTATCACATCAGAGTGGTGGTGTTTCGTTGCTTAAGATGAGTGTTAGAGAATACGTTGGTTGTAAATCATAAACAGAGTCCTTTTCTTAATCCTGGCAGATTAATGTTAGCATGCTTGATGGAAGTTGTCCATCTTTCAAATTCCCTTATATTAAATAATATTCAATGCATTGTATAACACAAATATAGTTTTTAGTTAATGTATATTCTTGAGTTTGCTTTAACAATTTTAGCATTTAGGCTAGTGAAAAGGCCCCAAATGCTTCTATTTCTTAGATTAAAGTTCACGTTTCAATTTTTGACAACACATGTCCCAGTTTTTTCTGACATTTTACTATGCAGAATCCAATGAATATACTGGAGACCGAAGGGATTTTTATAGATTCGATCTTTGTTAAGTTATGTATCCTTCATTTGATTTACTTTGGTCTATGATCTGATTTATACTCTCATGGACTGTTTAAGACGTATTAACAAATCCTTTTATTAATTTGCTACTATTTCTTACTTATAACAATCTGATTCATTTACGAAGATGCTTCCAGCATTTATCTTGGGTAGAATCATTGAGCCTTATCGGTGAAACTTGAGTTTTAGCTAGTCTATATCAGTGCAGCCAACCATTCCGCTCAATGAGTGTGCATCGATGGGTTTCGAATCTTTGATCATGTTAGCTGCTGTCCTATTAACACACAAAATAAACGATAATTTTTAAATGATTATCTAGTCATTTATTAAAGCATGTTTACACGTCCTTTCAATAGGTCCTGCGGTCTCGTACTACAATTCATCCACTCCAACTTTTCACAGTGGTCACATTTCCAACATCCGCTGTTTGATCTCAGTGAACTCCTACCTAATATCCGGCGGCGGTCGTGGTATGTTAGCTGTTTGGCGTCTAGACTGTGATCACACCAATCAACCCGGTCTAATTGGTTGGATCTCTCTCGACACGGGGGTTCGTGAGTCAGGTCCTCTGTATTCCTGTCCAATTGACAAGACAAATCGAAATGTTAAATCGATGTGTGATCTTCGAGTTATGACTTTGTTGGGTTATCAAACGCACCAGGAATGCATTTTCGTGATCGCAGGATGCTCAGACGGAAGTATTAGGTGAATATTAGCAGTATATTTATAGAACTTTTCCCCTATACTATTAATTAGTATTTAAGGCCTAATAACTTTTATGATCCTCCTATTATTTTAACCTTTAAGTTAGAAATGCTGGAATTTAACTTATACGCTTCATCTCAACATTTCATCTCGCACTTAATTATCAAAATATTAACCGTTATTATTCTTACTTAGAGGAATAGAATGGATGTTAAAGGACCATTCTAATTTAAAATGTTAAAAGTGTACTGGATAGTGTATACATTTAGCTAATCCCGTAATTGTTTTAGAAAAATCTCAACCTATTCAGGTCTTTCTAAGGCATTTACTTATTACCCTCGGCAAGGGGAAGTTGTTCGCTTCTCCTTCATCACGAGAAAGCAGCTGAACTCAGAGAACTCTAAGGCAATCCAATGCGTATTAGGGGATTGAGTAGACGTGGACAATAAAGCACCCGAGAGTCTTACAGAATTTGATCCTGAGATTCGGCCTTTGTGCTTTTCATTTTTTGAATTTAGTCCACTGCTTCATGTTTTAGTACTCCGATTTACGAACCTTAGAACCTATCCCCCGATTTTTTGAATGAAAACATAACCGCTTTGTCCTATAGCAAGTTGTAGGAACTAATGAACCAGATCTTAATTGTGGAAACTAAGACTAACTAACAGCTAACAACGGCAAGGCCAGCTTAAGAGCAGAACGCCAAAAGCTGACTAGGCCAAATGTATTGAATAAACCCCAATGAGGAATTAGGCAAGTTAGAGAGATTAGGAACGGAGGAGATGAGAGGGAAGCGTAGGAGTGTGTATATCGTGTGTGAGTGAAACACAAAAGCAGTTAATACGGGTCACTTAGTCAAGGCTGCGTGTGAGGATATGAGTGCAGGTGTACCTTAAAATGAGACGGGACGGTTATGGGAAGAGGGGAATTAATGGACGCGTTTAAACATGATAGATAAGGGTTGAGTTATAGGAACATCAAGACATCACTGCGGCTTCGTAGACAGAAAAACCGAAGTATTTCCATATAGAATCGGAGTAAAGATTAATTTCGGAAAATGCATCGTCATCCTTCAGTCTAGGGCTTATTGACCAGTTGATTGAGGTTGTCAATCTACTCAATACATTTTTTTCTCCTAATAGTCAAAATACTAGCGTGATGATAATGATTAACGTGATTCCAGCATAGTGGAGCTCACTAGAGTTCATTCACTTTAAAATTTACTTTTTTTGTTAATCATGTCTTCTGTTTGAACTTCTTTACCGATGCGCGCACTCGCAGACTTCCCTCCTCGTTTACTGAACCATTTGCGATGGGTCACCAACTGGTGCTAAACTGTCTCCTCCTTCTCTGCTCATTTTCCCTAATAATAGTCTTATGATTTTAATGCATTGCTCAGTACAGTAGTGTCCTTAAAACCCTAATTATTTGCTCCCCGGAAGTAATAAAAGCCCAGGTTCCGAGTTCTACTGTTGAGTGAAACGATTTTTTCTTCTCTTCCTTTTGTTATGACTAGAATTTGGCGGATTATAATTGTAATACCGTTGATTTAGTTATCACGAGTCAGCTGTTCAATAGAATTTGCTGAATGAACATTATTGAATAAAATTCGTCAAAAGAGGAATAGCAAAGTGTATGATTCTCAACAGAAAGGCTCCAGGATGCTACTCCAATGCTTGAAATATTCCACTTTAACGGACTTGAAGACATCGAGTAAGTTGCATAGGTTAATGTTAATGAAGGAAGAAGTAGCAAATTATTCATTTCTCATAAGACTGGCTCTAATATGTCATTTTCCTTTTATTCTTCAATTGACTTGATGTTAATACTGTTAAGAACTTTTATTGAACGTCTTTTAACTCTAATAAGCGAGATTGAATTGCACGCAGTGAATACAAATTAAACAGAGAATCAAATCGAGAAATAACTGCGTATCTTACAATATAATATTGTCAGTTTACGTATGCAAGATAGTCTACAGTATGCCGTTTGGACAAGCGGATAGTTAGCTATAGCTTTGAGGGGATAATTTAGGGAAAGAGTGGAGAGATCTGTTCACGCAATTTGTAATTTTCTCTTCTCAAATGAGGATAATATGTACTGTTACTTTTTCAGAAGATTCTTTGAAGGGACTTGCATTAAATAGAATGTGAAGATGATATTCCGATATGTGGCATTTCAACCACTCTTATTTATTATGAAACTTTAGCAATCAGAAATTGGGTTCCAGGTTTTTTTAGTTGCTCCTAAGTACAAATAATTTAATTGATCCTGGCTCACAGGCACACAATTAGAATAAAGGAAAGCGAAAAAAATTAGTTTCGTATCTGGGTCATGAATTTACATCATGATACTGTTCTTCTGCCTGAAAAAATCTTTAACTGTTAGTAGATATCAGCCGATGTTTTAATCCTGTCCACCGACACATTTCGCGCAAATCAATTTTAATCGAAGTGATTTCCATCTACCACTATCCAAATCTCTTTCCTTCCTCCTAGGTACCAAGATCATATATTGAATGTAATCCTATGATTTAATTACCACTTCAAATCGTTTTCCCTTCACTACGCATTCGAATGTTCGAAACACCGGAAAAACACCCATCCTTCAATGAATGTTCGCACATCGTTTGCGTCAGGATTTTGAGAGTCTAATGTGAAAATCGTCCACCTTTATGAAGTCTTAAGTCATTACACGTTCGCTGGCAATTTCTGAACTGGGTCGCATTTTCACACCATTCTAGAAAATATATCGGACTCATCTAAATTTTCTTATAAATTTATCGTAATTGAATAGAAAAGGGAAGTAAGTATAAAGGTTAATAATTTGTCAATCTAACCAAACAGTCATATAAAATAAATGGCAAATGGATGCGTATGGTTTCAAAACTGCATTTTTTAAGTGAAATGATCAGAAGTTCAAATATGATTATTTTTGTCATGGAATCATGGATTTTATGTAGTTTGAGTTGTGATTTGACTATTTTTATCCTCACGGCTTAGTTGCTTTTGAACGTTCCGCAAATTGTGTTGGGCCTTGAATCTGACGGTGACTGAGTGGCAATTGTACCACATTTTGATTTGTAAGAACGAAGATTTGTGTTCGATGTGTCCTCCCAATTTCGGACTTCCTAAAGCATTTCAAATGCTTCTGGTATTAGAAGAAATCTGCACTTAAAAATGATGCTTAAAAGAATGAGTGGTGACACGACTCCCACCTTTGGACTGAATTGTTGATTACTTTTCCGTGTCCGCATCTTACCCATGTAATAAGAAGGATTAAATGAGGTCCATACGCGTATTTGTGGAAGCGGGCTCATTATAATTGTAACGTTTTTTCTCTTAATACATTTGATCTAGTCTGTTTGATTGAAAACAGACAGTTAATCTTCGTACTTAAAATACCATTTCAATGAGATTTTCTAAAATTTCCCTTGAAATAAAAATTTAAAAGCCAAAACTTCTAAAGAACTCAAGTTTGGATTGAAACCTGTTTGTTTTCTAATCTTTCAGGACACTTTAATATCAGTTAAAAATTAGTTTTAAAGTTGACTAGAAGACAAGTGGGCGGGATGTCGTTTCTCGGAGACTAAGTTTCACATTCGCTTATATTTGTAATATCACAAATATCAGAAAAGTTGGAATTAATACATAAGCATAAAAGAGCTTACGTCTAAAAATGCACAAAAAATGGGTAGTTGAACTGATCCCATTTGCATAACTGCATAGCTTTTAACTAGTGTTAATCGAGGCTTCCATCTACGTGCTTTAAGTGGGTTAGTTTTTTAAAAAAAGATTCATTTCCCGGTCATCTTCACTATAATAAACCATATAATTGCGAGATTATCTTCTCTAAGCCGAAGCTGATATCGTGTAGTTTATTACTAAACCTCGTTTCTACATATATTTCGACATTTGTGTTTTGGCATGCACAGGCGCATAGTGTATCGTCTAAAGAATCACAGAGGTCGCTTAGGATGCGTCTAGATAAATAAAAAAGAAGGAAGAAACAAGGAAATCGTACAATCATCACTTATTACTTGTACAGGAATTTACATTTATACAAAATTTCATATTACCTTTCACCGAACTGTGTCCGTTGGACAGTTGTTAGTTGTCTTCATGCCAAGGTTCTCCTGTCTCTTATTCATGTCATTAAAATTTTGTTGCATAAATCTCCTCATTGGCGTTAAATCTTGTTTTCTAATTTTAGCGACTCTCCTCTTCATATTTTAACTGCTACGATTGCAGTACTCTCCTTTTTTATCGCTTATTTAACAATTTTTATTAGATCGGTTTGATTGAAAAAAGATCAGAAATATTTCAATATCTCAGTAGGGCGGAGGTCGGTGTATGGTTTTTAATAAAATAACAGGAAAAACAGGTTTAATGAGGGTCTCGCTCCTTAAGTTATGGCGACCTCTTTGGTGGACAAATCTCTCCTCCTTGAATGACTTAAAACTCATCAGTTGAATTCAATCTTTGTCATTTGTCTGTTAATAAACAAACTCTCCATCCTAAGATCAGTAGCAAAATGTTGTGGATATCACATTTAGCAGTAGGAATCGGTATTTTCCATGCCTTGACATGTCTTGTCACATCCTACCGTTTCAAAATGATATGAGAATTAATTTTTTGTAGCATCATGATTAGAATAATTCTATTATGCTAATTCTGCGTTGAACTTTCATTTCTATATCCTTATTTATTTCGCCAACTTTGTTTTAACCGAGAACTTCCGTCTCTAGTTCTAACGCTTTTAGCTCATGTGGAGTCTTAATGGAACTATATGTAGATACGCTATCTTATTCAATATCTTTGTTATTTGGGGATTTTCCAGTTGCTTTCCATCGAAAATCAAACGTTGTAAGCAATAAGCATAAAGACGTCAGCCAAAAGGAGCTAATCCAGACCTTTAAACAACTTCTATCCTCGACTTCAACTCAGCATTTGGGAGATGTAGGGTAGAGATATACTTAGATATAAACCACTGATTTCAAATGGTCAATTTTCGTATAGAGACTATGGCAAGGGAGGCTCAAGCTTATAATTTTGAGGATAGGTTGTTGACAGAGACAGTGGTCGACTATTTTCTATTTAAAGAGAGCGGAAGAAAGGCAACAGCTTTGCAACCAGTAAGATAAAAGTGCTTTTAATTAACAGTGCAATGCTTAAAATGCAAATGTTAGATAGGGAAGGGAAAGCTGAAAAACAAATTATAGGACGAGAATGTTATGCACAGCACAATAATAAAAAGGCATGGAAGTAAGTAAAGTTAATACGAAACTGTGAGTAAATGAATTGATATTACTGCTAAATGTAGGTAGACATTAAGTCGCCGATTGCACTTAAATGAAATAGTTCTATAGGTATAAGTATTTGTAAACTTTTACTCAATAACTTGGATTGGCTTTCTACTCCTTTTCTAGGTTGGGAATTACACAATTGACTATAATTATTTCAGTACCATGGGGTTGGTCCACGTAACTTTTCTAGTTAATATCTAAGACATCTGTCGTGATTTTAATGAACATGCAGTTGAATTAGTTTAACATGTGCCCATATGTGTTTTAGCCACATGTGCACAACCCCCCTCCCCCCCTTTCTATCTACTCGGACCTTTGTTCGAGTCAGACTCTTCATATGTTTATATCACCTTTTTCGCTCCTTAAAATGTTTGCTCAACGTGGTCACAAAACACTTGTCAATCTCATTGCTGGTAATAGTAATTTCTGTACGGCATTCCAAATCATGCCGTGCACGGTAATTTGCCCTTTTTTCTATTCCCATCTTCGAAATAGGCCTTCCTTTAAATTATTCAAATACATAAATTTAAATTCCCTTAATATGCGTCTGCTTCTCTATCGCTTGGTGTCTCCCAGAATTTGGCATGTTGTCAAGGTGAGAAATATAGCCATTGGAGGGAGTGAGGGATTCGATTTTGAGAAGTGTGGTGGAAAGCACTGCTAGGTATAATTGGGATCGGAGTTTGCTTGAACCTTACACAAGGCAACTTGAAAATAACTTACTATTTCCAGGCTCAATCAATCAGTTTTGCTAACATGATCTGAGGTAAGAGGTTTCACATGAAATTCGAATTGTACTTCAGCGTTCGTCTTTTTCAGTTCGTTTAAACAAACAAAAGTTTATATCTAGATGCTTATGACATAGCTTTCAATGCACAACTTACCGAGGGTTAGTTTAGGAATTTCATGTTTGAAATCAAGAGTTATACGTATCTTCAGTCACTGTTAGGGTCTATTTGTCCATAAAACATTGCTTGAACTTTCGAGATCATTCCACTGGAGGTAATTTTTCAAGGCAAGTAGACGACAATTTTAATAGATTTTAGTTGTCAAGAGCGTATTCCTTTTCTCGATCTCATTCAGTTCAAATTATTGTGATAAAAATTTGCGGATTAGGCGGTAATACCATTCCCATCCATTTGGTAATGATTTTTTTCTTCTAATGGCCGAGGTAGCAGGATGATACTAGCTCAGTTGATTTAACCCAGCAGAACAGTCTCTTAAAGTTCTCCATTATAGAACTCATAGTCTTAAACTTTGTGGGACGGTGGTTGGTGATAATTTCATTAATGTGCGTATTTCAGTAGTTATTCACCAGATTTTGAGGTGTCTCGTACTAGGCTACAAATTCCTTTCCCAATTTTCCTTAGTCAACCAGATTTCCTTATTTGTTTTTACATTCTTGGTTGTCGTATAATCCAGGAGATGTGGTTGTGTAAACCATTGCTTAGTCATCCCTGAATAGTTATGAGCTTTATGTGATTTCATAAATAAAATTATTTAGCTCCTATCCAGGAATCTTCTTTCTAACTTTCTGCTCTTCTTGTTACTATACTAGTTCTACTTATGGCAGCACAAATGTTTAACAGCTTGTCACGTTCATGAGCATTTAAACCTCATTATATTTTAATAAGGAATTAATCTCCAAACCGTCTCTACCTAATAATGTTATATTATTGCGTCGGGATAAATCTTTTCTATAGTTAACCTTTTTCTCATAAAGGTTAAACAGAGAATGCGGAAACAAGAGCAAGAATATGGGGTTTTAAGCATCACGTGATCCTTCAGTTCATCTTCTCGTTCTTTTCTCTCCCTTCGCGTTTTGTCCTTGGGTATGGTGTGAAGTCGCTATGGCGTCATTTATTCGCGTATCGTTGTGTTGGTCGCATTTGATGTTTGAACAGGAGGGGGACATTGATGACGTCTGTAACATCTGGTATAAGGAACTCCAATTTTTAGTAACTGGTCAAGGTGGCGTTTTGGGGCGGTATTTAATCTGTTAGGATTCTCTTTTGTCTCAAAATGAACCTTCCAAATGTCAGCTATGGCTTATTTAAGAAAAGGCTAAAAATTTGAAAACAGTTAGACTTCCTCTTTTCTATTTTCTGTCGTTGCATCATAATCAAGTTTCAACTTTCCACGATGTCTATATTCGTGGGTCATTGCATTTTTCTTCTCGCGTTGATCTGAAATATTCGACGGGAGAGGCCTTTTTCGGGACGTTGAATTGAGAAGACCTCTTATTTTAGTAATTACTGAGGGAATGTGTGGGAGGATTTCAAGTCTTTGATTTCTCTAGAAGTATCTATTTTTAAATTAGATATTTAAAGTCCTTAAGAATATGTCCTACAACCTATACATAGTCTTATGAAATGGAATACAAAATATTAAATCTTTGTATTTAGTAAGGAAAACGTTATAAGCATTTAGAGTTATGCAAGGCACCAATATGGAGTTAAATGGGGGAGGGAGAGTGCAGCAGTCGTCGGCTTAGAAAATTTCTTAATTCTGCGGTTTTCTTCTTTACGAAGAAAACTGTACTGTACTTTGAAAATGAAGGTGTGTATTAAATGTACCTGACTAGCATTCAAATATTTCGCATTATATAATTGCTAGTAAAATAAATGTTTATAAGAGTGTTATCATAGAACTAAATCGATATGTTACCATCCAGAATATTGCCCTTTTATGATTCTTCAAATCATCTTGTTCATTGAATATTCACGAATCCGTGACGTTTTACGAACTTCATGTCTGTATAATTGCCTAACCACTTACGAAATTCCCTCTGTGAAAATGTGTGGGAAAGAGTATAAAACGATGTAGTAAGACGTTATGACACTTAATTGTAAATCATGGAAGACATCATTTGAGTATACTCAAGATTCGCATGTTAAATTCCATTTAAGTATTTAACATAAACAAGTTATTTAGCCAATAAATTAATAAGTGACCTCTTCTTTGTTACTATTGTTTAACCAGCATTAAATAGTTATTCTTGGTTGTTAGACGTGGCAAATGAACTCTCTCATAAACCCAAATTCTGAAATTTATAGCCTTAGGACTTGACGCGGTGTCAAGTTCAAAGTGAAGAATCTGTTGAGTCTCGAATTTAAAATAAGGTAAGAGTATTCTTTGGTATCCCGAATTTACTTCCTATTTTTCTTGACCACCTTCCTGTTCCTCTTATTGCAATTGTCCTGTTTTCCGGATCAGATACTTTCTATTGAATAAAAAATGTGTACGTTTTCTAAAAATACAGATATATAGCTGTTGTTCAACACAGAAATGGTTCAATTAGTGGGAAAAAGTACAGTAACAAGAGTATTAAATTCTCCACAAAATGTCTACTTCTGTTCTTGTCAGTGAAATGAGTCCGTACCTCTGTTGGCAGTTATAATTCAGGAAATAGATCATGTGAGGTATTGAGTCTGGTTTTTTCCTTTTAAATATAATTTATTTTTAATGTAGCAACAGACATTTTTGTTTCGATTGGAACGGATACCTCTGTTTTAATACTATTGATATCGATTATCAAATTGATCCTTAATGTGGTTTAGGAGGTTGGGTGGTGAAGGAATCGTCCTAGCATACTACTTTTAGAATTAAAGTATTTAGAGCAGGACTTTGTTTGTGTCGCCTCTAACTCATTTTCCAACTTCCTCCTCGGAATTTCTGGTTTTTCTCAGTCCTAATTGCCTCGAGTTGACAACTGATGATTGACATTACTGTGTCTGGAGTTTTACCTTTAACTTTCGTTGCTGTGGCGTTCTCTTCTTGCGATTGCCACATTTGTTATATGATCTCGTGCCTGCTTACTTTAAATATAACTGAAACATTGATTTCGCTAAATGCTCTACAGTATGGACTCCCTGGACACTAAGGTACCTTTTGGTGAGATGATCTTCACAGTCGAAATTACTAATTAAGCTCCTTCTAGGCACTCATAAAATGTCAGATTTTGATTGTCATGAGAGTAACAGTTCCAACTTATTTGCATGAGTTTGTTTCTGCGAGAGTCCACAAATATAAATCCTGGTATTTCCTCTCTTGAAGCCATAAAGCCACTGTTTACACTTTCTCTTTGCATCTAAGACCATTAGATGTCACATTGTAATTGCTTAAAGGGCCTGTCTTCCCTAAGTTCCCTTTATATAATATGTTAGCATATTTTCAAATATGGCCTTCTTTCCCAGCTTCTATATGATGAGAATTTCTAATTGTGTCATCGAAATCCTTTTATGCATATGCTTTTCTTAGCTCCGAATGAAAATTCTCATTCCCTAAGCCTTAAATCTTTTCTTAAAATCCACAATTAATGTACCTAGATAATTTTTAATGGAGAGTTATTGATAAATTAGTTCTTTACCTTGTTTGTTTTTCATTTTTTGTCTTATGTCTTGGTTTTTAATTTTTTTCTATGATCTAATTAGGCAATTTCATTTAAAACTTCTTTTGTCATATGTTTAAACGAATTGGTATCAAAAGTCAATGGAATAATAATGATTGTCTCCAAAACTCTACCACGTATTGTTTAATAATTAAAGGGAGAAAGAGTAAAAACAATTGACATGTTTCTGCTCTTTTACGTTCTTTAAGAAATTGAATTGAATTTGCTGAAATAGATAGTTTCTCTTGGACAGTTTGAAGCATTTCATGAATCGTCCTTTTAACTGATTTAGGTACTACAAAATATATATTCAAATATAGATTAGTCAAATATGTCTAGCGCTAAACATATTTTGCTTTAAATGGATTAATAACATGCCTTCATGCCTAATGTAAGTCAACTAGATGCATTTTTCGGAAATTGATTGATAGGAATGTTCTTTCGTTGACTGCAAATCTTCTCACGCGGACCAATCTCCATGTAGGAGAAATGTTGTAACCTATTTCCTCACATGTTGCGATAATAGAATGGGCCTCGAATGTATAATGAGAGGCAGTGAAGGTGAAGAAAGAACAGAAATATTCGACTTATCATATTATTCCTTCATTAGATTCTCGGGTAAGAATTTATTTAGTTATTGAATGGGGAAATTCGTATATTTTGTAAAGTGGATTCTTTTGTCCATTAAATAATTGGCCTGATCATTAAAGTTAAATGCTTGGATGCTCTTTTCATTGGTTTAAGTTTGCTTATTACCTTTTTTTCCTAACAGATGCGTAGAAATTGTACCAACATGCTCTTATGATTTGCAGCCTTCATTGGGTTGCGTATATTTTAATTCAATATTTATCTAAAACTCTATTATGGTTGTCGATTTGAATAAATCAGTGGCTATGAATGTTAGCCCGAAAATGGATATATTTTTTGTCACTGTCCGCAGAATAGAAAAAAGTCATTTTTTATTATGAAAATCATCTAAACGTAAGGAATAGTAGAATAGTCCAAATAGGGCGTCAGAGAATTTTACTTTTTCTGAAATCGAGATTCTTCGGTTTGTCCATTTGTTAGTTCCTTGGTTTAGTCCTTCAAGTCTCAGCCTAATTTTCTATTAATCGAACTTCGGAAATTTACCTCTATATTCCTGAATTAAGTCCTTATTTATACGTTAATTTAGATATGAAGTTGAGTACAGAACTATCTAAAATACATTTAGAACGTATTGTTTTTTAAATAATTCTAAAGTATGAATGATTTAATGAATATCACAATATTTTAAGTAAGGATAGTTCGCGACAACGTATACCGCTTTAGCCTTGATAAAAAATGGAATTAAGGAGGTGCATCCGCCTAAAAGTACCACTTATACCTTCGATGCCGTCACGTGGTACTTTTACAGCTCGTGATACTGCTGATATTGTTGCCAAAAAAAATGTTTACCTTTAAGATTCGTGGATGCATACTGTACTACTCTAATGGTTGAAGAAATCGTGTGTTCTAAGTTTTGATTTGAACCATAAGTTGTGGTATGAGTGTCGCGTCATAAGCATATAGTGAAATCTTTTTTATGTAAAGCAAAATTTTCATTGCGAGAAACCAACTGAAATAGGATAAATAAAGTTCAAAAAGAGGTAGGAGGAGAGAGATCGCTAAGAGAGCGTCAATAGAAATGCTTCATTTGCTTTCAAATTCGTGTTGTCGGATATTCACTTGAACAGGCAGTTCATTGCTTCAAGTTCCAAAATTCAATTTCATAAATTGTTCCTTGGATTACTGATAAAATTCTTATCCACAATCTATAGTGCTTATTGACCGGCTGTTTAATTGCGGTGATACGTCTTGTCAATTCGATTCATTTCTTCTCCCAAAGGCCAAAAAGCATAATTTTATATAGCAGAGATGGAAGAGCAGAGTTCTCTCAAATTGTATTAGATTAATTTATAAATATATATTGAATTAAGAATAGTATTATGGGAAATAAGTTGCAATTTGTAACCATGGAAATGTAAGCAAACACGGAGTAAAGTAAAATAGTGGAGGATAAAGTTTGGGCACCAAAGGAATCCTCTTTTTAGTTTTGAATTCTGAATTTATTGGGTTGTCCAATTACTGCGTAATGGGTACAGTCTACTGTGTAGTGTCCCAAGTTTTAATTTCAGGTTTCAATATCTTTTTTCCCGGGTGACTTCATGTCGGTGATATTCAGGGAATTTTTATCAAGCTAATTAACTTTACCAATTTGCTTATAATATCGTGAATTTACCTCTTTCAATAGTCGAAAGCGGTCATTCGATGCAGGATATATTTAATTTTATTCTGTCACTATTTTTTGATACTGTCATTTTAAAATTGAAGACGTTTTTGTGACGCCCTAAGTGGAAGAATTCAATTTCTAATCGCATAAGAAATTATAAAATTTCATTATATGCTTTATTTTAATATTATTATTGTTCATGGGATAAATGCTTTTTCTATGGGAAAAAATGCGGTTTGCGGATAAAATCGATAAAATACACAGTTTTGCTCACTAAAATTTGAATAATTAAATTTCGAGTTCTGCATCATCCTGCCAACCTTTACATATATATATATAGACGTCCCAAAACAGGTATATGTGGTCACGAGATCCTTCTTGATTTTCTTGATAAACTCTCCTGCCCTTCTGACATTAATCTAAAATTAGAATGAGCGAGAGACAGTTCCTATGACCATACTAACTCTCATTTCACTCTTCTGAAATTCCACACTTCAGCATTTGAAAAAACGAGATAGAAGGAAGACAAAAGGCCACACAGTATTTGAATTCCCCGTGTCCTCTTTATTGCTAGTTTTCTTTGTTCACTCCCTTCCTTATGTCTGCGTAATGATCCTAAAAGCTGCAGCCGTTGCATAACCTCTTTTCTTTTGAAGAATTTGATTAATGAGTTTGCCCCACCTACACCCCTTACTTCCTTTTAAAATAGCCCATTTTCTTTCCGTTTAAGGTTAATAAAAGTGAACCTTCCTACTGTGGCAACAGGATGGCAACCGAAATTCTATCAACTTTGTGATCTACGAAGTGGACTCAAACGAAAATGTATTCTCAGTTTGTGCGAGCTGACCTCAGTTGTCGACGATCGTGCCTCAATCGTTTATACTAATACGGCTGGAACCATATCTGGACTTGAAGTTGATCTGTCAAATGGAGTCCTTCTTAACACCACCTTCACTATCCAACTTGAGGTTGAAAACCCGATTACGGAATCAATGACTCCATGCGCTGCTAACTCGATTACCGTTATAAAAAATCGACTTGTGGTTGCTGGAGACGATGGTAGTATTCGATTAGCTGATTTTCAAGGAAGTTGGATTGCCAGGATCACAAAACACTTTGCCGCTGTTGTCAAGGTCATTAGTCTGGATAACCAAAGCCATCTACTGAGTTTAGGTGCTGATCATCGGTTACTAATGTGGAATCTCACCGAAAAAAATCAATTTTCTGTTGTCTCTGAATTGATGTTAACTGGACTTGGAGACCCACAGAATGTATCTGTTATCACATGTCGGAAGTCTTCGAAAGAATTTCTGGCAATGGTTTGTGGATCTGGCGTACAACTTTGTCATTTCAGTTTGTAAAATAACTTCAGATTAAGAAATATGCCTACTTCTATTATTCCGTACTTGTCTGTTGGGAACTTGGGGATATTTTCGTACCCTTCGTTAAAAAATAATGCTAACGAACATGCTCTTTCATAATTATAAAATTTATCAATGCGTCGAATCATGGTTTCTTAACGTCCCGATCAGTGGCTTCATCATGATCGGAAAGTAATATTTTTAAGCATATGTGGCCTTCCATTTTAAAAAATATTCCATTTTCTCTGGAGAGGTTAGATGAAAATAGTTGGGATTAAATCATTTATATTTACAATATAATGTCTTGAAAGAACATGGGTAGATAGAATAGCTTAAATAAGTAAGGAAGGTGATATTGAGTGGCTGAGGGTGTTTCGGTGGCGTAACGGTCCTAGTGCATAGCTGAGAATTAGACTTTAGAAAGAGCACGTCTTTACTAGGTCACATCTTAGCATATTTAGTCAACTGCCCAAAAAGTCAGAAGGGAGTCAGTCATAGCCAAGTCTCAAAGGGAGTTCATCATATAGTCAGACACGGAAAGCCTGGAAAACATAGGCTCGATGCTTATCGGGGCACATTCATTGAAAGAAATAGTTAATCTTTCTGATCAAGACAATGGATGGTGGAATGCGAATTTTTCATATTGGGATACTACTCATTATGGGTACTAAAAACCTGTACATCACATGGGAGTATTCGAGAATGCAAACAACCCAAAAAGTGGACGTCACAGAGCTCTGGGTGGGAAGCCGTCGGCAAATCAATACTATCGGAAATCGATATTCTCACTCAAGCAAAAAATGGCACAGCTTATAATTTCATATCATTTCTAAGTTGACAATTAAGTTAAGAAAAAATTAAGAACAGCCAACATTCTGAAATTAATTCAAAAATATTTTAAAATTTAACTGCAACCACCCAGAATTTTGAAGCAGAGATATTTCATTTCCCGAAGTGACATTTACAATCACCACTTGGCAAAAAGCATTTGCAACACCAAGTGCTATTTTTATTTCGCCTAAAAACATGCTGTTGTACGCATTTTTCGTCAAGATTCAGTGTAATAATAAAAAGGCGAAGTTTCAAGCTTTTGCCGTGTTTTATAAATTCAAACGAAGTAGTAGTAGGCTATTCGTTATAGGCAATATCAATAGAACCTAGACAACCGAATGTAATTTCTAAAGGTAATTTTTTCATTTAAGTCATATGATTTAAGTGTTTAGTTTAATGCGGGGAGTCTATGGAGCACAACTTGACCATAATCCGCATTTAGAGCTTTGATTCAATCGTTGATCTTGGTAAAAAGTAAAACAAATAATAGCTACCACAGTGACATTTAAAAATTTTGGTCCTAAAAATTAAATCTCTCCCTTGAGCAAGAATCATGATTCTTGCTAATCTATCCTCACAATGTGAATGGGTTGAGGTCTTTGAGAACGCTAATCTAAGGAACTTAGTTCTGAAGGCGACCGGATGACAATTGTACTGAATGTCGGTTTTCAAAGATGGACGATTTTTATTTTATTTTGCCGTCATCATAAATCACTTATTATTTGTCTTAAACCAAATGAAATTGCCTTGACAACTAAAAGTACTTTTTTTGGATTCGGTGCAGTGAAATTATATGTTATTGTTGAGAGTGGCGGTTTAGGCAATGATTTTGGGTTTAAAGGAAGAGGGGTTAGTGATTTACAATTAATTAATTTCATTAATCCTAAGTATAAAGTCTGAACATAAAAATGGGAAGTTGAAGGAGTTGTAATAGATTATGGCGGAGAGAGATAAATACGTATTCACATGATGGAATATTGTTCTTCAGAGTATCTACATCACTGGCTGCGTATCGATGAATATCAATCTCGTTATTTTTCAATTTGGCTACTGTTGCAATGCTATTGAAAGAGATCACCTATACTAATAAGATCTTCTTTTGCCTTTTCTGATTTCAAATCACCTTTGTGCGTATTTGATTGACGTCAAAATAATAAAAACTTTATAATTTATATCTTGACTCAAGTTTGTTTAAATGCTTTGGATATTGCAAAATCCCTTAGCATCTCTCTATTACAGACTTATAATTTTACTATGGATTCTTAAAGGGTAATTACAAATGAAATATTGAAATTAAACATTATACTTCAGAAGTTTGATTGTTTAATCAGGCGAAACGATGAGAAACAGGAAGATGAATAATGAAATATGATCATAAAGGTGAAAGTCATTTTTCTTTTCTCCCGCAGATTTACGCCATAAATATAATCCAAAAGTCTAGACGAGAATTAATAATAAAGCAGGTAAGTCACAAAAAATGTGCAATCAAGGTGATAAAAATGCCTACAGTGGTTTATAAGTTATATAAGCTAAGAAACAATCCAATTCTAGAGTGGTTATGTCTGCCATAGATACTATGGCAGAGTTTTTGATATAAAAAATAATTCAATGCGTAGATAAATGAAAAAAGAATTATAAATAATAATTACATACATCGAACTTGTGTTTTAACAAACCAGTTAAATAACGGTCTACGAACCCAGATGATGGAGTGATGAGTAGTCAATTGAACGGAAATTGATACTTACAAAAAGAACTCATTAAAATAAACCGTTTCGTAAAATAATAACCAAAAGATAAATATGTGATGGAAAAACCAACAGTAGCTACTTTTGATGTGAGTAAGGTCAATGAGAAATAGGCACTACGCTTCGTCCTTGATTTAAAATCTAATGACTCGGTGTATTTCCATTGTCTGTTTCCCAAGACAATGGTTTGTTTCCCAGTGAATAATAGCTGTACCTTAACATGGCGGTGCTATTTCTTTGGGCCGATTTATACCGATAATTTCGCATCGCATGATTAAGAACAATGCAACAAATTATAAGCTGCGCTACAACTATCTAGGCTTAACCTAACCGAACTGGTATCAGAAGAGACAGATATATCAAGATGATATGACATTTTAATTATCTAGTAAAGCATCTTCGGCCACTGAAAAAATAATTCATGTAAACTGGAGGTCTATTGAATCATGTTCTAGGTACTTACGGAAATTGAAATTGTGCTCCGACAAATTTCGTTTATTTTAACCAAACAGTTTCACAACCTCCTCTGAGGTACATAAATCATTGAATAACGAATTTTAATTAGAAATATTAATATTTGATCAAATTTTAATGTATTACTCGAGAAAAATTTAACATCGAGTGAATGTGCTAATAATTTAGATGCAGTTATTACGGAGAATGTAAAATTTCATTCAAAAGTTTAATATAAATGTGTTCTAAAATGCAAACTGCAATGAATAAATAGTATGTAATTACTTTTATAACAAGATTTCATTGCATTAAACAAAACTAATTGTTTTAAAAATATATTTAGATCAAAGTTGATTTTAAACTAATAAAGTTTAAAAGTGGGGGATTATGAATTGATGGCGACCGGTTATCTCTTTGGAGTTTCGATGGAAAAAGTTGTGCAAAAAGTGATACAGACTTGATCTTGACATAAGCGATGAATATGCATACTATAGTATATTGGGATCTACGTAAAAAACTCAGAAGACCAGAAGAGAACACATTTGGCCTAGCTTACATAGTTTTATTTTGTGTCAATTACAGCTGATTAGATAGACAGACTCGGCGCATTTGAGGTCAGGGCAAGGTCAGTCATGCTCACGTCACCATGTCTCAAAGGGAGTTTATCATGTGGTCCTACTCTGATAGACGGATGCCGAGCAGACCTTGGGGTTTTTAGACGGTTCAGGGTAACTGACAAGCTCTCGGTATTCACTAACTTTGACATTACAACCGTAGGTCATGATGAACTCATGATATTTAAATGCAAATTAAATTCCAGTTTAAATACAAAATATGCACGGTCCGATCATTTTCAAATTTTTGTACTGATTCCGATATTAATAGTCTGCAACTGCATTTTGACAACTAAATTTTAAAGGATAACTGCTCTGAATTTATGGATAATCGATTTTAAAACTGTCAAATATTTAAGATTATAAAGTATTTTATTCCCAATAATTGGATTGCCAAACTAATACCAAAATGAGCTATCTTTTAATTTAATTTGCCGTGAATTAAAAACCAACGAAGGTTATAGTTTAAACATATGATTTAATATTGGTTGTTGTAATAAGGTTTCACACAGAGCTACTATAAGTAATTTATTTAAACAAGTAATTTCTATTTTGGTGCAAATTTTAAACCAAAACTTACAGCTGATTGCCTTAAAATGCCAGAAATTTTAACATAAAATTATCGAAATGTGCTTATAACACGGTTATTGCGTTTGATCTTGCAATTCACTGCCGATCCCATAAATGGAAAAGCATGACAACTAACGTCTTGTCATTTTTCAAACTTTGTACACGGAGATACCAATTTATGAAAAATGTATTTTTATTAATTCTCAATTCTTAGGAGTCTTTGAAGTGAATTGAAATAGAAAGTTAATATACACTGTGCTTTTATCTAACTTGTCTTGTATTTTTTGCCGGTTGAATCATTTACTTCATATATATATCAGAAGCTAAGGTGTTATTTTACATTTCAGTTTAAAAAGAAAAGAGTAGAATCTCAAAATTACTTACTTAATTCAATTTTTAGATTTAATTTATAAAATATTCTCTTAAATGGGAGTTCATTGTTCAAGTTTAAGAATTAAAAATTCATAGTTCGTTACCAAAGGATTACTGACTAAATTTTTATCCATAACATTCAGGGTTTATTGACGGGCTATTTAATTGTATGATCTTAACAAAGCAGGACTTTAAGAGCAGAGTTCACTCAAAATGAATTCTTATAATATTTAATAACTCCATTATTATTATACTTATGATATTTCTTTCAAACTAGGATTGTCTTCGTTAGCTATCAATTGAAATTCTTGTAAAGGTTCGTTCGATAGAGTTCTGCTAGTGCATTCACTAAGAGAACTTGTTCAGACCCTATTCCCGAGTTTTCATTTCATGGTAAAATAAAATTTGAACCATCTTTTCTCAAACTCATACATTTCCAAATGAAGTGAGTCAATTTCCATATTCAACTTCCTGTTTTAAAAGTCTTCACTTTATAATACGCTTTGAATACACTTCACTTAACTATTGTCCGCTTTTTGTCTACCCTTAATCCGGATTAAATAGAGCTTCCTTGAGGAAAAATTACTTTGCATTAACGAAGTTTATGCTTCATCGCTGCTCCATCGTGGGACAAACTTAATTACTCTCTTCTCATTTTTGCCTCGAAAGAGCTCAGGAATTAAATGAACAGGGATTCTTGCACTTAAAATATCCCATTGTTTTGTGCCAATTATGCTTACATAGCTACGTGGCAGTGTGCCTTTCTCATTGTAAACACAAGGGAAATTTACTGGAAAATATGTTTTGTATAGGTACATATTCTTTTCTCACTGTTTTGAAATTTTTACACTTCAAAGATTCTGTGCATGGAGCTTACAAATATTACTACTAGCTTAGAGAATTTACTTTCAGATAACTTTGGTGAGTTCTACCATTTTAAAATCCCATTAGCTGTTATTATTCTGTGAGTATCTTGGTTATTAGGGAAAAACCTCCACTCTTTCTGCTTATTTTCTATTTTCTGTCTTCTTCCACCTAATTCTTATCATTAATCTGTTAGATTTTTGTATTTAAAGGCAGTTAATTTAATTTCACTTATTTTGTGAGATAAAAATAAATTTATTTAAATATAGTTTACTCAGTTTTGTTTCTTTAGGAAGTCTTCAGTTGTCTAGAGGATTTTAAATTTTTAAAATGAGTAAACAGGAATAGGTGCCAGCATACTTTATTTTGAATCAGAATATATATTTTTAATCAAATTATTAAAAATTCAGTTGCTGAAATACTTTTTTGTACTGTTAGTGGAAAGCAACCAGACGAGAGTTTGAAAAGTGGAATAGGCAACGCATGGAAGAATGGGGATCTGAAATAAGTCGAAAGACCTGTTAATAATCTGGATTCTGTTCTTTACATTTTACTTAGTTGATATACTCGCTTTTAGGCTATTATAACGTTGAAAATGTCAGGTGTCAAGGGTCTCGTCCCTAAGGGCCTGATTGAGCTCGAGTCAAAATTGATTAATTTTTAAATTGAATTTTTAACGCTATATTAGTATAGGTTCTCTTTAGCCACCGAATTAATTAATACTAACTATAAGATTTTAAAATAATCTTTCAAAATGTGAATAGCACTAAATACTTAATTGATCCCATATTTCATTCGAACGGTATTATTATCTGACATTTTCAGTTGAAAAAATGAAAAGAATACAAAAAGAAGAAGCCCGCGAAAAGAGTTAAAATTAATGGAGTTTTGCAAAGCGAAATCATTAAGTAAATGGTCAATTTTTTCTGCCAAGTTCTTGCTGGAATAACGTATAAATTCGAGCATTCATAATTACAATTGGTTTATTTCTTTGTTTTACGTGAAAATGTATAATTTCACGCTCTTATCGGGAGAAGTAGGTAAAAAAACAATTAAATGCAGATGTCGTGTTTGGTTCACCACTCAGTCTACAATGTAGAAAAGACGAAATGAGAACTTTTTATTAGCTCAAATTTGCTGACTAAATTTTGAACTCACATTGTTTGCAGAAGTCGGCGCCATAAAGAAAGTAATAATTATCTACTCAATAATAGCTAAAATAAAATTAAAATCATCGTTTAATAAATAAATAATTAGTTCTTGTTGCAATGAGCCTAAATGAGAGAAAAAAGAACGTTTTATTTACAGAGGCTTTCGATTGCACTATTTAAATCACTTAATTCGATATTCATTAACAGGATGATTAATTAAAAGTTAATTATTTTTTTAAAGTAAACAATAGATTATTATCTCACATAATATATAAAATAAAATCAATTATTTGATTTATAATTATTTTTAAAAACACGTAACATAAAATTTGATATGAAATTCAAATTTTACTCAAGTAATTGTGCTATTAGAACTTCTGAAGGTCACTATATTGAGTTACTTTTCAATCACACAGCTGATAATCCCTTTTTTTAAATAAATACTTCCTTCTCACTGGAGCTTTGTCGTTAAAACTATCATTGCTGCTCCTTAACACGATTTTTCTCTTGTTAAAAGTGCTTTATGGTGTTAATATGTGTTCACTCAAGACTCTGGTCAGGAGATTCCGAAGTTTGAACTTAGAAACACAATAATATCAAGAAAAATATTGAATTTTGCAAAATAAAACGAGAACTTTATGAACTCATCAATCAACTGAAATATGTTTCCATTATCTAATTCTGAGCGATCCTTCTTTCACCTCTTATAATGAATACTCTACGGCTGCTCGGGTCTAGAGGTTTCCTGTTAGTGCTTGCATGAGTTACATTTTTGAATTATCAGAAGAAATTTTTATCAACTAGTTTCTTTAAATCAAAACATTAAATGATACCCTAAATTACTTAATGAAACAACTGACCAGTCCTTTTTTAAAAATATTTTGTAAATTGCTTACATTTAATACCTTTAAATAAAGCTGTTGATGCTTAAAAGAAACTACGTTGTTGCTAAATGATCCGAGAACTTAAAAATAAATTTTAGGAAGTCGTTATTCTCAATTTGAGAAAATGATTGTTATTTTTAACTTTTACGATTATAGTATATGTTTTAGGTTGTTGTAAAGATGTTGTCAAGTGCTTAAAAGATTAAACTAACTTCCCTAATGACTATTGACAACCGTCGCAAATGTCTAAGGAGGTGGCGTAGAAAGAAAGAAATACTTATTTCCCTTTAAATCTGTCAAAAGTGACATTTTAAGAGGGGAAATACTATTTCTTAATTTTTTTTCCTCTACTCGTCAGCAACATTAACCGAGTGCCATGGATTCGTTATAAAATCTGATAAATGTTATTGCCCAATCGAATATAGAATAAATTAGATATTGAACTATAAAATTAAACAAACACCGCAGTTTCATTGCGTATGTTTGAAATATCTCATGATGAAACTGATTAGGAACAGATAGAATTTAATGCCTAATTGAGCAATGAAATTAGATCGATATCTAACATAAATCGGTTATCGAATTCGGAACTTGATCATCTCCAGGAGGTTAAGAATATTTTAATAACTCTGCACAATATGAGGTTCAAAAACGAGCTGTTCGAATACAAAGGTGAGACTAATTCATTACAGAAGTGTGTTCTCAGATCAGTTCAAGGTTTGTTGTCATATACTCGGTTTACGTACCGGTGGAACTTCAAACAAAATCTCGTTTTGTGAGTTTACTCGTGTTTCTTTTTTAACGGATGGTTAAAAATTATTTTTTTATTTTCAAAATAACTTGTTAATCTATACGGGAAATCTAAACAGGTAAAAAATTCAGTTAAATTTTTTGAATTATTATCATAACATTTTATTGTAATGTAATTGTGAATATAAATTAAAAAGGAACAAAACAATAAACCATTTGATGCTCGATTTATCCTATATTTAATAAGTAATATCTTTATTTCTAATGGCTAAAAAAGAAACATGGTATATCTTTCAATCAAGGGGATAAAATACAACCAAATTGGTTTATTTTATTGCCAATAGTTGGGAAATTCAAACAAATTATTCTTTAATGGCATTTTTTCCTATTTTTTTCCTATTTTTATTTAATCTTTGCTATTTATTGGATTAAATACATCAGATTATAGGGGATTTCCTGAATAGGGGATGAATATCTGTTCCTATTTGCATTTACCTCCATCATCGTAACGGACCAAAATGGTGCTTGTTCGTTACTAGCGTTCCAAGATAATGTTAATGTTTTAACGTAAGTTTGGAGGGATTTGGATCGAAAACTAAGGAATCGTTCAGTCAAAACTTTTACACTATGGCTCCACGAATGAACACTTTTGCAAATTATTTATTATTTTGTTTATTTGATTGGTAAATATTTATGTACTGGTGGGTCAGTGGTTTAAGCGGTAGTCGACGAAATCAGAGATAACGGGCTTAATGCTCAACCGACCATACTTGTTAAGTCTGACTAATAAAGAAGTGGTAGAATTCGATTTTCTCGTTAAGGAATCTTTAAGATGGTGAGCTACCGCCAAAAATGAGTGTTGAGAAGCACTTTCTTGCATATGTTTGGTAGAAAGGTTCATACAAAGTGCGATTTGGACAGAGAAATAAGCAGATGTTATTATTACATTTACAAAGGAGAGAAGAAAATGAAAAACAAAAATAATGTTTTCGCGAAGTGAAGGATCATTAAGAGCTCGAGTATTAATTTCTTCAGTTTTATTTTATATACTTTCGAGAAAATTTCAGAGTTAAATTTCAGTTAGAGGTTTGTTTTTTTTTAAGAAGAGTTAATAAAAAAAGCTTCGGTCTCACTTGTGCGATCATTTGAAGTGTTTCAGAGAATTGTTCTAATTTCATTTGCATAATACTAAAGATCATTGATACAAAGTGGTGAGGTTGTGCAAATTATAATATACAGCTTTACAGATAAATTTTTAATATGAATTTCGCAAATTTAATTATTTCTATTGATACATATTTTCAAAAAATGTTTGAAATTTGATTTATATTAAATTAGTGAATTAAAGTACATTTGTTTATAAATTGTGGAAAGGAAGAGCTATTTTTTAAACAGAATAGTAAAGCAGCATTTCTTTGATAAAAGTGAAAAAAAGTTACCTCAGAAAATTTAATTCATTTTTATTCACTGGCAACGAGGAAATGATATGGGAATGTCAGAGGATTAAATAAATTTCATTTATTCTTTGTGCATTATTTCGGTCATATTTGCTTTTTACAAATTAGGAAAAAATTACATTAACTTTTGGTTTTCGAAAGAGTGATGAAATGGCAAAGAAGGAATCCCCTTAAAATTTAAATATCATTTGTCCAAAATTTATTGGTTGACTAATTTTCTGCTTCTTATCACCAAGTAAAGGGCTCTCAGAGAAATATTTTTAATGTTTATGATCACCCATTAAGGAGATCAGTCACAGATCATCGATATTCCACTAAGATTTAAGAAAAAAACCTACCGGAAGACTTTTAATTTGATTTAACAATCTCTACAGTAATAAATTGGAGGGGTCAGAAAAGTTCGAGTGATATGTTTGATTATTTTCATTCATTCTATTTTATAGTACATTAATTTTGTTATTTTAATAAAGAAACAAGTGAGTGCAAATAAATACATTTTTTCTTGCCGTTATTTCTACACTTAAGATTTTTCTAGCCCAATTCTTGACTACCACGTTTGTATTTTGTTATAATAATAAACAATGAAATTTCACTTTGATAATGTAGGATAATCTCGTTAACTGTGTTAGGCATTTTTAAATGATACCCGACCCTGTGCATATAAATTTAACATCATAAACCTACCCTGATTACTTATTTATCAACCATATTTATCTTAAAATTTTAGCCATCTTGTTCTGCTGAATATCACCTAAGATCATTTTGCCTTCTCAACTGTTGATAGGGAAACATGATTAGATGTGGCAAAACCAGTCATCGTGAGGTCTAGTCCTTTAAATAAGCACTAGACGTCGCAGAAAAACTTTTGCTACAATTCAGAAGATGAAATCTGAAACGTGAAATACGCATCTGGTAATTTATTAAAATCCGGATCCAAAAATAGGATGAAGTTTCAATCTTTCACACCTTGACTTCGCTCTCACTGATCCCTTTCCTTTTACCATTTGTCGGACTGTCCGTTAATTTAGGTCTTTTACTCCTCGCAATTAAAACTTTATTTTTTTTTATTTCTGTGAGTAATGATAATGAATTATTTTAAGATGGAATTGTCTTCCATCTGCAAAGCAATTCTCTATTCTTTGCATAAATATATGAAAGCGGCATTGGTTGGTGATGCTGACTAAATTCAACATAGAAAATTTTGTGAATTTTTATTCTGAAAAGGAACTATTGTATGCACAGACGATTCATGCATTTACATCACACAAAATGGAAAAGAGCCAAGACTAAATCATTAGTTATTCGCTGAGGATATTAACAAGTGGAATATTAAATGAAATATTTTTTCTGAGAGAAAAAATATATAAGTAGATTAAAATCATTCATCTTTCGTTGATCACTTCTTATTTGTGATGAGTTATATGAAATTACTTCGAGGTTAAAGGGTAAAACCTTACTTGCAAATATAAAGGCTAAAAATATTTCAATTACAGAATTTTACGTATTTTGTTTCACAAGTTATAAAATAAACAAAAGAGCAGCTTTTAATTTTCCTCATAAATCATATTTTAAAATGGGATCATAAGGATGTGCTGAGATGTGTACACCAGAAAATATGTCGAAATCCTAGTTGGAGTATTTTATACTTCAGCTGAACAGAGAATCATCTGTTAGATGGAGACAGTAAAAATGACATTTCCTTTTTAAAGATGTGGGAGACTGTCTTGGACATAAAAATTTCGCAAATTATCATTTTAATATTTTTATTTTGGTTTTTAGATAGAATCAACAGTTTCTGTGGAAATAAGTAAAACCAATATATGGAATCTACTAACGGTTTTCACAGAAATTCGACTTCATTTAATGAGTTTATTATTGTAATTTAGCATTTCATAATTTTATATATCTTGAGTGGATAATCGTTAATGATGTGAACAATATAGTAAAGTATGTAATTCTTATTTGAATATTCAGACATCTGACTCGATCTCCCAATACCACAAATATTCTGGAGGGAGCTAGTGTTCTCCATCTCCCAGTTTTCTAAACTTAAGAGCTTATGCGCCACTGTCTCGTGCTCGTCTACAAAGTCAAATGTTAAGAATTCAAATAACAAATCACACTGAACGTGTCGAGTTAGTTACTTCTTACCATAGAAACTTCCTGATGCTACTCCCCCAACTTAAGATTAATAATGAAAAATGCTTTCCCAAATGAGCTTGGGAGTCATCCCTACAGCTATATAACCTCTTATTTTTACTAATACTTCGCAACCTGCTTCTTCTGTGGTTCTCTCTCGTGGTTGCTCAACAATCTCTGCCCATCACAACGTTGCCTGCAGTCTATCTTCTTAAAGTTTCTTTTGATCAAACACTAATGCTCTCTGTCATGTTATATCACCCGAGCAAGCGATTCATAATCACTAGCATAGAATAAAAGCATACATATGCATTGTCAATCTCTCGTTTAAAGTGTCTGGCCATAAAGGGCTAAAATCACAGACAATAACACATATAGAGCCCAAGAAATCAGAAATTTGAAATATTGCGACGCAGCTAACTATTTCCAATTTACAAATGTGAACAAATTGGTGAATAAAAAATTTTATGCCCTGATTTAAATTTTTAATTTCCGCATCTTGTTCCCGTTTGCAGAGTTTCTTTTTTTCTAAAAATGCTTCCCAATGATTTGATGTTTAAATACATTTGCATGCATATTATATACTAAAACTATTCAATATTAATGATTTTGTCAAAACTATCTGATAAAAATACTCGACTAATACACACTTTTCGATTCAAATTAACAATAACAAAGTTTCTTTTTGCTGTATTTCAGCAATATAATGATTTATCCTTACATTCCTTGTTGTTAGAATGGGACAGTGTTCAGAATTGCTAAAATTCCAAGGTGAAACAAGCACCCTTTAATTTCCTCCATAAATCATACCTTTGGATGCATTCATAAGAATGCACTGTGTGCACAAAGGAAGATAAGTCCACAAATTGTTTGAGATCCTAGTTGGAGACTTCCATGTTAAAATAAGGCACAAATCACTATGGAATTTAAAATAACCATTGAAAATAAAAGCAAATTTTACCAAAAACCTTCGAGACTATTTTGGTGAAAGTGTATTGTATGAAATAAGAATGTGCTGAAAATTTTAACCAATTTGTAAAGTCTGTTAGGAGGAGCTTTCAAAATAATATGTGAAGAATAATTTTATTTTTATCCAAACGCATAGTCAGAAAATTTTACATCTCGTGCAATAAAACTAATATAATTAATTATTAAATGATGCTTTCTGTTCGAAGGTGTAATAGTACATATCTAGAAGTATTTGAAAATCGAATGAAAATCCTGTAAAAACCATTTATTTAAACAACAACACGCCTATGTAAACAGTTGATATACATTATGCAGGTCAGCTTTTAATATAAAAGGATTGTGCTAGAAATCGATATATGAATTCGAAATTTCCTCTTGATCATTTTCAGCAAAGATAAAAAGAAAATGGCTAATCAAAAACTAATTTTAAGGTTAATCTGGGAGCCTCTGCTTATTACCAAAAGCAAAAACTTAAGTATTTATAATTTTTAATTTACGTGAGCTTCCTTGTGCTTGAGAGATCTGTGTTGGCCCAAAAAACAACGCGGGTTCCATTACTCGATCTGGGTTTTCAAATCTAACAGCAGTTATTTCTTGAATTTTTTCCATCAGTAGCATGAATATGCCCACAAAGAAAGAAATCGATAATTTCGAATTCTTTAAGAACGTACCTTACGAATAATGGAAAAAAATATCAGCGATCTGAAATGCATGGCGGAATGATCATTGAATGAATGCTAATACCTTATGAGTGAATACAGCTTACGAAACATTTCAAAATTGAAGTGGCAAGATCAATCACCAGGATTAAAAGACCAGTTAATAAACGCTGAAGATCTTAGAAAATGTTTACTGCAATCCGGAGAAGGAATTATGAAATTTGAACTTCGGGATGTGAACTACTCATCTGGTAAATATCGTAAAATTGGAATCTAAAAATTAAATGGAGCAAGATTATTCGATGCCCTCTCCCTTTTCGTTTGATTGACTTACTTTTAGCCGATTCCAATTGCTTCTCATAATTAAAACTTTTAACTTCTTTTACATTACCGTAGGTAGTAATTATAAAATGCTATGCTAGTCTATCTTCGAGGAACAGTTGAGAAACTGCATGTGCACTTTTGACTGTCAGAGATGGCTAAATTTCACGAATGCTCTTTTGCATCGAAAAATACTCCTGAATGTTCTCTATTTCAACTCGAGTAATAACTTTCCTAAACCAAATTTCCACAAAATTTAAATCTGTGAGCGTTATATCTATTTGTGCGAACAGCTTAAATAATAAGTTTTTTTCAATTATTTTGAACTTCCTGATATTTAAACACTGCCTGTATTTATGCGTGAGCCATAACCAAGGAAATTGTCATTAGAATTACATGAACGCACTGAAATACCGGAAATGTTGTGACAGTCATTTCCGCCTTTCTCTTTTCCTTTAAGCTCAGGTCCCGATTTATAGGAATAAGGTTATTAAATTTCACACTCCTCTTCTCCCAGTAAGTAATATTTAAATAGTCCTACGTTCTCCTCTGCAAATCTTACTTTGATTAAGCCGTCTGATCGAACAAAATAATTAACAAAGTTTTGTTAGGCCAGGTAAACAGCTAGGCGAGTGACACTCAAGGTTAAATCCATATAAGTCAATGTTGCAAATGGCCTAATATCCCGATAACACAATGAACGCCTGTAGAAAAAATTTCTATTTTCAAAATGTCTAGCTTCCTCTTCAGATCTTGACTTGAAAGATGAATTTTCAAGTCCCTTCCATCTCTCCTTCCTTCTCCTTCCCACAAAGATTACAGAAATGAAAGAAAGGAAATCAAGCACAGATATATCAATAAATACTGGGATTACATATATTGAGAATATCAAGGTAATCTCTTGCATCACTTTCATTCAGTATCAGTCTTCTCTCTTTTTCCGTCAGATAAATGCATCGGGAAATTATAGATGGTATTCTCATTATACATCTTGGACGAAATAAGGAGGGAGAAGTCAAAGTTAAAAGTTGAGGTAAGGATAGTGGGGGATAATCTTAAATTTTTAATCTTTGTTCATCTGAGATATGTACATTTTGGATTGAGGAGATCCGTAACACATTGCACATTGTATTGAAGGACAAGAATGGCCAGGATCTATTCAGTCATTATAGAACTCCGCCTTCTTTCCATAAGGTAAGCGGAGTTTCGACATCTGGGTAGATTTGGGGTCTCTGAAATTGCTGGACAGACATTTCCTCCACTAGAGATCGTTGGCAAGGAAACAGGTGGTGGTTGATACTCGTGTTGGTATCGTCGTTCACGAAGTCGGGCGTTAATATTCAGGCAGTGACAAATCAGGAGTTCCCAAAATGGACGACGAAATTCACGGTTAAATATGGCGTAGATAAGGGGATTGAGAGTTGAATTGATATAACCTAAACAAAAACAAAAATATACAACAATGATATATTCTAGACAGTCAAAAGGTGGTTCAAAGTGACGAAAGGGCATCCTGAAATCCTTATTTGTTTGCTGTATTCTCACGAAGCTATGCTAAGGGAAGAATTAGCTCAGTAGGTTAATCTGGGAAATCTTGTGGCAAAGTTGCACCGAAGATTTTGCTATTAGGCTCCAGAGTTCTCTTACCCCGAAACTTATTTTGAGTCACCAGATACTAAGAAAAATCTTAAAAGGGGTTTACGCAAAATCAAAACGCCAAGAAAAATTTTACTTTCACCAGACTGTCATGATTTAAAAGGTCAAGAATGTAAATTCTCATCTTAAAAGGGAATTAGGACGGAAACATTGAAGTTCGAAGCTTTTCATTGTAAGCGAATCTTCACAGAAGAGAAGTCACTTTTCCACTGCTGAAGAAATCACTGTTCCACTGAGCTTAACTTCGGGCTATTTTACTTCCCATTGAAGACGATGATGGTTTAAACACATTTATAAAAATAACATCGGATATTAAATTCAACGTCAATCTCTTCAAAGACAAAAAAATTGCACCATATTATTCAAAGCTGAGTTGTAAAGACGCAGAAATTCCGAAATCCATTAATCAAATCTCCCCACTCTTTTCCCTAAATTATATTTCCTTAGCTGTAGTTATGCATTCACGTTCCGGAATAGTGCATGTATAATGTGCCGTGGCTTCATCAAAAGACGGATATGTTACTTGATTTAAGGTCAAAATTCGAATATTTTGCTCTGATTTACTAACAAAATCTCACAATTTCCATCAATAGGACTGTAAACTTAAAATTATAATCCAATAGTGCATTTAAATACAGTTTCGGTTGTTTATTTAAATCGTGAAATAAATTGTTTTACTATATCGATTTCGGCAAAGTATTTTGGAGCTTAAGGGAATTTACTTACGAGACAAATTTAGACATAAAAGTAGACCCTGCTTAAAATAAACAGAGTGAAAATTTACTTAAAATTCCATTAATGTACATATATATTGAAGTAGTATCTATCGAAAAACAATTTTGTAAAGGCAGGTATCATTTCGAAATTTGAGCCAAAGTATATATATATATATATTTCATTAATTTTTCCAAAATTCTTGTCGATACTTATTCAGATATTCCACTACATCATTCAGAACCTCACATTCAAACATCAAGTATAAAGTACAAAGGAAACAAAAATAGTTTGTATTACAAAAGAGAGCTTACATTACTATTATGAAATATTTGCCATGGATACGCTACAAAAGGTCAGATTTAAAAGCGTCTGACAAGAAAATTGTTTCCAAAATGGAGAAAAGGAGATAATGAAATCTTAAGCTTGTAGCGCAGTGGATATTGTAATGAAGAGAAAACAATTCACTTCATTTTAGTTGAATAATAGAGCTTTTTCAGGGTAGCCAGCGACGCCACCATCCAATCTTCATTCACAAAAATAGACATCCAGCGCAACTGTCATTGAATCACTTTCAAAATTAAGATCCAACTAATTAACTGTCTAAGAACAAAAAATGTGCCATTTGCACCAGGTTTTCTCCATTCTCCCAGGAAAATTTATCGTTGTTCACCTTCCTTTTCCCCTATTATATGTCATATTAATGCTCCGCCATTTTTTGCACACTTTTTACGTTTAAAATATCCCTGTTGGACTCAGCTGCATGCTTATGGCTGTAAGAAGCTGCAAACCAATCAAAGCAGGCAAGAGCAAGTATTAAATTAAATCAAATGTTGGACAAACTCTGATTATTGCGGACGCGAGCCGACTCTGAAACTCAGGGACCATATAATGAAAAATTAGTCTTTGTAACACTTAAATATTTCAAGGTGAATTTTACCCATAATAAACAAAAGAAAGAACTAGGGACTTCTAGAATTCCACTAAGAAAGGACGCTTGGCATCTTAACTTCTCATCCAGTCACTTGTTTTTCCTGTTATTTCACTATTTCGTTATTTCCTGCGTTTGGATGCTATCTCATCACTCAAATTTGTTAAATTTTTCCATTTTAAAGCTCCCGTTTAATGCGTTTGAGACTGAAAAATATAGTTTCTCAAAACTCCAATTAAAGCATAATATTTAATCAGTAAAGTTAAAATTTCTTTTGTCTCCCAAAGAAATATTTCGATATATTAATATTAACTACTGAGTTTTTTTCGCACAATTTTAGGACGATTGGAGATCACTTGTCAACAGATAAAGTAAATTTCTACGTGAACCGGGATTTTGCTAGACTGGTATTAATTTTCATTTTTTAGTAATTGAGAAGAGCCTCAAGAAATTAAACTATAAGACTTTAATGACTCTAAATTTATTACCATTGGGAGAGACACAACATCATTATTTGGTTTAAAATCATCTACTGCGTGCCGATTAGTGACGTACCATTTTTATGTTCCTCCAGGAAAACATTTTTCAAGGAACTTTTAAACAAATTTCTAGGACAGAAGAATGGTTAAGATGGAATTTGGGCTCAATTATAAATATTGTTTGAAATCTCCATTTGAATTTGAAATTAATGGAACAAATTTAAGGGAAATCAAACTTCCCGATTATTCAGAAACGCGGTTTCCGTTAAATCAATTTAGAGACAGGTCAAACGAAATAAATAAAGTTTGAATAACTAATAAATCAATATTTGTTTGTTTCGGTTTCACAGTTTAAATAGAATACTACATAAATTAAGAATAACTTGTCAAAAAAGACAGCTCTGATATCAAGGTTGCCTAAAATCACCTAGGAACATCCTGGTTTCTCGACCTTTGGAATAAAATATAAATTGTGGTTATAAATCTAGCCGTCACATCAAGGCCATCGGTCAGTAAGCGCTGAACATCAAGACAACTCATGGGATTCGAATTTTGATATGTGAACTTGCGATTATGAATATAAAGGGTGCATAAGGCATCTGAAGACACCCTACGCACTCTTAGAAAAACAGAAAATGAAACTCCTCATGTTTTAAGCTTACAATTTCTTGCTACAAAACAAATAAGCATAACACCTATTAACCTAGGTTTTATCATATATATATCCTCCTTCGGCTTCCATCACCCACTCAATTCGAGTCCGAAAGCGACTGACTGCAAACTTTCATCAGGTGGTCCTTATTCATGTCCTCTATTCTTCGGTCTTTTGCTTCTATCTGAAAGGAGCATTTGGTGTTATGGGCATACTTTCAAATTCCTTTCCAACCACGCCCCGCTTTGTCCCACACGTAATAATTCAAAGAATTAAGGTCTGGTAAGTAGTTAGGAGGTCACAGTTTTGGTGTGAAAAGATGCTGAAGATTGTTCCCCATCCAATTCCGGCTTTTGAGAGCTCTGTGGGATGGAGCCGAATCTTGTTGGAAGACATGGGGTCTTCTTCCACTAGTTATGCTATCTATCCAAGATGGCTTGACGATAATGGTTTGAAGAATCTCCACATCTGCATCCTTATCTCTGTCTACATTGACTCAAGGCACTGTGGAAAATATTGAGGAGTCATGATGTGCCCCTCACTCACGGCTCTTCACAACACTGAAAACTACCACTCTTGCTGATAATTTCAGCATATACCCACATATCCATTCTTAGACTGACCTTTTCATCCTAGTGGAAATTTTTGTTGGAGAAAAACTAAAGACACTCCTCTTCTTCTGGGTGCTTCAATCTTTTCAAGAGTCATTTTGCACGCATTAAACGAGCCTTTTGAGCTTTTGTTGACATAAACTGACCTTGCTTAAAACCTTATGATTTGTATCCGAGGTCTTGATGAATATCAGTCCTTATTTTCCTTCAAATACTTAAAGATCCCTGGTAAAATGTCGCGCATTGACTTCCCACCGTTTTTGACAATCATGTCATGCCATACACTCTTTTCACAAACTCAGATATTCTGATTGATTAAATGGATGTGGGAATCAATACTCGTTTCTCTTCCTCGTAGCGGCCAATTCATCACCTTTCTTTTCATTCACAAGTTCCTTCCTAACTTTGCAAACGAAAGATTTTCCAATTTCTAAATTCCTGTAGATACCTTTACAGCGTGCCTTTTCATTTCATTACTTATAGTAGTATCTGCATTCTAATATTAAAATGCATTATTTATTATCGAATTCGTTGAAATTACAAGAATACAAGTGTCCCCAGATTCCTTACGCACCCTGTATAGTAAAGCCCGATTCGACAAATCAAATTAAATATGACCATCTGATGGTTTACAACTTCTCAATTTGCTGCAGCTACTCAGACTCAGGGAAGAAGAAAAAGAGAGGACTAATAGTTCAACCAACGTTTTTAAGCAAAGTGCGCGAGACAAGTTGCGAATGGAAAAAAAGTAATGTTTAAATATCAGTTTCTAGAAAGCTATTTCCAATTGAAATTGTAGTCTCGGACGCATACGCATGAACTGGGAGAGTTATTACTTTGTACGCCACGTTATTCTTGATGCATCCATTTAGGAATATAGATTTCTGTTATCAACTTCTCATTGCGTGTTCTAGAAAATTCCTCCAACAGTTCACTTCCTTTCATTACTTTTTTCTAAAGTCCTTATTCGGCACGCTCAATTTAATTTGACTAATTTCGTTCTAAGTCATGCTTTAGCAAATATTCATTATTGTGATGTTGTATCTTCTTTGTTTTCTCTCTTTTTTAGCTAGGAGCAAAAGAATGCAATCTGATTATTTTTTTAGAGACTAATTCTAAAATGATTCATCTTCAACCTTTTTTAAATGAATAAAACCTGTTTTAAAATGCACACTTGTAGAGAAGATAAAATCGCGCTAGGAATTAAATTCTAAATATTGAATTCAGTGAAAAATATAGCGCATATTATGGAACTTGTTCTCTCGCTCTCTTCCTCTTTGCCTTCACTAATTATGCAAAGTTTTAGGGCGCAATATTTCGTATTTAACTCCGACATATGTCTAAGCTTAAGATGTAGGAAGGAAAAGAAGCAAAAGGGAAATATATTAAGAATACGAAAAGTGATAGATAAAATTAATGTCTTTTTTCTAAATCAAATCTGGCGGAAAAAATAATACCCGGGAAACTAACACGTATTAAATTCGTCTGAGTTTGTCTGGAATAAATTCTATGAGCTCTGCTACACTTAAGGGATCCTTGTTTGTCTTATTTACTCGCTCACAGCTGTAAGAAGATACAAATATACCAAAGTGTCACGAACAACCGTTCCTTTAAATCAACTGATCACCACGCTCTGTAGATCACAGGCATGAACCAATCCAGCAATTCAGAATTCGAAAAATGAAAATTGAAATTTGTGTCATTGTAATATTGGAAAATGAAGTGCATTCCTTTTGAGAAAGTGGAAAACTCGAACCTTTCGGAAGTAAAATGTAGTACAACTTTTACTAAGCCTATGTATTCCAATTTGACCTCCGATTCAGTTCCTGCAAGATTACTTTGCTGTTTCACGTGATTAGATGCTATCCCATGATTAACAGAATGTAAAAAACATCAAATTGAAATTTGATTATCATTTTATTGCAACCCACACACCTAAAATCTTTGTGAACTCGTTATTAAATCTATAACTTAAACGCCTAGAAAAATCTTTTGTTTGGAGTGGTAGGAGGTTTAAATTGCCTTGCAAGCAAAGCGTCGACATTTAAGCCCTTAAATAAATATTTTCCTTCTGGTTTATCTGTATTTCAATTTTCAAAAAATATGAGTGCTTCTCCAAATATCAAGTCTAACACTTAATAGTAATTCATAATTAAAAGGACAATCAAAAGCTTGGAAGGTGGACAAATGCCGGACTATTTATGTAGAATAATCAAAACGGGGTCGAAAGTAACGAAAACCGACGGTTGAAATAGAAAAGACAATCACAGACGGAGCCATTTATCATAGGCAAAGGAAATCTTGTTATTCTAATGACGAAAGTAGAAGGTTTAAAAGGGGAATATTTTGTGAAATTCTATTATCTAGTACTGTGTTCATTTCTAATGGAGTCAGAAAATGGCTCTTCTTTTATAGTTGAAAAGCAAGACATAATCTAATTTCAATCAACTTAACTTGAATTTGTCTATAATTTTTTTCCAGAAAGAAATAAAAAACGCAATCACAAGATTCAACGCCTAGACCCTAAAATTCACGTGTTTGATATTCGTCCAAATATAATTATTAAATGTACGGATGAGCTAGGCAGGTTGAAAATGGTTACTAGGAAGCACTGAGTGCGACTTCCTTACCAAAGATGTCTTAGATGCTGTATATTCCCTCCAGATGATCGATCCTATAGGGTTTTCTCAAAGAGTAACTGCTAATGCAATTTTTATGATTTTCACTCATTTAAAGTAATAGTTCTATCCAGAACAACACCTATTTCATTTCATTCTTCTTTGGATTTATTTTACTTTTGTTTTATATTTTATTTAATATATGAGTGCAGTTCATGGAAGAATATTCCACCATCAGCCTATAGATGTCCGTAGGATAGTTCATTTTAACTAATGTTTGGTATCGATACTAATCACCTTAATGGAATTCTATTCATCTCTGCTATGTCAAGTTAATGTAAGATCATTCTGCCTTCTCGACCTTTGGAAGACATAAATTAATTGAAATGGCAATTATTCAACCACATAGTAAGCATTGGATATCAATAACAATAACTTAATCAGTAATCCAGATGACATTTATAAATGTGAGCTCCAAGTAAATATTGTGCAATTAATTTAAAAAAATTAAGTGAGGTAAGAGATTTCCTGATTCTGTGATTACTTTCTGAGAAACTTGTCGATCCCCCGTCCTTTATTAGTTATAGAACTTACTGTTAACCGATTTAAGTTGGTTTTCACTTTGAAGAATTGCCAAATTCATAATCCAAATCCGAAGATCAAGTTAAGTAAAACTCTTTGGTACCTTAATGTTGCTCTCAGAACCGCCTTCCCTTTATCAATCGTTGAACTTTCCGTTAATCGATTTCAGTTGCTTTCCACAGTTAAAAATAGTGTTTTTTGTATTACTTTGAACAATAATAAGAATTAAGCGAAGCAAAAACTGGATATAACACCGAATATTCAGGTGATGCAAAGGACCAAGGAGCTCAAATCGCGACCGAGAGGTCTCCAGATATCTTTATTTTCCTCTCATTTCGGTAAACTTAAATCTGAAGGATTACATTTCCCCTACGTGCAGTAATTGATCAAGTCAAATGTACCAAGTTAAGAATTAAAATAAACTTCCTGTAGCATGTTGTGATTATTTTTTATGACGTATGGCGCCTTTCTAGTCGATCATGATACAAATGGCACAATCATTTTCTAGTCATGCACACTCCAGACAAAAGCTAATCACAACCCCATCGTCATTTTAATATTCTTAAAAGGCCTGTATTCTGTACATATACGTGTTATTTCCCTTTTTAATGAAACAGCACCCGGTAAAAAGGTTACACATATAACCACATGGAAAGAGAGCATCACTTACCAAGCCACAGAAAGAAGGCACTTAGACGAGAATCAATGTTAGTTTCCGTTTGGTGAATATAATCAAAAAGTGGTCGACCCAACTGTAAAGGGAAGAAAAAACATTAAAGGTAATCAGCGTACAAAAAGTGGTACTCCTCTCTCCTCCCCCTTGGCCATAAATGAGCTCAAGGCACAAGCTCCGTGGACTTTAGTGCGCGTTACTCGAAAAAAAGACATGAACACACATCACAGAATACCAATTAAAACAAACATTTATAACACGGCGGGGTTTAATTACACATTTTACTGTACTAACGAGAGTTTTTTAAGAGTGTATATTCGGAAATGTTACTTTATTTTGTCTTTTCAAGTTGAACACTTGGGGCTGTTATTTTGACAAATAGATGACTGAGAATCTATCGTTTTATCGGATGAACTTTAGAGAAAATTCTAAAAGTTATTAACATTTATGAATAATTTGATATGAACTTACATGATTAATCATCCCTTGAAGGCAGGATTAACCATCTTTAATTAATTAACATATTTTACACATGAGCGATAATATTTCAAGATAATGATGCTCCTATCATGCGAAAAAATTATTAGCTTACACTATCTAATCGACCTGTTAATGAAACTACGGGTTAGATAAAACTGTCCAGATGTTATCTTTCTTCAGCTATGGGATAACCCAGAACGGATTGGAACAAAAATACATAGGAAGACAAACCTTTATTTTAGAAAAAGATCAGCATCTTGCGCAAGTTTCCGCTAAAACGCTTTTAGAGATAAATTAAAATTGATCGTAATACTTTCAAAATTCCTCCAAATATAAATTCGAATAAGAAAATCTAGTACTTTTGAATTCAAGGCGGAAATGTTCTAATTTAACTCTACTAATATTATCTTGTCCACCTCCAATTTTATAACAAACTTTGGTTGATAATTATCCTCTCAAATTTGTTCTGTTCAAGTAAACTAACAATAAGTAATTAAATAACTGAGTGATGTTTATTTGATTTTTCTAATCATCAAAAGAACTACACGTTAGCACATTCCATAAATTATATTAATAGAAGATACTTTCATTTTTAAGGATGCAGACAGTGATTGTGTGATGAATCAGTAGTCCTTGACATTGCCACGTGAAGTATTAATGAAGAACACAAAAGTGGTATGGTGTAATCTGAAGGGAAAGGCGGGTTTGGTCTATCCAAAAAAGCAGGAAGATATAGGGAATCACGATATCACGTATTTAAAACAGATAAGCATAATTGACATGAGACATGTAAGTTTAAAACGTATAAACACGTTCGTTCAGATACGAAGTAACTGAGAAGTGACTTCATGTAAGATCAAATAATAAGCCGACAAATAATGCGCAAATTATGCATTAACAATCACCCTTCAGTTTTCAAACCTCTACGGATTTTATTATAGCACTTGTGATCTAGAAAAACTTTTGGACGTTTGAATGCCGGTGCATTTTTATATGCAGGTACTTTTCAGTTAACCTGTGAATTGACTTATTCTCCTCAGAATGAATTTGTTTCACCGAATTAGCAAGGATTCCATAACACATCCAAAACTATTTTCCAAAATACTTCCTCAATTATTAACTATTTACTAAAAATTATATGAAGATTAATTTTCCACAGAAGGAGCGGTGAAGTATCATCGGTCCTAATATTAATAGATATGAATGGATTTGGGATGAAAATTATTAGTTTAAATTGCAGTATATTAAAACCGCTCCCGAACTGAATCAGTAACTTTTGATTCGAATTTGAGTTAACTCGAACTCAAATTGCTAAAAGCAACCAACATGAATGTTGTTTCACCAATAAGAAAGCCTATTCAAAATAAATACTAAAAAATTTCTATTTTTAATGCAATTACATCATCATAGGCACTTAATCAGGGTCACGCCGTATGAGTAAAAATGATCCATAAATTATTGAGTTTCTTGGATTTCTGATATTTCTTTTAAGTGGTAACACCAAGGTTTACAAAAAAGGCTGTTCCTATCAGGTTGAGAAATTTACCATGGTTTAAGTAATATTTTTATCTAAACCGATTTAAATTTAGGAATCACGTATAATGAAAAGGTTTTTAAACTCTCCGAATCAGTCAATAAATAATTTTTAGTTCCAAAAATCTTGTTTTGGCACAATTTTAAAATCAGAATTTACAACTAAATATTTGATAATTTTTCGTTATGCTTCGTATTTAGCATTACAATGTCTTACATGCTATGGCTACAAATTTTATGTAAATTTAATAATAGAGATTTCCTGATTTAACTGAGGTTGTATTTTAAATTTAGTTTAACGAGAGTGGCGAATATTATTAATGGACAGTAAGGATTTAAAAACCATCGAAAAATCTAGGGGTTCTGCAAGAATAACTGATGTTCTCGAATTAAATGCTAATGTCTAAAAGGAGAAATACACCATGTTTTGGCGATTTTTTAAGATGGGAATTCAATATATCAAGTTTTACAATGATGAGTAATATGATCCAAATATAGAGATGATTAGTTGAGAGGACCAGAGTTCCCACCATTGCCATAGCTGTATAATTAGCAAGATTTGCCAAAATATTATTTTGAATCGAGCTCTTTTTACCCCTCTAAGATAAGCCCCGTCAAATAACAAACTTTGGAAATGTCATAGTGTGAGATTTTAATGTGTCTTTGCAATGAATGCTCCATTTTATTTAAAATGTCTTCACTGGTCTCATAGACTGAACGATATTAATTCAAAGTGGTATGACCAACCACTAATATAAATTTGAATATCATGGACATGAACTTATCTAGAAACCCAGAGATCAGATCATGAAAATTGAATTTGGGAATATTTGTATATAACAAAGTGACTTATGCTAATTTTGAAGAAGTGGACAACTAAAAACTTCCAAAGTTTAGATGAACAAACAATCTAGACATCCTAGAATTAATATATAATCCAATGGGGTATTTTGCTATTTGGCGTATTAGAGTGCTATCGCACGATTATAAATTTTAAAAGGTTTTGTACATTACCGCGGTTAATAACAAATAAAGAATTTACCAATTATAAGTCACTCAGTGAATTTTAGAACGAATCACGCTATTAAGATAAAATCAAAGGATTTAAAACTTTGCAAATTCCAATAAGTAAACTACTATTTAACCATTTGCAAAATCAAAAGCTAAAACCATTTTGGTAAGATTAAAAATACCTATTAATTAATACAAATCGGGTAAAGTGAATTCCCAACCTTATATTCATTTAATAAAAATAGCAGTAAATAAAATTACGAAATGTGAATAGTTAAATAATATGTACTAGCCAAACCTCAATTTAGAACACAAAAATTAATAAAAAAATATTTGAATAAGATGTCAATTTCAAGCTTAATACATTATACTCTTTATTTTACAAATAAATGACGTTGTAAAATTTTTAATACATAAATCATTTAATACAACGGATATCTGAAAATAAACAATAAATTTAAGAATAAATAGAAAAGTTAATACTTCGATCCCCATAAGCTTAGGGAAATATTCAAATATATTATAATGCGGGGATTTAGATGTGTAATATTAAATGACTATCAGTTTATTAATAATTTTAAACAGTAAATAAGGATAACAAGTTTCCTTACCGCGACAATAAAGAACGGTAGCCAACAAATGCAAAAAACTCCCATAATGACACCAAGAGTTCGAATAGCTTTCGCTTCATTCGATCTTCTGATACCCGGTTTCTTGATGTGAAGAGCCAGACTCATTCTCTGTTTTGAAAATAGGGGAATATTGCTACTGCGCTTGTTTTTATTCCGCAGATTTGCGACACTAACTGAATAGGCCCGATCTCGCAACAGAGGTGACCTTGCTCTCGGGTTACCTACACAAGGATGAAGACTGGTTCGATGCTGTCTGACAAATAGGCCTTGAGGTCGGGGAGGAGTTGGAGTTAGATACCCCACATTCATGAAAGAACGATCTGAATCATTCGTGGGTTCTTCTATTAACGTATTGGTATTATTGTTGCTGTTATTTGGATTAGCTTTAGAGGGAGGAAGACGACTGAAATGATGAATCTGACCACCAGGGGGATAGGAGCTTATTTCTACCAGAATTGGTTTTGGACTGTCATGTGGGCCAACAATGCATACAGTTGGAAAATGAACCGGGTTGGAATGTCTTTTGGATAGATTATTACCCACTGTTGGATTTATCGTATTGGTATTGAAGAGATTCGGATCTATGGATTTGTCTGTAGAATCCATAGAAACCCTCTTTTCAAGTACGAAACAGCACCCATTGCAGTAGCACAAATAATTCGATTTTGAATCTTCCTCAGTGCCCTGAGATTCCGCGTAATTTTGAATCGAATTGCGCTTCTCATCACCGCAAGATGGTGCTACTCTAGCTCGATCAGATCGAACAATTCTTCGTGCCAGGATAACAATCCTTCCATAAAGAATCAACATGATAATTAGAGGGATATAGAAGGCTCCAAGACACGCATAAAGTTGGTAGAAGAAATTCTTGCTGTATTCACATTTACCCGGTACAAATTTCTCCTTGAATCCGAAAGTTGGAGGAACACTGATAAGAACGGAGACCACCCAAGCAATAAAAATCATTATCATCATTAATTTAGGAGTTCGTTTATATACATATTCGAAAGGTCGTGTTACGGCAAGATAACGGTCAATACTGATGGTACATAAATTAAGAATAGAAGCAGTGCATAGAAGGACATCAAAGTTTATATAAAGATCACAGGCAACTTCACCAAGTCCCCAGTGTTGCGTGTATTCCACATAGGTAGCAAAAGGCATCACCATGATACTGACTAATAGATCGCTGGCTGCAAGACTGACGATTAAAAAATTGCTGGGACATCGTAATTTGTGTACAAGGAGAACGGCAGCGATAACTAAAATGTTACCCACAATTGTAAGAAATGTTATTATACAAAAGGTGACAATAAGTGGTATAGATCCAGTTTCGATTGCATTTTCAAATTGTGTGGTCGTATAAACTGATGCTGAATCATTAAAATCCATTGATTACATCAAAATAAAAATAAATGATGAACTTTAATTGATATTTAGCTTTAGTACCGCTTTTCAATCATATTCGCGCAATAATGCAGCCTGCTTTTTAAGTTCACGTGAAGTTTTGTTTTTCAAGGTCAAAGTCACTTAAATGGCCTTTAAAATAAAATAAACATTCGCGACATTAATTCTTAAAAGGACATTTTAAATTTAATAATATAAAATATTAAAAAGTGTGTGAATTTTGTTTATTGTTACTGACCGAAGTGCGTGCATTTCATGTATTTAAAAATTAATTTGCTTGCACTGAGGTCGTATTTTCGGCGGGTTTTTACGATATTACAAAAGCTGGAGTCTGCTGCTTCACCTGGTAAGACCGAAACTCCAAATTCGGTCAAAAAACTCCGTAAAGAGATTATCACGCGCAGAGATATAATTCGAGATGCATCTCGCAGTGGTGGTGAATTCGTAAAATACTACTCTGAAAATGGCTTTCGGAAAGTATGCTTACAGTATTTAATCTCATTTTAGGTCGTGCCATATCATTATATATTCACAGCTTTCTGTAAACGTCGATGGGTGAATTGCAAACTCCTCGATATTCTTGACAAAGAATTCAACTTTGATGAAATGGATGTTATTGTAAGTTGTTATTGTTCGGGCTTAGTTATTCGCTATAGGTACAGCGAATTCTATCTGGCCAAATAAAAGTGAATGGCGATAAAGTGCCTTTGGATTACATTCTGAGGGATTCGGATCTGTTGGAGCATAATGTCCATAGACATGAGCTACCTATTCTTGGTAAGTAGTTTTAGCTTTCCTATTTCCTTTAGACAAGCCTATTGATGTTGTTCATGAGGATGAAAATATGTTGGTCGTTAATAAACCACCGTCTATGCCGATTCATCCCTGTGGTCAGTACCATCACAATACGCTGGTCAAAATTCTTTACAATGAAATGGGAATGAAGAATTTGCGAGTTATCCATCGATTAGATAGGTACGTTCCCAGGGATCGTTATTTCTTTAAGGCCTTTTTTAATATTTTGTTTATGCATCCTTTATTGCATTATTTTCAGAATGACCTCGGGTCTGGTACTAATCGGCAAAACTTACGACGCTGCGATGAAGATTTCTTGTCAAATTAGTGACCGTGAAGTTGTTAAGGTAAATTGCCTTTTAATGTTATCTACTTTTGGTTTTCTTATTATTGCCATTTTAGAGACGTTTTCACGTTAGTAATCTAAATTAAAGCAAGTTTAAGTGAGTAACGTATGCTTTTTCTAGTTTATTTTTACCCTTCAAATGCTATTATGGAGTTCTTTTGATTTTCCATTGAAATCGGTCAAAATTAGCTGCTTTCTAGCTTGGTCGAGTCTCTTGTTTACAAAAATGAGCTACCTGATAGAAAATCTGGCTAAAGAAGACCTCGTTTTTATGAAAGTCCACTTCTAAAACACAAATCGAACAAAAATGGTGAAGTTCAAGGTGTTCAGCTATATATGCGCTATCAACGGGACCACTATTTCTCAGATTTAATTATGAATAAGGATTTTCAATGCTTGCTTTCCGGATGCTTTAAATCTCACAAAAAAGTTAGTTGAAATGTCACATCCGAATGTTATTTACAATATGTGGGCCTCTTCAAATAACTTTTTGAGAAAGTGGTAAAAAATACAACGCCGAACTAAACCAAGTGACAAAGAAGTAAAAATCGCGTTTGAACCAGATCTTCCCACCCTTTCCGTAATTATTATAGTCGTGATGTGCTGTCTTTATGATTTAACTGCGCATTCAGTGACGTGGGAAGAGGTGGGACGACCGCGGTGATCAATTTTGGGCCTTAATTGAGATTCCAGAATATGATTTCTCGTAATAGCGGCTCTAGAATATCTCACGTTTATCAAAGTTAAGTACTGTAGACACTTCATAGTAGTCTTGGAATTTATTATGTTATATGCATGTAGCGTAGCGGTCAATGTGCACGGCTGCCAAGCTGGAAGTCCGTCCACATTTAACGAACCGACTGTCTGAATCCACCGGTTGAAACTGCTCAAAGCAAAGGTGGTAGTGTGAGTTTTTCTTCGGATAGCCTTCGGGATGCCATTATTCTGTCCTAAAATACGGCTGGAAAGCGCTTGTCAAACGATATTTTTGAAATAATTTGTTTTGGTTTAATTGGCTAGATCTGTTCAGATACTTGTGTTTCAAACTTGTATTCTTATACTTTTACTTACCGAAATGAGTTTGTATTACGACTGTAAGGTTACTATTCTTGCCAGTTCTACATTGCCGAAGTCGAGGGTCACTTTAAGGGGTCAATAGAGGAAGTACACGGTACCGAAGAAGAATCGGACGCTCCTAAACCAGTTATAGTCGACCAACCACTTGGTCGCCTCTGCAATAAGATGGGTCTTAATGCTGTAATGCCTGAAAGTGAAGGCGGTAAGCCCTCGAAGACTTCTTTCGTACCACTTCTGTGGAAGAAACCACAGAAGGAGGTTGGTCCAGGTAGTACAATTGTTCTTGCTCGTCTCTACACTGGAAGAACACACCAAGTGCGCGTTCATCTACAATACCTTGGTAAGTTTTAATTCTGTTAAAATGTCTACTCATTTGTATTAAGTAAAACTTTTTTAATTTTCCAATTTTCACAGGTTTCCCTATTGTGGATGATCCCCTATACAATTCATATGACTGGGGTGAAACAAAGGGTGCTCTTGGTAAGTATCGAGAACCGCGATCAGAACTAATAACAGCGCTTGCAACTTCAAGGAATAGGAGTGCATACTTGAAAGCGGCTGTAAGTATCTTACCCATTTATTTCAACTATTTATCAAGTTTGAGGCTATGTTAATATATTTTACACTGCATGATGAAATCACTTTAGTTATTTCTCATTTGGTGGTATGTACAGGAGGAGTATGAATTTCATTTTGTATTTCTTTGCCTGAATTAATTCATTGTTGTCGGTCATGTGTTGACAACAGAAATCTGACTTTGTAGTTCATGATGTGCCACAAGAGTAATTGTTATCGGATCGCTTATTTTTATTAGGTTGTTCATAATCAGTTCATTCATAGTGGTAATGAATAGACTTCCGTGTCGTCTCATTTCGTCGGATTTTTGTGTGTGCTATTAGTAGCTATTTGTTGATGATCTCAGAACATAATTCACTTAGAGATTGAAGGGCAGCTCACTAATTTTGTAACAAGTTATACCCTGTTATTAAAATAACTCAATTTCGTTATCCAACTAACCTTTAAGGTCATCTATGGAAACGGCACTTCAGAAAACCAAGCCACTCACACGAGCAATTTTACGGAAGACGGTAACAAGAGCAGTGACGAAAGTGCACATGACAGTGTTACGGACACAAGTGCAAACACTGACGAAATCTCTCCACCACCTGCAAAAATGCGTCGACTTTCTGGCATTCGCTATTACGACGAATCAACTGTTGACGCAGAGACACTAACTCTCTTGAAGGCTGCTCATGATCCGGACTGCCCCGATTGCAATCGTCGTTTCGCCGAACCCAAGATGTCCAATCTTGTACTGCGCCTTCATGCTTATCGATACTCCGGTGCTGAATGGTCTTATTCGGCTCCTCTCCCAGACTGGGCTTTAGAATCGATAAAGTCGGAAGAACTTGAAGCACGAATTGAGAAACTTTTGCCCATTTTGTAATTTACTAATCCATATATATGTACTTAAATTATTTAAATAGTTTGTTAATTTTGAGATCGTTTCAGTGATGTTGGAGATCACGTTTGCAGCAGGAAGCGTACATGACTGATTATTAGTTTTGTAAGAAGTCACACCTGATCGAATTCATCGAGGGCTGTTACTGACGTGACTTAGTGCTACTTCGAAATTGGGTTTCTGATTTAGACTAGGATAAACGAGTCTAGCCAAGCTTAATAAGCGAGAGGTGGCTTAATCTGCCTGAGATGAGTGACAGGGTGCTCGTGATCTACAAAGCATGGGAAGTCCGAAACGAGGCGAACCATGCGTTTTGATGTCCAAAATAATTATGGGATACGCAACATTGGAATCAATCCAAGAGATTGAATTCGTATAACAGAATAGACTTGGGCTTAATTGATGCCAATATGAAGTTGAGAAACTTAAATTGGTGGCATTTCTAACTGCGTAACCTTAGATGAGGCAGAGTAATTTGCTATGGAAGTACAACTCTTTAATCGGTGGGCTTTAACTGATAATTTATTTGGGGCTAGATCCCAAACACTGGTGTTAGATAACAGGAGAGATCGGTAAACTGCCTCATAGGGAGCTGTGTGAAGAACCAGTAAACGGCGTAAGAATCGGTTGACAAAGCATGATAATAAGTGATGTAGAAGAGGTGAAGTCGCTACATTAGTCTCCATGACGTCTTCTTCTCTATCTCACTTCAGGAATGAGGTCAAATCTCGCGAGGGGATTAATTTGCCAGAGCTATCTTTCCTTTTGTGCATTTTAGTGTAAAGGCACGCTGAAATTGTCAAAAGTGAATTGCCGCGGACGTGGAGTTTTTATATATTTTTGGCGGCGCAAGCTCATTTAATAAGTAGTCATAAACGGCGGACTGGACTTATGTAATTATTAGCGCTAGGTGAAATACAATAAATTGCATATTCTGCAGTAAAACGTACAAACCGAAAAAATGAATTATATGCGAACGAATTAGAACGCCGGATTGGGTCATTAAGCGAGTTAATGTGTCAGCCACTATAAGCATATGTATCCAAAGTCGTTTTAAGGCGAATACCAATTAGTCAAGGTTAATTGATATCCTTAATTCAATTATGGTCAAAATTACTCCTGTGAATGACTAATTTCCACGGGGGCAGCTGTTCAAAATTCAGACTCGTGAGTACAGGTATGCACAAGAGACAAGGGTTAATATTTAAATTGCAATTTGTCCCAAAACCAGATTTGTCAGGTAATTCATACATTGAGCTGTCATTTGGATCGGTATGTCGGAATGTGGAGAATGAATTTGCCAGCAGGTGAAGACGAGTTTATGACAAAGCAACGGTATAGCAAAGAGAGGTTTTAGCTTTGGAGTTGGTGTCCTTTCCAACGAAGCAAATTTAGTTACCATAAGGAAAGAATAAGAGAATCTTTTATTAGGAAAGAACGGGAGAAGCGCTAAGATGAGATAGTAAGTAAATGAAGAGGAAAGCCTACTAAAGTGTTAGTGGAAGAAATGCCAGTAAACCTCTTAAGCTCAAGGCTGATTCGAAAATATATCTATGAGGAGAAGTCTATAAGATGGATAAAAATCCGTAATTAAATCATGATAGAGGATAACGACTGATGTAACTATACATTTACATTGATCGAAATGCCGACAACTGTGGTATGATATTTATTTAACAAAGGATAGATTGTCCCCTCGGAACTCTATGTCAGTTGTCAAACAATATCTCCGAAACCCAAATAAGATTGGTTAAATTCGTTAAAACGAATTCAATTATTTAAACTTGGCATCGACATCATTATAAGCAGGCTAATCGCGATTTTCCTGATCAATCATTGCAAGAACTGCTTCTTCGGCTAATTTAATCTGTGGATTGACCTTGGAATATTTTTAATTGAATTATTGACACATTCCATCACAGCAACCATTTAGCTCGGTAACTTGATGAGTTGGTGCCTGTGATAAAATAATTGAATATAAGACTATGATACGTTTAACTGTTTGATTTGAGTTTCTATAAAAATATGAGTAATGTAGACTTTTAACAAAGATTCAACAACGCTTTAAAAGCACGTTATCCTCTATTAATATTATTTGTTGTTCCTAATTAATTATCACCTTCCAGCAACCAAATGAAGATACAGCATAGACTGATGAGCTAATTCTAATACCTAAAATGGTGATCAAGCTCAATAAGTCAACGGTGATCCCTCATGTCTGCTAAACCGGAATTTTATCCTGTCATTAAGTTCAGTCTTTTTCTGACTATCAATCTACCCCGCCTATCCGTTAATAAAAAAATGATCACATTCTTAATTCAGTCCATTCGGCGTATTCAGTTATTCACGCGTTTTCTTATTTTCGGTAAATGGAGGACTGGTCATTTAACGGCTTTGGGGTTGTTTGGTCAGCCCAGATTTTACGGTTAATTCATTCCAGTTAGCTAAACGTGTGCAAGAACCGCCTTCTTTATTGTCTCTTCTAGACAATATATCATGTTTCACTATTAATAATAATTTCACTTATTCAAAGGTGGGATTGAGGATACGAATTGGACAATAGAATGCATGGCATCTAAACTCTTCATTTTGACAAGTTTTTCCATCTTTAAATCGTAATGTTTGATTCCGACCGGGTTGTATATTCATGGTAATATTTTACCTTTATTTTGTTGGGTAATCTTGAATTTGAAATAGCTATATGGAAGTGCGCATTTGGGACACTTTTCACCTTTGACCAATTGTTGTATCTCACAAGAAGATTTCGAAGTGTCTGGTGTCCAACGTACCCATGATTTCACTCAAATATAGATCTTCCGATCTGGGAAAAGCCTTGGAAATATTAATTTGTTCTGTTAGAAGATGTCGCTTAAATTGATAGGTTCCTAAACTTAAATAAAGATAAAGCTCATGTTCCTAATTTACTTCTGGATATTTTGAAGTTATTTATTTAAATAAAATTACTTTAAATTTTGGTTTTTATAGATTTTTATTGTTTTTGAGCAGTCAATGATAATATCAACGCGGACCGGTAAATTGTAACTTGAATGGTATTTTGGTGGAATAAACTGGAAATTACTCGTAAAACAGCCTAGGTCGTGTAAGACTGATAATTAAAATTATTTATAAATATTTTATTAAATAGTTTATAACTTTTTGATTGAGCGCAGAGAACGTAATAACTTACTTATAATTTTTCAAGTTTCGGCTCTAGCCACCTTGCTTCTTACGCTTCTTACTATTTCAAAACAGAGTTTTAATACATTTGTGCCTTAAATGTGAAAAAGGGAAATGAATCACAATAAATCTTAAAGGGATAACATAAGTTGTCTCCCTTGTACTTTATCTATACAAACGATTCCATTTAAACAAAAGTCAGCTACTCTGTATAACGCTCCCAAATTTGGCATTCCCGCCGTAGTTAACAATAACCGGAATGGAAACTAATTTGTGTACTCATCTTGAAGTTAACCCATGGACGTATATTGTTTTGCTTTTAAAATAGAACTAACTTTTTCTTTTATATATTCTGGCATTTATTATTGTGTTTGAGATTTATTGTGTCCCGAAATTGGACCTTTAGCTTAAATGAAAAATGTTGGCATTTCACTTTTTGAAAATATCGAGAAAAATCTCTTCATATTAAAATTAATTCTCCTTCTGTCTAAAATAGAGTTCTTTAATACTTCATTCTGGAGAAACATAGATATTCTAATACATTTTCTACTTGGTTGCTTTGTTTGAAATGTAAATTAAACTTTAAAGCGTTCAATAACTAATTGCGGGGGAAATTAAATGAATTAATTAACTGCAATATTGTGATTTAGTCGATTTAAGCAAACGTCCATATATGGACATAGTTTTCAATATACTATTTACTGGTGATAAGAGAAATGTGATTTGGGTGATTTCAGTCTCGAAACCGGGGTTTCTGGATATTTACAATTGTTTTTATGGACTCACTGTCATAAATATGTCATATATGTATCATTCCTTGAGATTTTTGAGAGTGTTAGGTTGGCACTTAGCTTTGAAGGTAAGTGAGTGAGAAATGAGCTAGATGATGGCTCTTAAGAATAAAAATTTGTGAACATCTCATTCATTTCAAATTCGTCCGATTGCAAAAGAAAGCGTGCACTCGATTTCATCAAGTTTAAAATTGAGTTGTGGTGCCACTCCATATTCAGTTCGTATATACTAGCGAAATGTTTACTTCTAATGACCAAGATTGGGAGGTAATTCTAACATGATCTGAACATCACAGAACTTATTAGAATTCATATTGCTAACAAATGAGCCGGTTCTCTTTTCCTCGCTGTATATATCACGCAAAATGCAGTCTGGTGTTCATTGTCAATCAATCTAATCTCTAATCATTGATTTGGAAATTTATAGGTAACAAAATGACTCAATCTCATATCCCAATAAATACTTATTACCTTGGAAAATAATAATTTAACAGAATACCGGACGGTTATTTGCATTTGCGAAGCCATTCGATGCAGTCCCTTCGTATCTCTTGCGCAACACTTTTGTGATAAATTTGATCAAATTTACTTAATACCATCTCTATTATTTTGAATAGATCTTCCCTCCTTTCCATTTTCTCGAAAATATAATCTCCGTCTTTAATTAAGATCATTAAGACGATGAATTAGCAGTTAATCTGCTAATTTTACCCAATAAGGTAGGCCTCTGGGATTTTCGCAGTCTTAATTTAATCAACAGTCTTCTCATGGATCTGAATTTTTTAAGCTAACGAATGCTCTTTGCTTTTAAACTAAATTGGAGGAGGTTTTTATTCCTATTGTTCTATTCAACTTGTATTTACCTCTTCTAAAATAAAATGATCTATCTGTGGAAGAATCTTCTAAAGATCTAGCAAAGTGGCTTTATTCCACTTTAAATTCCATTGGATGCAAACTGGAAATACTTTTAACCAGTCATTCAGGAAATTACAAGTAGAAAATACACGTTAATAGTCACACTCAAAATCAAATCAGGCGATAGTTAAGAGGGATGATTCATGAGTAATAAACATATCTTATGACGAATTAGTCAACCAACCATTTACTCTCATAAAAGGAGAAACAAATGTCACTGTCAAAAGATCATACCTATTCAAAGTAAGCGCCGATGCAGAAAACAGAAAGTTCGCATAGCTATTGGGCACCTGGAAACGAGGGAGACTGACACATTAAAAGAATATTTGTACTAAGGGAAGACATGGAGTAAGCGCCAGCCGCGTTACCAAAAGTTTAGTTAAATTGAGCCTTGTAAAGGATAATGATAACCAGATCTTCATATATCACTTCATTCATTGACACTAGATGCGGAAGAAATCAAGATGGAGGCAACCGTATAAATCTTATATATTGTAATGAATACTATAAAGTTCCATCGGTCTCATAATCGTATTCATCCATGAATGAAATATTTTTAATAATTTTGCTATAATATATTTTTTATTACATCTAGTGGGTGGATACACGAATAAAACTGGACAAAAGTGATAAAATCCACACTAGTATCTGAGACATTTATACCTCTAAACTGTGATTCCCTCCTTGTGTACCATAAAACGTTATAACAGTTATGCAGGTGAATATGGTTAATATTATCAGGAGGGTTTTTATATTTCCGGTGAATAAATATTTCCTTGTTGAAAAAATGAGATTTAGAAATGGGAATTAACCTCCAGCCTTCCAGTAATGGGGACTTAAAATAATTATTTCATAGGATAATTAGTGATTTCAAGATGAAAAGGCGTTTATAATTATTCACCTATCTCATAGAGCAAATTTCAATTAATTAGATTCATATATAGTTGGGTGCACTAAACACTGCTTTGACAATTTAAACAAAATTCATGAATTTATCATTCGAGTTAATCTTGAGTGGGTTTTGTCTGATCTTGGCTATTAGAAGAGAATATATCAGCAATAGTTAACCGACTGTCAATAAACTCTGGACAGCACGAACATGAGTCCGCTCCAGAAACTGGATGACAAATTCTAAAATTCAAACATAGGTGTATTGAAGTACGAAATAGTGGACTATATCCAAGACGTAACAGAAGTGCAATTTTAATCTCGAGATTGAATTTCGTAAGACCCTTTTGATGCCCTGGTTTTAATTTTTTCTTCTACTCAATTTCCTTTCTCATGGTAAAAAATGGTATTTTTTGCCTTCTTGAACGTAATAAATAACTTAATATATTTAATTAACGCAGAGTCGACTATTTTCTCTTATAAATACAAAAGTAAATAAATGATTAATTATTCAATTAGTCGATTTTAATTGCAATTCCTGTGATTCTTAGGTATTAAGAACCAATTGTTATTATTAGAGAAGTAGTGGCACGATGACATCATTTTAAGCTGGACGCTTTCCAATGTAAACTTTCCTCTGTTTCAGATAAATCTGAAATTGTTTATGAAGTACATTTTGGATAGTACACCGATAGACGCCTAAAGACCGCTGCGTCTATGGATTTTCTACAGTTGGTCTACGAGTAATTCATAATTATTATCATTATGTGGGCTCATACTGCTCCAGACAGTTTGACAGTCTAAAAAACTGTTATAATCTGCTCTCCTCTATTGAATACCGTAACGGACTCCTAGATTCTCTAAGACATTGCACTAGTTACAAATACGACCTGACAGCACCACAATACAAAGCGACCCAAGCCACTATATCAAAGTAAGACACACGTTTCCGTATCGGTAGGTCGATTTATATTATGCGCCATTTACAACCGTACTGTAAATAAATTCGTTTGAATAAAAGGAATTAAAAGATGGAAAATAAAGGATATTACATATAAGCATTATTTTGGAGAAAATATTATTTTCTTATATGTAACAAAAGCAAACTATCATCCATATGCCAATTATAAGAATGAAGCTTTTATTCCTATAAACGGAGTTAGTTGAATTAACGAAACGTCTTAGGGACTACATTTCTACATTTTTTCTCTCCGACTTGAGGTAACAGCAGTCGCCAATATCATGGCAACAGAAAATAGGCTTTCAAATTAAGACAGTATTGACTGAACTTCAAAATGAATATTTACTTCTAATCAAGTGGACGACGTGAAGTTGGTTTGTGTAAATATCATTTTTGGAAGATACAGTACTCGAAATTTTTTGCAGATGCTCTTGCTTGAACTATTTTACTGCTATTTCGATATAATATTCTGAAACTGTCAAATGTTGTCTCTTTTCCGTAAATATGCACTAACGTTTTGGAAGCCTGTAAGAAGAAGGCAACAATATAATAAAAGCTCTCTGTGAAATTATACTGAAATTAAATGCTTCCTGATAATAAATTGATGGATCAGTTTGATAGATGTAACATTTTAAAGGGTGTAGGAGTTTCAAATTTTACCTTCCAGATTTGTGCAAATGTTCCTTAAAACGCCATAACCAGACCCTATATTGAATCCAGCAATCAACAGGCGCTGAATAGTGTACTCATTAATTCGGGAGTTAAATCATGAGCTGGGAATATCGGGATGTTATACAGTATCTATGCTTCATATGGACAACTCGGTGCTTTCGGAATTACAGTGACGAAGGTTTCTTGATGCTCTCACTTAAATGGATACTTCTTGACCGCACCCTATTTTTACCTCATTGAATTCGTTTCCTGCTCCATTTATTCATATGCATTTTCAAGATTAAAACTTGTTAACGCTTGTTTACCATGGTCATAACAATGCCCAAATATTCTGTGACTTTTGTAGGTTAGAAATGTTCCGTTCCGCTATCAAGAAAAGATCATCCATATAAACAAATGTGATGTTTTAGTTCAAATTTTAATACCATTCGTGAAAAGGGGCCATTTTGAACACACTATTGTCCATAAGTTGGATAGCATCTCAAGATACCTCAATGGCATTTTTCATTCTAATTTAAAATTTAACCACTTAATCCTTTCAGCGAAACTAGAACCTCCTAATAAAACATTCTCACATCCTAAAGCGAATAGGAATATCGAACCTAGGTTTTCGACCGAAAGAGAAATCTGATTTTGAAATAAAACTACAAAATTCAGTTTATAAAGGTCTCTAATTTAGTTTAAAATTACCCACTGACAGATCTTGAGAATCTTGCTACAATGATCCAAACACTTAATGTACGTTAATGGAATCAGATCTCGAATGATACCTGAAAAATACTACGATTTGAACCTTAAATATTTTAAGCGATCTTGTAGATGAAGTATTCTTGACATTTATGACAGTTAAAAGCAATAATAAGCGCTAACTCAAAAAGGTATTAATAAAATACGGTAAAAGAGACAAGGTTGATTTACTCTCTTCTACTTGCAACTCGTAGCTTATTCCGACTTACAGCTCCGCAACTCTAAAATTGTACGTGGCTTGAACTCTCAAATCTGTCCAAGTAGGGAAATAAAAGTTACAATGCAGTTATACTGTCAAGACAAATAAAAGATATAAAGGAAAGGAAAATATTCGGGCATTTATTCATCTGCGTGACCTTATGTAGGATTGGCCAAAATAATCGATAATCGGTTGATATTTACTAAGAAATAAGTACCTAAACGAATTATGAATTAGAAAAAAATTAATTGAAACGTCGAATGAATACCATTGAAGTAACTCAATTTTGTGTCTAATATAGAAGAAAACGGAAAACTTTCAAAAAAGTAATTTTATTTTAATCAAGCCAGAATTGTACTGATTGATTATAAATGAATCAATCGTAGAGAATTTTATGTCTGATGTACCTTTTAATTTCCTTGCTGTGTGAATGAATAGCACATTAATTGCCTGAGGCCTGCATGTAAATATAAACAACATACTACCCTCCTTGGAAAATGGTGATATTTACATAGTCACGTTCTCGTTTAGTCAACTTTCTGAATAAAAAGAGCACTTTGACCTGTTATTTCACATATTTAAGTGTGCTACTTTTGCTGATAAAAAATTTTAATCTCACCTTTACTAAAAAATTCTACTTTCAGGGAATTTATTTCAGCTTTAATGTCCATGTAAGAAGAAAATGAAAAAAATATGCAATGCTAGATGCGAATGAATTCAAGCGTTTCATTGATACAATCCTTACTCTCGATGCAAATATGTTTTTACGGAAGCTCTCTTTGCCAAACGGAAAAGCGAAAGATGTGAAAAACAGAAAATGATTCTTTGTAGAGAAGACGCTGACTATAACTTAAACTCATGAAAGTGAACGGAATCAATAAATGGAATTGCAGAACCTATGCCTGCCGACATATTGGCCTGCTCAGTCCCTCTATGCATTCCGAGCCAATCAACTCATGCCTCTACCTTAAATGTCAATCGCCCACCGATGAATGAAAAATGTGAAATTGGTCACCTATCCTATCACACCCCATTTCGCCTATTCCTTAAAATCAGGATTGCCTTCACTCAGTAATGATGCCTCCTCTTTCTTACCAATCTCTTTTTCCTTTCCCTTCTCATTCATTTCTAGTTGTCCAACACACATTTGTTCAAACCTTTTTAGTCTTAGGAGGACCATTAGATCTTAGGAGGGATATCTTGCAACTCTTAAAGTAGCCTTTCTCGGGATTAGAGCTAATTTAGAACAATAGAAAGTCACTATTATAATGCGCATATAAATAACACATGCTCTCATAGTGGAAGCTTAATTAATACGTTTACTGACATTCAAGAAGATAGATCTTGACTCAGAAATGGGCGTGTATACAATAGGGATGGATAGTTAACTTTGTCAGATTTTAAATTGCCAAACAACATAGACTTGTATTTGGAGATAAATGGAATATTTTTGGTGCGACTTTGAACAGACATCAGATCATACCTCTTGCATACCAGTTTGCTAACAGTTGACCCTCCTTCCTCATACGGAATCTGCACACTGCTAGATTATTGACTAATTAGGCAGACAGTCGTATGTGTTACAATACTTTTACATTTTTCCTGCTGGATTTGAAAAAGCTTAGCTGTAGTGGATCTTAGAGAGTGCCTTAAAATATTGCGGTGGCAGTCTATATAACATAAGCTGCAATGATAGTTATATTAGGGGCACTGTAAAAATTAATTCTTAGTTCCAAAGAAGGTATACAATTTTTGAAAGTAAGGGAAACACTGGAATTCTGAACTCTGAAGGAACTCGCTTTCCTTCAGCCACTTATCTACCAGAACTATCCAAAAGATTGATTTTACCATATCCTGAAATGTTAATTATTCCAAAAAGTGATATTAGATGTTGCAGTACCTGCACACGCTCGGTATCTCTTTGTGTCGCACACATACTGACACATCTCTTTGCCCTAATTGTTTGCAGCTTATCAATCAACTAAGGACGCAAAATATGTCGAACGCCTAATCGTACCTTATTTCGCAAGTTTTCCACAATCCGCGTTGTAGCCGCTCCATACTGACGCCTTCCAACCCGACTATTGGTCTTCAAACTCGGAAAGACTCATGTTTCCTGTTAGGCTTATAAGGATCATTATTTCTACTAAGGGATATTCAGCCTACTTTAGTTGGTGTAATAAAACAGCTTTATTAACGGATTACAGATACTTCACCGTCTAGCCATGAAAACTCATGCTCTTATAATGGGAACTAGATAAACTCAGACATGCTGACATCCATACCTCTGCCCTTTGGTGGTTTAATTCTATCTAAACAGTATCGACTAACACAATTATGATACAGTTCTATTTAACTTTAATCTACTTGATATTCTAATTCATTTAATGGTGATCCGAATTCAGGATAATGAAAAGCACTATTTAAAACGAGAAAGCCCAATGGATCTTCAAGACCTTGGGTACCGATCCACAATGAAGATATGAGGCCAATCAATTAAAGAACAAAAACAGGTGGTGTAAATATGTCTTTACTCAAAGTGGTACAATACTAAGACTTGGTGAGCGGGAGAAAGTTGATCAGCACGAGAGGAAAACGCTTGTATCGTAATCTTTCATGATGCTCACATACTACCAACGCATGATTAATGACAAGCGAGGCGAGACTTAAATGTGCAAAGAGAAGATAACAAAGGAAACGTGTGATAGTCGTTGAAATTAATATAAAATGTATGCTGTCTGAGTATACTAGAGGCTTAATGAAGAAAAGGGATACAATATAACATAGCTAGAGAGAAGAGAGCACGAGCATACCAGGGACCCCAAATAGCACATGTGTTCTTGGACGCTTATTTGATTTTCTGAATAGTATCCGCAGATCCTAAGATGCTGGTTTGCTCTTCTTCCGGTTAGGGAATGGGTTTTCATAAAAAGGCAAGAACATAATTGAGTAGTCAAGTGCTACAGCCCTTCTAATTGGCTGGTCAAAACATATGCATATGCTACTCTGGCTCATTATGGAGATCCGCACTCATGTCACTTAGGGAATTATTTGAGGACACAAATTGATAAAGCCTAAATAAGCTAAGAACCTGGGATTAATATTTCCCTTTCATTCCAATGATTATATTTACGTCTCTTGTACAACCACGTTGTCGGAGCCTTTCAGAGAGGTATTGATAGCTCTTAGCTGAACGGCAGTTTAAATCATATGCCGTCATCTCTGCGTCTGAAAGTATTGGTGTAACAAAAGTTGATTCAATTGAGCATTGTGAGTCTTAGAATGCTAAATGTAATCTTGGATCACATAGCAAGCCATTACGTCATGTCAAGCTCCTTCAGTCAGCCTAAGAATCCTCGGACGCTGCTTAATCTGGCAAACTCATAGTCAGTACATTCTGTTACTATGAAAAGAATTCCTAGAATTCGGTTCTCAGGCACTTGGATACTTGATTACTGTCCCTTCAGGCTTGGAAATAAAATCCTATCACTAATATATTACCGGGCAATCTTTCAGCAAAGCAATCCCATTTATCCAGCCCCAGTTTTAAATAATACAGCAGTAGTTTGAAGTACATATTTTTGGGCTGCTTCCCGATGTAAAAGAACCTTACCTCCGTGGGAATGAAGTAACACTACATCAACTTCTTACCATTATGCTACACACCGATGGAAATTACGGACCATGGCGTCAAATTTCGGCCTGTTAGAAGAAATTTGTTACAAGTAATATACAAATGAACTAAATTTATTGGTTAATTGTTTACCTATTTAATTGAAAATTAAGAAAGTGGTAAAACTGTAGTAAAATGAAAGAAAATTTCTTTAATAAAACTTCCAAAATAATTTGTTTTGAACATTTTTTTGCATTGAGAAAATTCTGAAACTACTATGTCTGAGCTATTAAATTGACGCACTTGATCTTATTATGAATTTCGGGAAATAAATTTTATTGTTGAATCTTGAATTGTATTTAAAAAAATGATTTAAACCTTAGAAGCTTTGTTTGTTGTAGGTTTCTGTTTAAACATATTTGAACCATACCTTAGGATAATTCAATGCAAAAGTTTCCCTTTTCTAAATTAACATCTCTAAATTATTCTCTGCTAAATGCAGAAGTAGATGAATACCTACACTAATCTAATTTAAATTTACAAGAATTTGCATCGGGAAAAAGGCTAATTCTGCGCAAAATGCTATGCGCGCGCGCGGGAAAAACGAGAAACTAACACTTTCAAACAAATTTGTAGTTAGGCGGCAGATGAAAAATACTGTATTTTACATTTACTAAAGGTGAATGATTGAAAATCAATGCTGATAAAAACGGTTGATAATAAAAGAATGAAATAAAATGTTTTACAAAAATATCAGTTAGCTATCTAATTTAAAGAGGGAATTTAGATGTGTCAGTGAAGATGGTTACAGAATTTAGGCGAGATTATGGAAAAGGATCGATTAATTTCAAATGCACACCATTATTTGAATAATGGTGAATAATATAATGACAATAAAAAAATATCGGTCATTTGGTTGATAAATTGCGGCTGTGGAAGTTTACTTTAAAGCCTCAAAATAAAACAACGCAAACAAAATAGAACAGAACTAAAGAATCTAATTTAGAAATTTTGTTAAATATATAGTTTTTGAAGAATTTCTCCCTTTTTTATAAATAGCAACCTAAGCGAGTGCTTAGGTGCTCGCTTACCGTTTCTTTTCCCTCTCAGAATCCCATGCTAGATGTTGAGGCCTTTGCCTCGACCAGGGCATGTACTTTTGCAATGGCACTTCATTGTTTTTGCACTTGAGTAATTTGTTTATGAACTTAAAGGTTGAGCAGATACTTATTACGTCCTTGAACACGTAAGTATGAGGAGATCAATATAGGGAGTTGCTTTATAGAGCAGTGAGGCGCCCATTATGCTAATACTAGGTGAAATATTAATACAAATACTGTTGGTCTATTTTTTGTATTTGTAAAACATCATTTATATGCACGTAGAGAAAAGAACTCGAATGGAGGCAGGCAAAAAGACGTATCACTTCGAAGACGTTGCCATTTTGTCAGATTGTCCAACTGATAAATATGTCTTGGATGAATATGTAATTTTATCCAAACGTTGCTTTAAGAAAAAATGCAGGGCGTAGTAAGTTGTATTTATTTAGAAATGAACTCCGACGAAGTAAATATAAATGGCCTGAAATTGCACAGTTCTAAGTGTATGCCTTTCGTTTGCCATCAAATCAGAACTGTATTGTGGAGGTGACCAAGAGAAAGTATAAACGCGAAATTTCGCATAACTAAACCACCAACCAGTGTATATTCTCAGTTAGCAACAACCTATTTTGATCTTCAACCTACTTGATTGTCATCAAACATTTTACGCAAGATAAAAGATTAGTTTTCATTTACAAGTTCAGATCTTCTCGCTTTCTTAGCATCTGTTCATTCCGGACCTATATTTGTTAAAATAAATAAGTTGTATTAATGTCATTTATGCTTAATAAGTGAATTCATCTTTATAAAATGTTGAAAGAATTCGCTTAGCCTAGAAGTGAGTTAATTTGACAAAACTCAGTTGTTCGGATTAACAGCTATGTGTTCCAAGAAGATCATTTTTTCTTTACTTTATCCCTCAAAAATTGGTCATTTTCAAGTGTACGCTCGCTTCTTGGACTAATCTGTAAATTGTGTAATAAATGCAGTGCAAACTGACAACTATTGCTATTTTCAGTTGATAATCTCTCATTTTTATCAGCCTGCGATAGTCTTGAAGAGGAGACAACAGTTATTACTGGGGTTATATAGGAATACATATTTTCGAGAATGAACTCTTTCTGTTGCTCACTCTCTTGAAATTGAGAGTTATGCCAAAATTGTATCGTTCTATCAAATGGACCAGATAAATTATTGCATTTCCTTACTTTTTAAACATTAAAAAGCATTTCCTTAGGGAAGGAGATATTTTAATAATTGTAAAATTCTCATTTGCCAATTTATTACTAATCCTTTCAAAGAGACCTTAGTGGATCTGTAGACCTTTAACTAAAAGTGATACGTGCAAATATTCTATGAATCAGTTATTCTTACTCACTTATTCAGTCCCATGGGAACAGAGAGAAGAAATTTAACACTACAATATGTTTAAGTTCAAAATATAGAAAATACTAATTGCGTATCCTTTATATTAATTCAAGAAAAAACATGACTGTATTCTATTGTGTACACGCTAAAGTTAAATAAACGTATATTAACAAAGAATTACGAGGGCTATTCAAATGGAGTGAAATAAGTTTATTACAATTATATATAATAAACTCAACTAAATTAAAGTTTCTATGAGGGATACTACTCGGATAAACAATATGCAACTCTCACTATCACGTTAGTTAAGATAAACTAAGAGGGAAATTAAGAGATTTCACTCTATTCAGTTAAAACTCAGCTTCAAATGCGCCGGTACGGGAGTTTGGAAATTTTTTCTCGAAAGCGAAGGCTTGTGCCTATTTATACTTCCGTACTTCAACTTTCACATGACTCTTCGCATTCGTCTGACAGTAGAATAAGGCAAAGACTTCTGATGGTGCCAATCTCATTTTTAGTTTTAGAGTCATTAATTTGCGTAAGCCGCAATTTGAATTCAGTATATTTTATCCCTCAATGGCGAAGTGTTAGTATTTGCTAAAGAAATTGTAACCAGAGTGGGGAGTAGTATCATCTGGGCTTCTCTCTTATGAGAGTGGAAGCAAAAGATGAAGTAATTTAATTTTTTACTCATTTAGCCCTCCCATTCCCGAAAGTATTTATTAGGATAGATTAGTTAATCTGGGATGTTGGTCAGAATCTGTATCTCGCAGCCCAGTTTTCGTAAATAGGAAGGATAGCCTTATTAGAGAACTCACAAAATACGCTAAATTTCAAAGTTCATCCTGATTAAGTTGTTTTAACTTCACTTTACATGAATTCAGGTGTTGTATAAATGGTAGACTAAGATTGTTAAGTAGCTCTTCGCCTGCCTCTCCTGTGGAATGTAATGCATGCAAACTCTTATCTAGCCTTCTATCACTCACCCGACTTCCTTTATTCAGGCGTACGTCGCCACTTCGTTCTCATTCATCTTTTATTCACAAACGTGGTTAACTAGCGTTCCTAGTTGACATGCAACGATTACAATTCATTATTATTGTCGGAAGCGGGGTTTTAATAAGTCCTAATAGAGAAACATCTTAAAGATGAGGCAAATTAATATGCAAGGGTATAAAAATTCATTGCATTTATCATCTACCAATGCCCATCGGTGAGTACGGACAATGAGCTTTGGTTTAGCTCTAATATGGTTGCATTGACCAAGACATTTAGAAGACTTGATCATGGTGGACGATTTAGGAGTTCTAGTGAAGCCTGTGGGTAAGAGCTTTCTTTATTCTTTGTCTTTCGGCACTCTTTACACCGGTACTGCTTGAATGGACATTGTTGGGGACAGTGCCAATCTCAGCAGCATGAACATAATGAAGACGGTTTCTGTTCGACTGAATGACTCGGAAGTGAGGCTTGGGACATGGATGCAAACAGTTTTTGCATCAGACGCGGGGACATAGCGTCAGAATCAGTGAGTGCAAAATCGCATGTAAGATTCAACATGTTTACATTATCCTCTGACCGATTTGTGCAACTCCAAATCATCTTTAACTACTTGAACAAGAGTTGCAGTAGAAGCAATTTAAGAGAGATATGTACAACAGGAAATCGAGGGCAATATTTAGAAGTATGAGAAACAGTGGGTGTGAATGTGATAGAGACATGATATACTTTAGACTCCATTTTTATAGAAAATACCTTCATTTCTGCGCACAGGCTCTCGCGTATTTTATAAAGTATTGCGAAGTCCACTGCTTGTTGGGAAACCGAGGCTAGTCTTGCTTTCGACATTGTATGAATCGTCAAGGATGTTAAATAATGTGCGCTCGCTATTTGTTTTAACCTAATCGGCCATCTAAAATAGCTCATAACTCAATAGTAACGCAGGATTAGGCAAATTTCAACAAATATTTATTTTTATCCAACAATCACAATTTTGCAAGTAGATTTTAGAAGCGTAAACGAAAATTTTGGGATTACGGAAAGGTGGGATGGGTACTCCGGACAGGTTAGTTCAGAAAACCAAAATGCACATTCTGAGATAGAAATAATCAGTGACACCGTTTACTGTCCTTTTTAAAGTAAGGCTTTAGGTTATAGCATATGCCATAACATAACCAAGTGATATCTTCGAGATGGGGAACTTTCCGTTCTTCCTCATTGATTTTGACAAAAATTAACTGTCTGTCTATGTGATTATTTCAATAGCGATATTTTAAAAAGTTAATATCATTTTATAACCCTAGAGTTGTCCATATGTTCGTTTTCTCCGTTAAATTTATAGATGCTTATCTTCTTATCGACTGTTAGTGTAGGTTTGTCACTATATGGACCACGTATAACAGTCCTTTTAAGGATGTTTTTGATTAAGCATATTCATGGGTGATATCTATCGTTTTTAAGCTGGTTCTGATCATTGCATTCTGATTACATAGCAGAACAAGTTTTCCCCAATTCTCCCCAGAAGACCTGGTTATCAACCGACTCTGCATTCACTCGATTGGAACTACAGTTGAATTAATACAGTTATTCTTGTAGGGATTGGAGGAACTTCAAATCCTTTCCCTCAAACTTGCCAAAGTAAATTAATATTTTGAGATAAGGAAATGATAAAAAGTAATAACTTTGTACGAAAAGGTACTCGACGTAGCGGGATGCAATTTTTAAAATTAAATAGCAGGAAAGGGAAGGAAGCATGGGAAAATCAGAAGTCCTACACGACTGATGTCATCGGCTGCTCATTTGGGCTTCTTGATATTTTTCGTGGACCCTTCCTTTCTTCAGTGCAGAGAGGAAGTACAATATGATTGAGTGATAAAATTATACGACCATTCTGATTGGCTGGTGAGACCATAAACATAGACACTTCTGGTTCATCGTTGCGGTCCCAATACATGTCGCGTGTAGTTTATTTCGTCCGATCAAAAGTTCGTATTACATATGCACTTTAGACAAAGACAGAAAGACAGACAGTGAAATTTAGGGATTTCATCCTTGAGACTTGGATTGGCATATAACTGACATAGTCATCAGTGCCTCTTATTCCTGAAGACTTTTTCTGTCTTGCATTCTATTTGGTTATGTCGTTAATATAAAGGTTATTTTGGTTTGCTAATTCCTAAAGCACTTTGTATTTCACGAAGTAGCTCCATTTCAATAGATCAAGCCCGATCAATACGAAAGGATCAATTTCTAATGACGGGTGGTGGGTAATTAGAATGAGCTGCTAGTAACGTTAATTCCCGAGCACGTTTAGGTAAAACTTTCGGTCATTCATTTTGGGTAGAGGATTAAAATCATGGAATCTCCCTGGTGGGAAGCTCAGATTCAGCCGCTCGTTTTATAGAGGAGACTTAAAAAAATATGGCTGGCCATTCCGCTAACTGGGTGGGCACCGATGGACATCAAACCCATGACCTCCAATTTTGTGGAAAAGCACGTTAATCACTGCTCTATTACAGTCAGTAATACATTTCTGATAGTATCTGTCTCACATGTCTGAAAATACAGTAATTTAAAATGAAGACCAAATAATCAGTTAGAAGGGGGACTAGTGGCCAAAGTATCACGTCTTTTCTAGCTATTCTACAGGCTATACCTTCTATCTTCTACCAATCCTCACTATGAGTGCAGAATGGAGAATGGGGGTGATTGCAATCAAAAAGGCTTATTTGCAGCAGTCTACTCGACAAAAGAGTAGGCCAGGATAAATAGAGTGGTCTATAGGTGCTGATGGATACCAGGAGTGAATGGGAAGGTTGGTATGGTGGACTCAGCGGATGCTGTGTGGGAATACAAAGAGGGTATATATACTTTAGTACTGCAGATGAACTAAGTGGGTCATACGACTGGAAACACCTGATCAGCCAGAAGAAACCGACATAGAGCTTCCTGAATCTGATGCAGTTCATTTTACTTGATCGGAGATTATGAGCGATACAAGCATAGGTGGCAAACCGAATAGGAAGGTCGGGGTGGTTCATAGTAGGAAATATTTGGACAATGTAGGTGAAAGTTTTAATTCCAAGCGCTGTATTAACTAAACTTATCAACACTTTCGACAGAACTAATTATTATTAGAATAAGTATTTGAAGTAAGTCCCTTGATGCAGACAAAAGAACTTAGCAAGAAACGCTAACTAGAGACTTTGTAATTATCAAGCATTTTTCGTTTACTTAGCAACTAATAAACAAATGAGTCGTTAGACCTCAATAAAACATACTACCTTACTTACTAAATATTTTGCCTTCTATTCTATAAAAGGCATGTTATACAACGCAACCGGCATGCGTTTATAAGAGTGGTACAGCAGCGACAGCGAGTGGCTCTTGTCCCAAACGAATGGTAATCGACCACCCACCAGAACTGCTTGGCTGATTTGTTTCCTTAAAATGTACAAGCTCTCTCTACTTTTTTCGCGTTGATTAACTTTTTTATACCTGGCTATGCTATCCAGCCTACCTGGTTTTGAAAATGACCAATAGAAGAGCATTATTTCAAAGTTTTAAGCATTGGAGTAGAACTGTATGAAATTTGAAAGAGACGCATCTAGAATTTTTCTTTCAAAATTTAGTGAAATTGAAATATCTAGAATTTATCCAAGTGTAGCTTATTATCATTGTTGTTCAGAGCAGAAGAAGATTGAAATATCTCAAGTTTTATTAGCGGGAAGGTATTCGAATAGGGACAACTGCAAAAGATCGTGGTATTTTTGAAACAAATGAGAGCGTTACGAAGAAGTCAAGGTATCAGATGTCTTATTTTGTTTGAGTTATGGGAGTATGGACGGTGTATATTCGTATTTTTACAAGGAGTATAGTTTATTTAATGTTTCAATGACCAAATTTTACAAAAGCAGAGACGCAAACGTGATTTTGTTTATGATAATAATAAATTGTACACTGGTTTATTTAAGCGAATTGTTTTTCATGCCACATTCATTTATTTGTATCTTCTCAGAGCCTAGAGTAGATAAATGAGATTGGCAATGTTTTTTTCAGCAATATCCCTGCCTATTAGAGTTCATTCATGGCAAGCTCGAGATTGAAATCTTGATTTCAGAAATGAAACCTGATTATTTAAACTCGTGGTTATTTTTAAACAAATAGGAACGAGTAAAACGAGAGAAGATTAATTAGTTTAATTGAAAAGTTACTATCACTTAAGTTGTTAGTATGCTTCAGATATATTAAGCTGTTTATAAATTCCCTTCTCCCTCCAGAAATCTGAAATATGAAGTCTGCCAAATGCAGACCATATAAATAAACGTAAACTCTGAGGTTTTCTATTCAGCCACTTTAAAGCAACTGTCGATATCGTAGATCCTTCAAGATGTAGAAATGATAATCATTCCAGCATATTACTGGAAAATGTTGCTTTCATTCCAAATTAGTAAAAACTGGCCACCCATAAAGATGGGTTAGATGATCTGACTAAGTTTTCTCCCATTTCACTTTTTTGTACCTTCCAAATTTGTCTGCCTACCTGCCTGCCTAGAATTGAAAATTAACAGTGTATTTTTGGATAATTAATTGAACGACGATCACGTACGAAGTCGATGAAAATTGTAAATCAATTTCGAAAAGTAGTGACTTCTAAAAAGCTCTTTCACTGCGAATAAAGCTGGTTTACAAGGTTCGATAGGTATAAATATTTTCTGTATTACTTTATAAACCCCACTTTTCTTGAGGTATATAAGTCTCAAAAAAAAAAGTTAGATACAAAAGTGGTGGTGATTTGGATATTAATTCTGGGGTACATTTGAATTTTAGGTGGTTTAATAGTCGGTTGAAAATATTATGACAGTAGCATTTCGAAAGCTTGGAAGTATATCACTTTTCAAACTGCTGTGAAATGAGAGCTGTGAATAACCTATTGCATAGGAAGGTACCAACGTATTAGGGAGATAAATGAATTTTTGATCTGCATCCTGTGCTATAGAAAAGAAAGCGGATGAAGTGTGGATAGGTCGATAAACAGCTTACTAGACCAGAGCTGAAATACACACGAAATGAGGTAAAGGAAGTAGATAACTGGATTAAAGTAATTAGCAAGTTAAGGGAACAATTAAATCTATGTAGAGAACAAAGTCACTACAGGCTGATTAGTGAATTTATTCCCTTTTCTCACACTTTCAAAAGACAGTGATAAAGAAGATCAAATGCGTTTGGTTTGACAGTTACATTAGGACAATGATGACTTCACTTTTATAGAAAAATAAAAGAAAGAATTCTTTAAAATAGTGAGAGTAACCTTGGTGAATATAGAAAAGCTTAGAGCAGCCAGGAGAATTATACATTTTATGATGTCAAAGGGCTTTAGTGGAGCTGTTAACTCACTGCCGTGTGGTTTTATGTTCAGACTGCTATGATTTTGTTTTGCTAAAAGTATATTTATTGCTATTAATGTCAGTATTTTAACCTACGAATTCACAAGCGCCATGTGAAATATGAAGCGAACATGCAGTATTCAATGCTCTTACACAGTTAGTCGATCCGTGAAAATATGAAAAAGGAATGAATAACTCCCCTTAGAACTCCAGATATTTAAATATTTTAATCTTAATTATGAGCTTAGTTCTTTTTTGTGCTCATTAATAAATAATCCACTGGGAGTGAAATTTACACACGAAGGCTCTAGTGATTTCTGAGAAAGCGTCACAGCTAGAGAATAGCTAATTATAACGAATGCGGTAATGCCAAAATAAAGGAGACAAGGCCATCTAATTCGCCTTAATCCCGCATCTCAGGACCCTTCCGCTACATCCTTTAATCTCAACTGCCTTATTAACTGTAGATCAATGAATTTCGCAACATAAGTTTAGTAGAAAAAGAAGTGAAATCTATTCATTGATTTGGAAAACGTATTGAGAATAAAAATGCTATTATTATTTGTTTAAATAATTAATCAAACTTTAAGGTTTGTAATTTTGGGGGTTTCGATTGATATAGTTACAAAATTTCTCCTGCTCCTATTATGCACCAGTTTGGAATACTTACTGGCAGTTTTCTGTTATTCTTTCACAACTGAATGTGTCAAGAGGAAAATATAATTATTTAAAAATTTAAATTATTTATATTTTCCTCAATAAAATAAATTTTAATTTTATATTTTTCACCCAGTATTTTTTTAAAATTATTGTTTATTTCCTAAATTATTAATTATAGGAACTGATATGAACTACGTCATACGGTAGATAGTTCGAGTTGAACTGAATAGGCTTTCGCTGTAGCATCAAGAACTGGTGTCTTCCGTCTTTCCGCTTAGGTCGTGAAAGAATGATCTCTGGTAGGTATTGAGGATATAATTACAAATTTAAAATGTTCAGGAATAATTTTTTATGACATTGGAGTCTGCTACATGTACACTAAAACGATGTTTCCACTACAAATATTGACATATAGTAAAGAGTACTTTATTCCACTGTAATACCTTTACTTATTGATGAAATAGAATTGGTTTTCTGTCTATTAAACCATTCTCACAAAATAATCCATCGACGTCTTATCTATTTTACCATAGAGATGACTTTGAGTAACATTTCTTATCATTTTTCTAGAATTTAATCAAAATTGGAAAAAATGAATTGTAATTTAAATTTAATTCCTGTTCTTGTCGAAAATACCTCAAGTTCTCGATTATTGATATTGTTCAGTTAATTTCATATTATACACCAACTACGCATTTTTTATTTTGAAATTACTGAAAAATTATTCCAATTTCTACTTCCTTGAAAGAGAGCATTTCGGTAAATATTCTTGTTTGAAACCCCCAGTGGGTGACTCCCAGGTTTCCTAAATAGAAGAGGGCAAGAAATTATAAAACGATTGCAGAATGAATGCCCATATTAGGGGAAAATAGTTGTCATTATAAGTGTTGAGCGATTTCCTTCAGTTAGCATTTCCTTATTCTGATGGATATAAATGTTAGATCAAAATTCTGGGATACTGACAACCCCTTCCCAAAGCCACTTAATTGCCAATCTCGATGAAACCAAGTTAGAATGCGGCATTGTAATTGAATTAGTCTAATAAGATCAATGAAGAGAAGGTCTATGCTAGGGGTGTTAAAAAGTAGTCTTCCTAGAGTGAAGTCAGACAATAAAGCGGATAAGATTAAATGTGGGAGATGTTTGTCAATTAATGGGGTTGTCATAGCTTGATTATTCTGGATCACTGATAAATTACTTATAGGTCAACATGTGTAAGGATGATTTACACATAGGTTCCAAGTCCGTTTGATCACAAAATAGTAAGTTAAAATTCATTTATAGTAGAAAGAGGAGCATAGACTTGAGAATTTTGATTAAAAAATCAAAATTTATTCGTATATTTTGGTGCTTGTTTCAAGAGTTTCGATTACACTGATTTTAGTGTTCGCTTAACTTTTGGAGATCGTTAAGCCAAGTATTGTCCTGCCTGTCGGTTCCATACACATCCGTTTACCGGTCGGCATATTTCATAAAATACTTTCATGATATGCGAAAGAAGCTCAACAACACATTTTCCTGAATATCAGAGTCTACATAAACAGACGTCTGCGTTCTCTCAAACCGCCTAAGCAATCAATATAAGTCCTGTGACCAGGAGTTTTTGAATGATGGTTCTAAGTGATTTTAACATCGACTTGAGAATGTACTTCTGTAATTATCCATCATCATCTCCAGCAATTAGTTTTCGGATTTCACACTGTATCGATAATTTGGTCAATAATCAAGAATAATGACATGTTTTTAAGTTACCATGCTAGTCAAAGTAGAATTTACAAACTTTGTCGCATTGTTTTTTTCAATGAATCACAAATGGTCTGGACATGAATACGTACCTTTCAATACTATATTTACTAAAGGGTGGAGGAAGGAAAATAGGAGAATTTCAGTTTTAAAACCAAGATTTCTGCATGACTCCGTGCTTAATTCGGTGAGAATTTGGTTGGGCTTAGCTTTCAGAGCAATTGGATGTGAGTTGAAACAGATTTTGGCCTTCTAGTACAAAAATTGGCATTCGATTTACATTCGTTCAATTTCATTCAGTTTGTTAATTCACCTGCTTAAAGGAAGACGTAAACTCCCGAATCAACCAAGTTTTAATTCTCAAAGTTCGAGTTACAGTTGTATTAATTGGTTCAAGCCAGTGAGAACATTCTCACTTAAATGGCCAAGACAGCAGAATGACTTAAGGTCCTTTGATTTCAGCAAAGCAGAGCTCAATATAATTCACAATTGAAAACTGTAATAAACACAGGAAAGTAATAGAAACACACAGTATAATACAATTGTACAATTGGATGTACTTTTCTTGAGCTCTCGAGAAATTTGGAGCTTCGGTGTGAAATATGCAAGCAGAATGGTGTACTTGAACATCACAATTTATCTATTAACATTGCACTCAAATTGAACATATTACTTAGAGTCAGTCTCAGTTTTGGAATATAAATTTTAGCTTTCAACAAATACGAGATGCATGTAAGCAGTTCTTTGAACTCCAGCTGACTCATCGGTTTTTTTGGAGCAAGACTACCACAGAGTCCTCTTTGTCGGTCGGATTGAAGACTTTTATTTCATGCGTTCACAAACATCCATGCTGGCTCATACGTTATTGTTAATTGGCGACATTTGATCAGTCTCTCATTCTACAATCACAAAACGACTCACAAAAAATAAAATCAGTCCGCCTCTCAAAACGCATCTTATTTCGTCTGTCTACCCCCTGGCTATGCTCCCTCACTACTGACATCTTCCTACTTCCTCCCAATCTCTCTTATTACTCCTCCTTTCTTTCTCATCTCGAATGGGGGGAATGCAGCATGTGCCTCTCTGGTGAGAAACACCCACTTATTCTTCTACTTATCATACTCTATGGACTTTTCTTGACCATTAACTGATCGGTAGAGTGAATGTTAATAACAGAATTTATATTTAAGAATAGCAAATTACCTACTGCCTTCATCCGTTTGCCTGATCATGTGAAAATCTGCAAAAATAGCCTTTCCAGAGTTGCTAAAATCACAATTTGACTGTAGTTACTTTACTTGCCTTTCTACACCTGCTTGTAGTTGCCTTTTTTCACATAGCACTACCAATTTCTGGCATTTGTAGCGTTCGTGCAAGCATATTTCCGCCTTTTCCTTCTTCTCCTCTTATTGACTGATTCGTAGCGCAGTCACTGCTTCCATTGGCTATGGCACACAATTCCACACTTCCTTAATTATATCTAATTTTCCCCATTCATTCGTCCATCCTGTGTCTTTTGTTTCTGCCTAAAACAACAAAGCTTATTCTAATTCATTAAAATATTACCTGTTGCCTTGACAACGAACTTTAATAATCAACTATTTTATATTTTGCTTGTTATATTATTATTTTATCTATCTTGTGGTTTAATATGATACGGAACAATTCAATTTGTTCAAAGGAACGACTGTTTTCTCTTCTATTTGTGCAATCAAAGAAGCGAAAAGAAAAGCCCATTGTGAGGTATGTTATTAGAAAAGAACGAAAGGATGAAGAAGACGGGAGATAGTCACATATTTGGAGGGATACAAAAGTTTAGAATTGCTAATGTATATTTAGCTCTATTCATTTTGCATAGAAGAAGATAAGAAGTTGTTGTAGAGAGAAAGCGTGGAAGTTGCAGGAGATAAAAAAGCTACCATAGTCTGTAAAGCGCACAAAAATGATCACAAATTTTCTTTTTCCTACTAGTTTACATTTCAGATATTTACAAGATGTCCCCATTCATTTTGTAATTAGACGGATGTTTCTTTTTCAGCATGCAATCCTCTATTGGATTCCATGTTATCAGTATTTAGAAGACGAATTCACACAAGGATAAATGAGGATGAAATTATTTAAAATTTAAATTCACCTAAAACTGAAACGAAGTAAGTAAATTTTGTTCCATTAAGAAGGAGGACAAATTACGTGCAATTTTAAGTACAATAAAAAGCTCCAGGCTGAAATCGTTACATTAATAGTCGGCAATGTGTCATGTAGAAATTAATGCTCCTTTATCAGTTTGACTGGGATTATCTAGATACTGGAGTAAATATTTATGTAAAGAAATAGAAAGACTAATAACGGAAAAGAAATTACTTTAGTATTTGGCCTGTTCTCATTAAATTGCATGTTCACTAGAAATCGTGAATGATAAGTTCGTACTTCGGTTAAATAAAACGAGAAAAAGGCAATTGATATGATATGGATAGTGAAAGCTACAAGCGGCAGGAAATCAATATATAGCTATGAGCACACGTCTATTTAATGTAAAAGTTTCCATGGACGCGGGTGAATTAGGAGAATCGCGCATACACTGTTTGGTGACAACGTATCCATGTGTGGATGTTAATGGAAAGTCAATAATAAATACTTATATTGATAAATCGTATCAAAAAACAAACGGAAGTATATCTCTGAAGTCCAAGTACGTGGATCTGTAAGACCTACCATACTCAATGAATCTATCAATCTATCTATCTAAATTTGTCTTCATTATCACGTTCTTCAGACTTAGTCCAAGTTCTCACGGGAAAGAAGGAATAACATTTCATTCTGAAAGTTATATTTATAATTGCCTTTTTTGGGACGTATTGATTTTATATTCCACAAAGCAGCCTTGGTTTCGATCATAAAACACCGACATCCAGTAGTGGAATGTGGTAGATTGGTTTTTTTTCTTTATAAGCTTGATGCAATCAGTGTGAGTTTGATCAGCAATTTTTAGTACCGTACTTGGTAAAAATACGGTGATAGTACTTAAGTCACCAACTGTACCTTTGAAGAAGATTTGAATTCATTAAAATTAATTGATCACTTAGTTTATATGGTCGGGTTAAGTTTTTATTTACGAATGTTACATAATTAATAAACAAGTCTTTATCAGCTCTTTATATATGTTCAAATTAAATGCATTGTTTCCAGGCATTCTTCCTCCTCTGTTCAAGACAAAGAAGGGCCAATGTGTCCTTGTCCAAATACATTACTGATTATGTTATTTTCCTCTATGGTGGGATCCCGGAGACCCACGGCAATCATCGGCCCCACTTTTACTCCGAACGCTTTAGAAGACTCCGTAAATGATTCAAGTCAGAACTAGCATCCGAAAAAACTTTCGAGAGGAGGTTTTGGATGAAAGTAAGCGATTTCTATCTGTGAGGAATAATATTGCATATTTGTTAAAATGTGCGGTATTTCAGGGTTGTTGCTTTGCAGTATTTTAGAATAAGGCCTGCCATTACGGCAACTCCGTGTTATTATTAAGTTCCGATGTCTGTCAGCTATTTTGGGAGGCTAATAAGATTATAACAGCTACCTATGTTCTTTTGTGCATACGTCCGCAATTAGATGAAGTAGAAGTGACTTGCAAAATGTTCAGTAAGGGATGGTAGTAAAAGATGGAGGCAACTAAGCTAATACTCCCTTCAATTGTAAAAAAACAGCTATCACAAGAATGAACTGAGACAGCGCAGGTTTAATTCTCATCAACTGCTCATTCTAATAGTTTTTAACCTCAAATTCGCTATTTTTAAGTCGTCATCTAACTCTAGACAAACAACTAATTCCCTAAGCAAACAAATTAAACCAAACCATTGTTTGAAATCTGTATTTGAATATCAAGGTTTTACATTTTCAACGGATGAAAATAAACGGATCTTAATAATTAACATATTGATATTCCCTACCTGGCTCTTCTGCACTGTTGCAATGGTAGGAAGTCTAGTTTCTCAGCAAAGATCTGTCCCTCCACTAGATATCTCTAGGCCATTGTTGACTCAGACCCAGCTATGACAAAAATGTGATTGCATCAAGACATTATGTATATACATATGTATTATAATCAGTTTTAAATTATAAAAGTCCAAGATTAAAACACGGAGGGACATATAACAGTTGATATTCTAAAAAAACTATCAGGTTGTCAGTTTCACTGCCAATGAGCTAAATGGATGTATCACAGGACCTTTTCTGAAACTTGATTGCAGCCTATTTGTAGGAAATCTACCGAGCGGGCTCTTTTCACAGCCTGACACTGCAAAGAAGTCGTACGAATATCAAAACTGATGTTGAAGGTGCTTAAAATGAGGATTAACTCCATGGATGTCTAAGACAAAAATAAAGTACCAATTTCCCAATGATATGCATTGAATTAATTAAGCTTAAATTACTATTATTATCTGCTGTAGCTATTCGAAAAATACAGTTATTAATCAGAAGATTAACTGCGAGAAATAGCACAATTGTCCTGGAAAAAACACGAGCCCTGGAGTTGGGTTCGAATTGGAGCATATAATGAAATCTGAATGTCAACAATCAGCAGAGTTCTGGGAGCATCGACCTGTTCAAATTCTTCAAGGAAGTAAAATTCTGTGTAATAACTTTTCATTAATTAACGTAATTTTTCATTATTTGATCACTGAGTCCTAGGTCGGCAATGTTCAAATTATTTTGATTTGGTTATTTAACTGAATAGTTTTTTGTGACAATTTCTCTTATTTACATCTTCCTACTGCCATGAGTAAGTAAGTGAGGCTGGCAAAGGCATTTAAAAGTGTAATGACGCTAGGTCTATCGGGGTCACATTGATCGAATAGATGGAATAAGTCAAGTCAAGTCACTCATGCCGCAAGATCAGTTCGTAGGTGGCAGGCAAGCCACCCCAATTTATTAATAAGTAAATTAGGTTTATATACAAAACATTTCTCCGTTGGACGTCAGTCATGTCTCGTCGTCAGAGTCTCGGCATGATGATCGACACCTGTTTAAGTATCTATGTGCAAATAGACAAGCACACAGCGGGACCGCCTGTGGACATTATAGTCAGTCGTCAATCTTATCGCCAGTCAGTCACTTCCAATCGTCAGGTATTGATAGACATTTGTTGACTACAGCAGAAACATAATAGAGCTCACAATATTTCACTCAATTTTGGTATGTTCCATGGGAGATTTTATGTTCCAACTAGCTTCCGACGCCTTTGTCACCTACCTCCATAAAAAACTCTGGTCCTTTTATCCTTATATTGCACATTTAAAGCATTTTATTCCAAAGCAAAGACAAGATAAGTACTTTGAATGAGTGGATGCAAAATCGACCAAGACAAAATTGCTTTCTTGGCATGGAAATTACAGAAATCACCATTTTATACACAGGACTTGTATTTAGGGCGTTCCTTTAAGAAAAGACAAGACAAAATGACAAAATGAATTTTAAATAACGGTGTATTAGCCTAACTACATACGATTTCCTTCAAATTCTAGTTTCATCACTAACTTTTGCAATACGTACATATTAGATTTTTTTCATCTTTAATTAGTTATTCCCGATCAAGTTTAGTTAATATTGGAACATTTTTGAATTATCTACATTGGCGGTCAGTGTGATTTGCAATCAAGATAATCTATATTATTCCTTTAATTCTTTCTTAATTGACGCAGGTGTTTTTGCAGTTAATCCTAATGGAAAGCACTTCACTTTGCCTTATGACATTTTGCTGAGTGGGAAATCTGAGGAACACTCAGACTTAAACGGAAATGCTCCTTTTACGCCATGTCAATTGGAACTTTTACCCATTTTATCGTAATAAATGGTCCGGAAGTTAGTTTCTGGAAGTCAAAAATTATTATTATGCGTCGGGTTTAACGTTCCTTGTGTAACAATTACCATGCAGAGTGTTACGGACCTTATTGTTCTATCATATTGTAAAATGCTCAGGGCACCTATTGATTTATCTCAAAACGCAGTGTGCTCTCTTTTGCCTTCTTTCTGATAAGAAAGATAATTATTCATTACCTTAGCGTAGAACTGCTGTCCTACCAAAAAAGTCTCTCCTCCCCCTTTCCAAACATGAAATAAGAGAAGGAAGTTGTGCTGTCCCGATCCTACCTGCCCCGACCTATACCTACCTGCTGAGTGATCTCATTATGTTCCGCTCCAAGTATCCCTTGCGATATGTGATTTTATTAACCGATCGCCTGACTGTTGTTTTTACTTTGACGGACCATTTTCCCCAGCTTAGTCGTGCCTAAATGCTTTAATATTTAGTAATATCTCATATTTTGTAATTACAAATATTTGCCGTATTTTTCAGCCCTCTGCTTTCTAAATACCTGGTCTTTTTGCTACTATACTAGTTTTAATATTATGACGTTTAGGATACACAATATAAGCCAGTAGATTTTTGCTTAAGAAACTTTAATTGCGGTTTTGATGATATATTACCTGTCAAAAGAAGGGGGGAGAGGAGAATTGGCCAATCAAGAAAAAAGGGACACACGAGCATCGTACGACTACGACGAATTACAAACAAGGCAAGAAAACGAATTGGTATGAAACTGGATTATCAAATTCTAAGAGCATAAACTCGACGCGCGATTGAATACGAAGGATATTGAATTCTGTAGTAGCCGAAACGTACTAAAGTATATACTGAAGGTAATAATGATGTTATGATCAAATGCCTCTTTTGATGCATTGGTCTCATTCTTCACTGACTATCAATCTTCCTCTCTTCCACTCTTAATTGAATAGTTCAGCATTACCTTGCTTAAATGTTTAACTCTACACATTTAATTTACACCAATCATTTTGCATTAAATAAAAATGATTTCTTTCACGTATCAGTGTGAGAAAAATAGAACAACCAAATGCTTCGGTCATAATATGCCCTCAGCAATTTTAGATTTGGATATCTATGCAGCAATTTGGGTATACCATTTTCAAACTTCACACTTCTCCGAGTACTTAACCAATTGAACACAATTTGCAATACTTACTGACTCCGAGAGATGCAAACGAGAAGTATAAACAAATAGAGTGACTGCAATTTAGTAAAAATATGAAGCAAGAAGGTGGAGATGACCTTCAGCCGAATATGACACAAATTACAGAGAGAACTGTTCGGAGTGGATAGAAGATACACAACTGTTAATAAATACAACTATTTGAAGGCCTTAAAATAGACCCACGTTTTTATTACTCAAATCATTTCTGATCTTTGATTTCCTTCAGTTTCAGAATAAATCACAAATTAGTGTCATTTACAACTTACTTCTCCTTATAATTCTATCTCAAGATTCAAAATATTCCTACAAAATTTTCCTCTCGATTATAAGTGTCCTAATTTTGAATAGGAAAAAAGAGGTTTAAGGACTATCTGATTATTTAAAATTCAAAATACCAGGCAAAATGTTTGGTAATAGAGGAAGGTGTACCATAAAAGTAATTGTCTCTACCATTCAAAGGAAAAGCTAAAATGACTGGTAAAACGTAAAAACGGGATACCGAATGGAAAATGGCTAATAATTTACAGGATATGTCTCCCAGAAACCTGAATCAAAGGTAAATTCCTTTCGACAAAATTTTGTCTCTTCACTAGTAAACATTAAGCTAGACAAATTTAGGGACGAAAACTTTGTGTTAAGATATTACTTTGAACATACTTGAAGGAGAACTGAAACTCCCCGCTTCAAACTCACTGAAGCGGTATTTCGGCAGTCGATATATCTGTATCTGTCATATCTAGTGAGAGCTTGTCATTTATGATCGCTATTCCCAGCGAACTTTTTTCGGGGGAATTCCTATGTAAACGAAGTCATGAGAGAAAAGTTGAGATAAAAAGGCTGATGATGGTACAGTTGTTAAAGAGTTTGAACACTTTACTTTATATTTAGAAATCACGATACTGTTTACTCAAAGTGGGATTAGAAATAATTTTTTGCAAATCTTTCGAGCACTGGCCTTGGACAACATCTCCGACCATCATGCTTTTGTCAGTTTTGATGATCCACCTGCTAAATAAGGGATCCACATACCCGGGAGACTATGCTACATTGGAACATCTCAGTTTCGCCTTTAAATAATAATTTTATCAGCTTCATTATTTCCTGTTTGGACATCAAAATGTAATGTTTGACCTAAAAATTTAACATAAAAATTCTTCTCTATATATGTTTAACATTTCCAGTGTTCTGCTTTTTAGGACCCAGAAGCTGCAGGCTTACTTCTACTAATTCGTCAGAACTTATTTAAACAAATGCATCGAGGAATTTTAAATTGGTTCCTATGGATCAGGAGCTGAGTAATCAGATCTCACACACATTTAAACAGAAAATAATTTGAGTTGCAAATTTTTCACAGGTTTACAATTTGTTTGCTTGAGAAACGTAGAACTATAAATTTTGAAATTTTAATACCAAAAATTAAGAAAGAAAAAACATCTTATAAGCTTTAAATTTTTTATTTTTAGTAATTTAAGTTTAAAAATTCTAGTTTTATGAGTGCTGCGGTTCAGTCTTCGTGCAGATCTGTAGTCAATGAATAATTTACCAAGATTAGATTAAAAGCTTCATTTTCAGAATAAAAAAATTATTTTCAACTTATGTTTAATTTCCAGGAAACAGTCTGTTTAATTGAATTCAACCATTTTATCTAAATAAATCACACATGTAATTTTTCGGATATACATTAAAAAATTAACATATTGAACTCTTTTTTTCGTTGCAATTTTATATTCATTTTGGAGTTTTTTATTGAATTGAGTTATACAACTATCTTTATACCTTGTTTGACTGCTTGAAATTACTATGAGTTGTACTTCTTGGTAGACTTCATCTTAAACCACCTATTGGCATTCAGTAGTGTCCTTAGAGGTCTGTTAGCATGGAAGGCTTTAATCGATTCTCAACAACTTCACATTGAAAGTTCTCATGACTTTATGAGTTATCTCTGTTATACTCTTTGTGTTGTCATAAATAATTTGTTATTGTCTCTGTCTTCTTCCCATCGTGTAGTACTGATTTTTTTCATATTCATCAATATATATGCAATGGTAACTATAATGATGACTCCATTTATGCCCGTATTTTTCTGAGTATTTATATTACTTTATTAATGTATATGTCTGCATTGTGCACTTCGTGTGAATTTTACATCTTTTAGTCTCTAACAGAAGTTCCATCTCCAAGAAACATTAATTTAAAAAAATAGTCTTTTTCCGTCCTGATTGTGGTCAAAATTGTGAGAAGTTAGAAGAGAATTTGACTGACCAAAATCGACTCTCTCAGATTTTTAAATCCTTATTTTCACTATAAGTCTTTTAGATTGGCCTTGCTTTATGATTAGATCATTCATCTATGTTATTAATAATGATCTCGATAACAGAAAACCTTAGTTGTGATAACTAGGAATGCTTATCAAGCGTGAGAACACCGGAGTTAGAAGGTGTTTGAAATGAATAAATTTTATTTCTTGAAGCACGCCTTCTTGTAAATGTCTGAGCGAGCTTGATATGTGGTGGTAAAATGGGATAAGATATTTGCTGGTGATTGGGAAATTTTGAGCTAAGCTGTGATATGTAAAAGTGAAAAGATTATAAGTTTAACGGTCCTGTCTAATCAGGAGATCGATTGCAAATCTTAAAGGTTTGATTTTAAAACAGCAAACATTTAAGTTTTAATTATTCTTGTAACATCGACTGGTGATAGCTCATAATTTGAAATCAATTTCTCTGAGTTTGATTTATTTAAAAGAGCAGAAAGCATGCATGTAGCAATATTTCAAGTTAATGGTATATTGTTGGCAATAAAGTTGATTTTTGAAAATATTCCTCACATATATAATTTTGCAAAATATAGGACCAATCAGTAGCTAAACAAATTCTTTCTTGATCCAGCACCGCAGCTATGGTAAACAAACCTCCTTTCCCACATAAGTCAAACCTAGAAAATTTTGCCAATCAATCACAATTGGTTAAACACTTGATTACAACTGTCAAACTATCCTAAATCAATTTGCAAAAGTAATAATTTATTCGAGAAAACTGACTTCTACCAAACACCTACAAAATGTTTGTGCTATATCAAATACTAAATTAAACATTCCTATCATAATTTACGGTTAATGAAAAACATTATATATACACATATATTTATATGCATTTGTTATCTAGTTATATATTAAAATCTTTTGTGAACACGGGTCAATGAGCTTTACTAAATAACAAGGTTTCGGCTGGTTTCTAAGCTATTAGTGTTGGCTTATACTGACTAGACGCTCTACTAAAATGAAGGTGGGAGTGGTTAAGCCACCCATTCTTTAAACTCGTGGAAGTTCAGATGTTAGCTTTTTTCGAGCGTCGAACTCTACAGAACTGGATTGTGAAATACGTGATTATGAAGTTACACGAGAATTCAAATCTCCGTTCATGAAAATCAATCCAACTGTCCCGTGATGCCTCGAAAACTGTTCTCTAACAGAAATGAGCTTCTTAGAGGACCTAAAAACGTTATAAACAAAAAGACAGAAATTGCAACTCCAGCTCCAGAGGTCTCCTTACTTTTGAAGAAAGATAGCTCCTTATTTCCTCTTCTTCCCAATTTGGTGACTCCAGTATTTAAAGCTATTCATCTTTATGTAACATGAACATTAACTGAATTTGCATTGATCAAATGGAATTAATAAAAGAATATCAGTCAAGTTATGGTACGATCAGTCTCATAATGATGTGATACGGATTAAACTAAGCTTGTCCTTTGGCTTTTAGCAGGTAGAAGCTGATATGCCTTCATTAAAATGCTTAAATTTGGAAATATGTTTGAATTAGGTCTCCACGGTTTCTATGGCCTGAATCAGTATTTTTAAGGGAGATCACAGCAATCACTAACTGGAATTTTCATGGGAGTCGTTGATTCTTAGCTTCATGCAAGTTGGCCGGGAGTTAAAGTAAAAATAAGGCATCACGTATCTACTGCTAAGGTATCAAATTAAAAATCAATCTTAATGAATTGATCTGATGTCTTTTCCTTTATAAAAGTGCTCATAAATTTTGTCTTTTTTTCCATGAGATACCAAAACTCGTGCAAGCTACATACATTTTACAATGATCATTTTTTTAAAGTCCTGGAGGGTTTCAGCTCCCACATTTCCTTAGCTAGTATTCAACCTACCCTCTTGAAAATGCGAGAAGTCAGTTAAGCAAAGATAATAATCTGTGTTGATTTAATGTTTAAGAATTTAGCTTTTCATAAAATGGCGGAGGGATTCCATATTTACAACCATCGAGTGTCTCCGTGACGAAGAACTTATGTACAAATATAACCTGAAGCGGGATCTGAGGAAGAAAAATGGGCAGATTTAAATCACATTAGATGTTCACTAGACTAAAACTACACAAGATGAGAGGGGCGGGCGGATGGGGGAAAGATGTTTCATATTTTTGGCATATTAGGAATGGGCAATGATCATTAAGGGGGAGAAGGAGAAAGCTAGCATTATCATCTAACCGGGCATTCAAAAATATACAGACTGGGTGAGGTGATCATCTGAGTCACATCTGCTAAAGGAGAAGCATTTGCTCTGCTGTAAAATCACTGTTAACGCCATTTAGTATCTCAGAGCGTCTTCTAAATCTCTCCGGAGGTATCTGGGTGGGTTTAAATTCTCGAGCTTTTGTCCACGTCCTCATATTAATAGGATCACTAGTTGAGGTTGGCTGAGGACTTCTGCTGTATTCTACATTGAGGTTTGGGATATAAGAGTCGTAATAACTCCGAGTACTAGCAAGACTTTCTCTTCGACTCATGAGCCTTGAAGGTCGAGGAGGATTATTTTCTAAAAGATCATCATCCTCAGTTGTTACTGACATCATAAAAGTTTGTTGGGGAGTTGACGAAGGAGGAACTGGAGAGTCATCTATCTCCCCTTCATTCGCTTTTATTTCATCCTTGGTAATCGAGTTTAGTGGAGAGCATTCAATTTGCACATTAGGAGTTTCAATCGTACTAGCAATACTGAGGGAATTAATATGATGATAGCTTAACCCTCGTGGTTTCTGACGAGGTCGACGTTTTCCACTTGAAATACTGGAGATTGAAGTAGTGTAGCTTGTACCTGATTTCCTAGGAAGACCAAACTGGTGAGAGAAATTCTCTGTCCGAAGTCGAGTATTAATATCTGAGCATTGTAAGCGGAGAATATATAGAAACGGCATCCGGAATTCACGATTGAACATTGCGTAAATTAGTGGATTCAAAAAGCTGTTTCCATATCCTAAGGAAAATAAGTAAATTCTGTTTTAGGTCACATAGGGAAGAAAATAGAAGAAAAATAGAAAAATAAATCAAAAACCAACATTTAAAAAGAACAAACAAACTAATTTTATTATCTACCATGCAATGAACTCGAGGATAATTTGAATTATAACAACTTTTTACATAATTATGAATTTTTATTTATACTGTATTAATATATTCCCAAAGATTTATTTGCATTAATTTTCTAATTTGTTTAAATTGACGATTTTAACTGGGATTAAGATTATGCAACCTTGGTTTTTTTCACTGTATCTAACATCTGCATTTGAGAGATTAAAATAGAGTCAGTGTAGTTAAACATTTTTAAATTTTTTGCCGATTTCCCATTTCAACAAAAAACAGGTTGTTCCGATACGATCAAGATATTACTCCTGTCTATGACTATTCCAGGGCAGTTTATTGATTTAATTGGTCAGTTAATTAATACAGTGTCATGTGGAAATGGCTTCTTTTGCAGAAGTTGCAGATAACATAAAGACCTCAAAGAATTTGGTTGACATGTTCAATTCTCTCTTAAATTTATCCTGTCCTTCTAGCCAAATTTGAGACGCTGTATATAACAACTGAAACCAGGTTTGCCTAGAATGGGAGATAAAAAAGCATTGGTAACCGGATCCATGAAAATTACGAGATTTTGCTACACCTACTTAGAGATATTAATGTTAAATACTTTACACGATTCTCGATTAATTGGCCTGAATATAGTTTATTCCAATGTTTAAAGTTAAAATACATACACTTGATTAATCTTTATATTATTCGTTCATGACGTTTTCCCCAGTTACTTTAAATTGATTTTATTAAAAAGAAGAATATCCTAAAAAAGCGGTCTAAAAAACTGATTAATTTGGAATAATTTACTTAAAACGCAACATTGATCATATTGAATAATAACAATATATGATATAAATGTCCTACGTAAGATTTTAGTTAAATAAATTGAATAATTTCTGCATCTTGCTTTCACGAATGAACATGAAGAAATCATTCCAAACTTATCGTTCATGAGATCTACCTTCATCTTCTAATTTTAATATCTAGACATCACCGATTGTGTGTAAAATACAATACATTTTTAACATTAGTATTAGAAAAACATCTGAACACCACAAATAATGGGATAGTCCAGTAAGAACTGAAATGAACGGTCAACTAGGAATAATTTAACGAATAAAGAGATCAAGGCTCTAACTCCGTTTGAAGCACCGAGTTCCTTATGCTCTCTAAACATTCCAAAACTCCATTATTATGATTCGATCAGTATTACAAAAATTTTCTGGAGTCTCCTGGAAAATCTGTCTTGTGATATATTAGCTGATCGCATTAGCAGATATTTTGGATTTTTTATTTCTTCCCTCCTTCCTATACAATAGATGCCTTAAAAGTTCCTATAAAACTCCAAGATTTAGACCTCCTTAGTAAAATTTTTACCCTAATTAACTTCTGTTTCATAATTAAGCACACAGATATGATTTTCTTAAGCTTATTCCTTTAATCAATCACTTATGTACCTTGAAGTTTCCTTTTAATAAACCCCTTCTTTATTTATATGGCGGTTAAATTAATCTTTATTACAGTGAACCTGCAAATAACGGCATCATTTCTACTAAACTATAGGGGAAAAGTCAATTCTTTTCGCTAAGCAGAAAAGTAACTAACTAAAAGATAGAAAATAGAGCCAAAACAGACAAATAGGTGAACTTTAAGATATGAGTTTATATAAAGTTTACTCTACTTAGCTCTATCATGTTAATATAAACTGAAATCGTCCTTCTGACTTGGCCATTAGAAAAATCTCCCTTGCATATGATAAACAATGGTTCTAGAATACTAAATATAGAAGTGACTCCACCATTCTCTCTCAAAACTTTGTCAATCCAGGTACATGCTTTCCACTGCAATCAGACGATTTTGCACTGCGATTAAAAACATGCAAATGAATGCAAACCTCTGATCTTGAAAACCATCACCTAGTACAATGATCTAAGCTACAGCTGGGTGTTTTCAAAATATACGGAAATAAAGTCTACATAGATAAATATTGTATTGAAAACTCTTTATTCCTTAGATTCTACCTCTTGTATAAGAGGGATAAATAAAAAGATAGGCATCCGCAACCTTCTAGTTGTACTTTACATCTGTTTAACAAAGTGGAAGAATTATCCGGAGATTAATTTAGTATGACAGCGGTGCCGCAAGCTTTTGTCTGTCAACATTCATCAATGTCATCTTCTGGAAAATTTTTTCTACAATTCTCAGAGGAGTGTCATTCAAGCTTCAAATAAAATTTAATCAAATTTTTGAACACATAAAACGGCGAACCCGTTTCTGTGTGAACGAAGATTTGTAGATCTAACTTGATATGTAAATGAGTATCAAGTTGAGGTATGTTCTAAATTCTAGATACCTCCTGATCAAATTACGAACCACGAAAATGAATTAATTTTGCATAATTAATTTTACCCCGAAGAATGAGTTTGAGTTGAGGTAAAAATGAATAAAGAACTCATGATGGGAGCGTATTGAAGAGATTTTCCAGATCTAATTGGCTAATCGCAATTTGTAAGGAAGATCTAAACAAAGCAAACTCGACTGAATAAATTCGATATAATTATCAAAATGAAAATTAAATGAACTGTTTTTACCCAGAGCTAAGTGGTGTTTAACAAGGTCATGTAATGACCTTGTTCCAAGAAAAATTTTAACTTCATCTTTTTTAAGCTATCTTAAATTAAATTAAAATATGTTGGTTAAAATGAAATTTTAATTTTACTGATCGCATTATTTTATATTAAAAACACTGCAAATGAATTCTTACTTTCATTTTTTGTAAAATTTTAGCCATAAGTTACATGCAAACACTATTTTACACTATTAAAAATTCAATGAAAATTATTTAAATGTTGAATTTGTTTGTTTAAATAGTCAAAGCAGAGGGAGTAGGACATGGCAAAATTCCCAAATTGTCAATCATCCAAGATTTAAGAACTTTACCATTTGAAGTCCGACCGTCATTGAACTTCAAAGTGGAGAATATAGAGAGAGAAAGCGCATGCGAAAAATGAATAAGTAGTATAGTACTCAGAAAATTGGTACTTAGTTTAAAAATTGAAATAATATGAGCGAGCGGATTTTGGTCTAATTACTTTTGAGATAGAGAACTGGATTTAAATCAATAATTAAATTCAAATGACAACTAAATATAGGTATGGACTAGGGCGTCTATAAATTACAGCATCGATTTGTACTTCTCCTAACTCAAAGTACAAAACAGCGGTTTAAACAAATAAAACGTGACTTTTGAAAGGTCAGCATTTATAATTTTCCTGATTTAGATCATGTAAAACCTAATAGTGGCACGTTTTTCCCATACACTCAAGTTACTCAAGGATATTGCAATTAGATCTAAACTGAGCTGAAAAGCTCAAAATAAGAATTGCCTAGAAAATACAAAACTTTCAATGTTCAAATTATTTAACTGGCGACCAGCGGAATGCTATGCAGAAATGAAGATGACAGACATTCTTTAAGTTCGCACAATTCTGGGGTTCAGGATTCAGACAAATTGCTGCTGGAGATACCAAACCTCATTATAAAAAGATCAGTGCAATTGTTCCGAACTGTCTTGACAATCAATCTTCAACGGAACTGAACAACTTAAGTACCTTGGAGGTATTAATGACAAAGTGTTTCAAATTGCAGCCCGAGCTCAAGATATTACCTTGCTTTTCAGGAAAGAAATTTCCATATTTTGCCTTCCTTCGGATTTTTAGATGCAAGATATTTAATATTAAACAGTTTTATATTCAACTCGTATTTTTGATACAAATATTAACTGATCATTTTGTAAATAACTGAATTAAATGACTTAATCTCATTTTCATCAGTGGCAGAAGTCTAAGTGTAGTAAAAGTCTAATCTCCTTACACTATTGTGTTTTTATATTCATTTAAATTTCAGAGGATCTTTTTTAATATTGATTTTTCATGATCAAATACAAATTTTTTGTGTTTATTTCTTAATACGTAAAAATAATTTAATGAAACAAAATTTACCTAAACATTAGCACGTAATATGCATAAATTATTAATATAATTACTCTAATAATAGAATTAACGAAATGCAGAAATACTTCCATATTTGGATGAGTTTTCTGGGGATGTTCTTATATTTAGCGCAGGACAAACTTTCTCAGGAAACCGATCTTCCTCTGACTTTCAAAAAGTAAGTTTTAAAGTTCAAATTTTCCATCTGCATCTTTTTCTTCAGAGGCAGCAGTTGTGTAGCATTTTTGTATCAAAAAGGCTTTTTTTGCAATATGTGCTTTATAATTCTCAGCCACACAATTAACGAACAAATCCAAATTTATTCTTTCCTAAAAACGGAAAAAATGTCCTTTTTTCCTTTGAAAAATGCTGCTTTGGTATTTATATAATAAAATATTGAGGGAATTTTTAAAGTTTATCAAAAATTAATTCTATAGCTGTGGTCAGTGGTTGTTGACTTTATAAGTATAAATTAAATTAGCATGAAAGTGGGCGAGTTAATTTTACATTCAACCGGACCAAATTAGTGATTTGTTTTAAACAGAATTCGACATACCCAACCAAAGGAAAACTTGAAACAGAGTGCGATTAACGAAGAATTTTTGCTCTGAGAAAGTGTTTATGATTGGGGTTATTAGCTGAAATTAAAAAAAGAGAAGGTCATTTTCTTATCATATCTATTTGTGTAATGAATTAATAAAATGATTGATCACTGATTTTTAATAAGATACAATTCAACCCTGTCTATTTGTGACTTTATTTCCATGCTATTCAATGAATCAAAATTTTGCAGAAACAAAATTTTCTACATTAAATGTGCTTTATAAAATCGTATCTTTAATAACCATTCAATCAATACTTTTGAGATTCAAAAGCCAACTTATGTATAATATTGTTTTATTTTCAGTATCGTTAATGTTGATATATAGAGGGTTCATATCGTATATGTATTTATGTATGCGATCTTATCTTATTTTCAACTTGCATTTGTTTTTTATATAAAACTCAAATTTTTCGTAAAAGTTGAAGATAATGTTTAATAAACAATCTTAACTAATTTGATTCTTTTAAAAGTTGATTGAAAATGGAATTCAAGGCGCATTTATACAGAATTTTAATAATGTATTTAACGCAAGAATAAAAATACTTGATCAAAGAGAATCAGTGTGAATATGGAAGTCATTTGCAAATATAAGAATTTTGACTGATTTCCTCCTCGAGCTTATTAAGTAGATTTACTTCCTTTTTCTTAAGTTGGGGTATTCTTGAGGTGGGGGATAGGGATATGGGTAAGGGAATTGATATCCAGGAATTGCATAGCCAGGAATACAACACATGACAGGTTGTTGTGCTTGATGCTTACTCTCTCTATTGGGTGGATAGAACTTTGTTTCCGTATCGAATTCCTTGTCTTCATTTGTAAATGTCGCTTGTCCTGGGGTTATTTCCACACTGGTATCATATTTCTTTTCACTCAGTTCTTGGTCTTCACTTTCATTATCTTCATTCTTGATACTTCGTCTTTTAATAGCTCTTGCGTCGGAAAGACTGACAACAAGGAAGACACAAAAGAGACTAAAGATTAAAGCTCGCATTTCGAAATCAACTTAGAGATCAGAGAGTCACTGTTTATATTTGCATTTCAATTTGAGTTATCCTGTGATTGGATGTATGTAAGATTTTTCGTCATCGACTTGAACGAATCGCTGAGTAAATCGCAGTGGAAAACCTGTAGTGTGTGCCAACTTTAAACGTATAGCAATTTTCAGTCTGTCTTTGCAGATGAGTTGATTTGTACCAGTTAAAACCAAAACCAAAATCAATGTCTTGAAAGTAAAGAAACATTTTTATTATTTAAAATCTTTTTTTGTAGGAAAAGACAGAAATAATAAAAAAATGCACTTAAATTTGAATTAGTTAATTTAAAAATTAATTTTATTATATCAGCACTAACGTAAACTGTGGATATTAATATAACAAATTTGTCCTTGATCTATTTTTAACAATAGGTTTTCAAATGATAGATTCAAATTTATTTAAAAATTATTAAAACAAAAATCATAACTTATTTGATGTTTATTTTTCGAAAATATAATTAAATGATCATCGTAGTTGGCACTTTAAAATTGTCGAAATTTATTTTCCTACTTTATTAAAATCAACCAGCTTTCGTGATTAACTACCATTTGCAGTTGATAATTTTGATAGAAAATGGGGGGAAGGTGTGTTTTATCGCTCTAAATCTCCTCTCAGGGACAAAATTTCTCCAATTACACATAAAACTTTTGTTCCTTCCTTAGTAACGCTACTTTACATTTTCTAATAAAACAATTCTTTTAATATGAATTCTTAACCTATTCTTCTCGGTGAGAGACAAAGCATAAATTTAGTCACTTGAATTAACTACGATAGGAAAATTTACAAGTTTTTTCATTTAAAAACGCTATAGATGCATGCAATTGATATGTATTAATGGTACAATACCAAGAGTACTATCTGATATGAATGCTCCAACGTAACACTTTAGTTCAATGAAAAGTTAATTTAAAGTGTTATAGATTGAAATATTACCTTTTAAAAACAGGGGAAAGAACTTAAAATTAAGAAATATCACATATCAGAGAGAATGTCTGTTATCCTGCGACCGATACAAAATTGGAAAGGGCAAATGATTTACCAATTCAAAGGTGAAATTTTGTTGAAATGTCATATATTTGACATCTTTTATAGAGTGCATCAACAGTTTTTTCCCATTTTCCTATTTCCGAGGCATTGTTTGGACACCGCTATTGAAAATAACAATGTCGTGATCGTAAACTATTTATAAATGTACTGGTTCATATTTAAATATAGAGAAATTGCGATTATGCCAGAACACAAGAATGCAGAATTAATTAAAAGTAGCGAATGCAAATTCAACTTGTCAATTAACCTCGAGGATATAATATTTCTTTCTGAATGGCATTTGATTTAAATGAGCTGATAAATTCAAGCGTGCAGGAACTTGAAGGGTCTTGCTAGCTCTAATTTTCACTCATTAGATTCATTACACGTTGCTTTGCTTTCATTTTTACGGTGAAAATGTTTCTCCATAATTCGAAAGCATATTAAACGCTTAGTAAATTTCATTCTAACAGTATTTAACTTTTCCTAATAGCATAAGCTACAACGTAAGTGTTAATTTGTAGAATTGATATAAAATAATGAATAATATATTTTACTTAATACTCCCAAAAGTGAAAGGTGCTCTAAAATGGTTCCAACAGACATTTTAAATAAGATTGATTACAGTTGATTGATTGATGTATAATTTCTTGTACTTCGGCTGGATACAAAATATACTTTCAAATGATATTCATTTGATAATATCTTCCAAAAGAATATTACCTGTGACACGAAGAATGGCAGCCAGCAAATAGTAAAACATCCCATAATAACTCCAAGCGTCGTGACAGCTTTATGCGTTTCTCCTTTTCCTTGATCCGATGGACTTCGTCTTTTTCCCCGTCGAAGAAGGGTAATGGGAGATTTCCCATAACTCGACATACTCCTAACACTTATAATTCCACCATATTCCGACGATCTTCCATTATTTAGAATTTCTGATTGAGATCGTCCGGTAAACATCGTCATGCCGTAAACCTTCCTTCTTTTTATTGGTTCTCGATTTGTCCGCATTATGACTGGAGAGGGTTTGAAACTCACCACACTCTGTCGTGATTTTGCATCCCCTGCGGTAGTATCCCAATTGTCCTTCAGATCGTTGAAGAACTGTGAATTTGCGCAGTTATCTCCCGGAGGATATAATGAGGATCTATTACAGTCTGTACCCTCCGGAATTGAAGAATCTCTCATTTGAGTATCAATACTACCTTTTCGTGTAGTCTGTGCATCCACTAGTGCTATCTGTTTCGCCAGAACCAATATTTTCCCATAGAGAACGAGCATGAGTGCTAGGGGAATGTAGAAAGCCGTTAAAGTTGCATAGATTTGAAAAGTTAAATCCATGTTATAATTGCAAAAGAAAGGAGTGTTTTGCTGTTCCCACCCAAATATGGGCGATACACTAATTGCTGCCGATAGAAGCCATGATATCAAAATCATTATAAACATCCTCTTAGGAGTTCGTTTAGGTGCATATTGGAAAGGCTTTGTAATAGCCATATACCGATCGATTGAGATGGTACAAAGACTCAAGATAGACAGTGTACAGAGTAAGACATCTGATATTGAATAGAGGTCACAAATAGCCTGTTTGAAAGGCCAATACTCGAAGATTTGATAAGCGATAGCAAATGGGAGGACAAGAATACTGACCAAAAAGTCAGTGACAGCAAGATTGACTATGAGCAAGTTGGTTGGTGATCGCAGCTTTTTGACAATCAAGATTGCAATAATGACAAGTACATTTCCTCCAGCTGTACCAAGGAGTAAAATGCTTAGGAGAACCGTGAGAATAACCTTCCCTACACCAATGTCCACCTGGGGTTTGCAGCTGCTGAGAAACTGATCCTGTGTAATAGATCCATTTGCAAGCAATCCCCAAAGAGATGGACAATTCTCACCCCAGAATTTGAAAGTCAGGGGGTCATTCTGCTGGCTGGCCATTATCGATTATTGATGCATAAGGACATTGTATACAAAAAGCACAGTGGAGTATCTGATGTAATATTCTATTATTGTATTATGCTTAGCCCGTGTGGCCGAATGCGCACACATTAGAAGTCACAGCGTATGGGCAATAGGCGTGCAATTGCAGGCAGATGTCAATTGGCTGAGGAGCATCATTTTCCCACGAAGTATTGGCCAATCAGACAGCACCGTCTAAATGATCACACACACAATATACACTCACATTAACTGACAGTTGCGAAAAGTGAATTAAACTTTTCGGCTGCACACTGTGTCCGGGAATGAAATTTTGGGTTGAAAATAGGATGGGCTTGTAGGCTAAATATAATAAATTTGGATAAGAATAGCAATATTTTGATCCATTTTTGCTTTAAATTACGAAGCGCATTTTTAAACTCGGTAAAAATATTGTTTTCATTATCTGATTTTCAGTGGTGCGTTAAAAATTGTGCGGAAACGCAGAATAATTTAAATGAAGGTAGTTAAAAAGATTCCTGGCAAAACAATAAATTACAATTTCAAGTTTTGTAAAATAGTAAAATAAACCAATGTTGGACGAAATAGGTGGATTAAGTGGAAGAAGATAATAAAGTCAGAACAGCCCCATAATCTTACCTCTTCGAAAAACTAAATTCTGCGGTTTTCCTATTTTAATGAACGAGTAATGCCCTAATATTGTGCAAGTGAAATGTTACGATTTAAATCCCATGCTTCTCGGTGAGTTCATATTTGCAATGTTCAGAAATTATTGAGCAGTTGGTTGAGGGGTTCTGACAAATTTTTCCCTCTAATAACCAAGTTCGCAGTGCTTAAAGCGACCCTATCATAATAGGGCTTACTAAAATTCACTCAAGCTGGGCTTTAGAAATTTTAATTGATAAAAATTAATTTTGCAATGATCGTAGTTACTGCAAATTGCTCCAATACGAAACAGAGTTAGAAAAGGTCAAATTGTTCTCAGACCTGTCACTCAGAGTATTCACAGGTGTTTTGATTTCCGCCATCATGATAGAACTGGAAGAAGTGGAGCTCGCAGTCTCTTTGTATACTAAACGAATTTTCAGTGAAATGAAAATATCTAGTACGTCTACGAAGACGTCAGTTATTTTCATGATCTCGTTAACCAAGTTATCTCAATCTTTTTAATTCGATTTTTTAAGTTGACGTCTTTCTCTCCTCAATTCAACATTTCAGCTTAAAATAGTGTGCAGTTGAAACATTAATGAAAATACTTACTTTAAAAGAAAATTAGGAGAAAAGCATTAATGTAGTTGTTCAGAATTGGCAGAGCAAAATGCAAATAACCAAGGTGTAATATTTCCCGGTACAGACCCATTATTAAATGTGAACAGTTGCCCTTAAAATCCTAGTCATAAGTTTGGCTATTTTTGCTTAGAATACAGTAGTGAACTGGAACAATTTAGATATTCATATTTTGTTTTATGAGAGAAATAAATTACAAAGTAGTTTATTTATATAATGAAAAAAGACGGTTGGAATAAAGTTATTCGCAGGTAAATTAAAGGCAATTATTTACCCATGCTCGTATTAAACTAACTGATGTATTGCCTTAACTCCTCTGACGAGAAGCACACTTTCTGCATCTACGAAGTGGGTCATCCACATCACTAGTAATATGCATTATCATCGAACTCACAATCTCTGCTCTCTCCAGTAAAGATCCTGAATGGAAATGGAATAATTTGCGTAGATTTAGTTGAGTAAATTAATAATCATCAGTTTTTAGTCAATATGGGTGGTCGTATTAATAATCGGGGCGATTTATTAATACAAGAGACATTATTGGTTAACCTTTTGTGAAGGAAAAAGTACGAAAAATTCTCTTAGTTATTGTTGCTAGAAACAGTGAAGTGGATTTGCTTCTACGCTCTACTGGTATCCAGTTTATGCTAATTTGAAATATCCGTACTGAGATAGGCTTACGTTATTAATTATATGGTTTTAATATGGTTTCAAAGGATACATAATGCATTAAGAGATAAATTTAGAAAAGGAGTGAACTTTGATAACCTCTGATTATTTATTGCAAGACTATATCAAACGATAGCATTTACTATTAGGGCCTCATAAATTTCATAAAAAAACTTTAACGTCCAGGAGTTATATGTCTGATTCCCATCAGTGCACATCAGATTGGTGGAATAATCAACTGTACCAGTTAAATCTGGATAATGAAGGAATTAATTCGATTTTTTTACCGGAGAGGCTTGGTGACACGACCCCTCTACCGAGGATGAGTGTTGGAAAACACTTATCAAACTGAATTTAGGAAATAAAATTATAAAGTTACAAAACCTGAATGTAGCCAGCAATAAACCAGGTGTTTGTGTTCTGGATCTAATTAGCTTGGTTTGTAAATTATGGTATCTTTCACTGAACGTTCTGCATCGTGACTGAATTGGCAATGGTTTTTTTCAATATACTTCTGAAGGAGTTATTAACCTGAAAGGGAGTGCAAAAATATGGAAGTGCACGGAAACCATTAGGTCAAAAATGTTTAGACTGTAAAGAGTATACAATCTGATGTCCCGACAGTTACTTTGGAGAAGGCAGATTGCAATAACCGGTCCCATTTATAAACAAACTCAAGTGATTTACATTCAAAACGGATTTTAGTGGCAGGGCGACAAATCTGGTCAAATTATTGTCATAAAATTAAGGAATATGAGACGACACTCACCGTTTCTGGAACTAATTAGCTCTTTATAATCTGTTTGAATATGCCTCAGTTATCCCCCTCCCCCCCCTCCCCCACTTTTAAACTGTAGTAGAAAAACCAAGATCAAACAAACTAAGCGAAATCAACTTGGGTGTTTTCGTTGGAATGACTAAATAGTTCAAAGAAACAATTTTCAACTGCCCTTCCCTTGTTGGCTATTGTCATCTCTAAGTCAATTACGTACAAAAGAAAATTTGTATGAGCTGAAATTCGCAAATAATGAGTTAATACTCGTTCGCTTTTCGAATGAAAATATATTCTCAACCATGATTTATCAGAAAACAATTTATCTGTTCTGATCTTTACCTTTCTGATCAGATAAAAAGCGGCAAAGATCGTATCAGTTAAAACCAAGTTCAATACTGTCTACACTCCTAATTGACTTGGTGTTTTAAACCCCAAACAAACATAGTCTCTAATAGAAAATAAAGTTCTTTGTATTTTGTATACAGAAGTAATAAAATTATTATTAAATACAATCATAAACATTGTTTATTCTTTTAAATTTTTAAAGTACTAATTTAATTAATTGACGTCCCGGTAGATTTAGTATGCTCTTAGAATTTACACCTGGTGGACGTTTATTAAATAAACAACTGCTATATCATCTTTTATCTTGAGTGGACTCTAGTGAGCCTTGCTATATTTAGCAGTACATTGCTTATATTATCTCATGGCTGAAAGAAGTTGTAAATGTATCGAAGTGACGCGACCAAATCATCTGGTAACAATATACTCAGAGTATCACAGACATGAGATTGACCCTATACTCAGAGGTCAAATAATGAGAACTGAGATTTTGGAAATTGAGATTTAACAAAGTAAATTATATCACTTATAGGAAATTGGACAACTCAATTTTTCCATAATTAAAATAAGAATAACTTCATTACATACTACTTTCAGACCACCCGTTTCATTTCTCGCTGGAATATCTTGATATTTTGAATATTCGCGAATAATAAAAATACCTCACCTCACCTCAAAGGAATTTGAACTAGATTATATTAACAATCAAGTTAATAATTTTTTATTTATAAAATATGAAAATTTTTAAAAGTTTTAAAGCATTAGTTATTGCAGAATTCACTACTTCATCTTTAAAAATTATTAATTGTGGATTCCTTTTCATTCTGATATAAAGAAACTCTGAATTATATAAGTCTACATCAAAAATAAAGCATTTGAGGATACTTTTTAAGCTAAATCCATTAATAATTTTATTCTTTACATCATGGCAGATACTTCTATAACTAATGAAATGACACTCTGTGATAGTGTCTAGAAAAGCGAAGCACAGGAATTTAGAGGTTTCAAGATTTCTAAAAGTCACCAGATCTTCCATTTGCAAAGCCAGAAGGGGGTGAAAACAACGGAGGTGATTTGGCCACGAGCAAGAGGAAGCAACATTTTCAACGCTCTGTTGATTCACTCAGAATACCTGAGTTTGTCGGAAGTGTGCATGGCATGATAAACGAAAATCGTGGGAAGTCAATGCGCGACATCCCGTCAAAGATTTTTAAATGTACGTAGAAAAAAACAGTATGCAAGGAATATTGTTCATCAAGGATATAAATTATACTTTCTTAAGCTAGGTCGACAAAAACAACCCCAGAGAATTGTTAAGCGAGTGCAAAGTCACTCCTAAAGAAATTGGAGCATCCAGAAAAGCAGAAGTATTCTTGGTTTTTTCGACGAAAAAAGTCAAACCAAGAAATGCGTGCGAGCTATGTGTGGGCGAACCCCACCGAAGCTCCTACTGTTATGAATGTGCACGAAGTTTCTAGCAAAAGTGATGGTTTTCGATGTTGTGAAGGACAGTGAGGGAGGGGCACTTCTCAATTTTTCCACAGGGACTCAGAGTCGGATGCAGATGTCTATGTGGAGACTCTTCAAGCCATTATTGTTAAAACGCCTTGGATAGACAGGGTAGCCAATGGAGGAAGACCTTATGTCTTCCAACAAGATTCAGCCCCATCCCATAAAGCTCTCAAAAGTGAGGATTGGATGGGAGAGAATTTTTATCATCATGCCACACCAAACTGGTAGTCTCCTAACTGCTCCCCATACCTTAATCCTTTGAATTATTACGTGTGAGGTGGGGCGTGGTTGAAAAGAAAGTTAAAAAAACCTTCCCATAACACCAAATCCTCCTCTCTGATGAAAGCCATAGACCGAGAAATGGAGGACATGAATAAAGACCATCTGATGAAAGCTTGCAGTCAGTCGCTTTCGGGCTCAAAACTGAGTGGGTGATGGAAGCCGAAGGGAGATATATAGAATAAAACCTTGGTTATTTTTATGTTATTTGTTTTGCGACTAGAAATTGCAAGTTTCATTTTCTGTTTTTCTAGGAGTGCTTAAGGTGTCCTCAGATGCCTTACGCAACGAGGGCTATATTTTCTAATTTGAAAATTAAACTTACAAGGTCATGAGTTATAGAAGAAATTTGCCTTATTACTTTCTGAAGCCAACAAGAAGAGGGTTGTTCAGGTAATCAAATTAGAAAAAACCCTTTTAGTAAAAATAAACATCTTGTCTCTGCCGATGATCAATTCGTTCTCTGCATGTGAGCCCTTATAATCATTTACATTGCATATGACAATGCAAGCTTTAATCCTGGAGTAGCAAATAGCAGAATAGCCAAATATGGAATGAAATAGCTACTGAAAAGAAATGTACAAACGGTTGCAAGCCTGTAAAGAAGAAACTGGCTATGTAGACACTTCCATTTTGAGCTGGTGGATGTGTGCTTTCATAAAATTATTTCAAATTTAAGATAATTTATCAATGAATTTAACTTTCAGAATCAAACATTACGATTCACTGATGGGAAAGGAATAAGGAGAAAGGATTATCGTAAACTCACACATGGCTACTAGGAATTGAAAATTATGCGTACTATTCTTCAAATAAATGGATTTATTGTTTAAACAGAATGGTATTTTATCATACTCAAAGTCCCGACTATTTTTGAATTCATCAACTACAAGTTATAAAAGGTATCTAATTGGACGGAACAAATGAGGTATTTTAATTTTACCCACAATAATATCAAAATTAACCATTTTTAATAGTGAAAAATTGCTGGAATCGGTTAACATGCAGTCTGTTGTATAATTAAAGGGAAGAAATAAAAATACCCCTGGATTAACGTGAAGACTTCAGAGTCTTACATTAATGAGTTTTCGGATTTAGGCCGTAGTTCGTGTTTCGGAAATCTACTTTTATGAGTCGTTTTATGGATTTTAGAAAAGTCGATATCTAATATTTATTGGTTGGTGTTTTAATCATGATAGCTAGTCCGGCTATTTCAATTCAATCAGTATTCCAATAGTTGAGAAAGCAAAAGGACCTTAGTAGAGATGAGATAGGTAAATATTTTAGGTTTACAGAGCTCTGTAAGCCCATTCAATGTGAATAAATAAAGCAGAAACTAGGACAAATAATTGTTCAAATATGTGAGAAAAAGATTTTTATCACAGGGTTTTCAAATTGAAACTTGCCTTCTATTCGATGAGTTAAAATTTATAAATCACTCCATTTTATAGTTCAGTAAAATATTACAATTTTTTTTGCACATTTTCCTGCCATCACAAGTAAGAGAGGTGCTTTATTTTAAAAGACGTCCATTTTGAGTTTCATCTGACTAGCTTTTTCATTCAAAGCAAAGGGGACGAAATCATTAACTTTCACTCCATTTTTTTGAGGCAAAAGTTATGCACCAATCTACCCAATTTAATTAATACGATTAATTCAAAGTTATTGTAGAATAAAATGTTTAAAAATTATGTTGAGAGCATTAAGCGGATTCATCGAGAGCGAAATCAAACCATTAACATCCAAGTAGTGTTTATTCAACGATTAATGAAAGGCTTCGGTTTTTAAAGCCATATGCTTCACCGGAATTCCTTCTCTTCAAGTTACATAAAATTCTATTGTGCACAAAGGTGGAAATTAAATCTCCAAGAGGAGAAATAATAAAAATGAGCCCCATTTGTCTTTCCTTCTATCTTCGCCAATAATCGGCATAGTTGGCATTCTATAGACTATGCAGGGGAAATTCACAAAACATCTCTCGTCTGTGCATTTTTCTCTGTCGCTTCAATATGGTTGCATAAATAAATAAGGAAAAAAAATTGGCTGAAAGACGGAACTTGTTAAATAATAATAATATGGTTCATTGGAAACTAGTTTTCATTTTATTGTATTATAATTTAGAATAACTATTAATATATAACGGAACTTAAAAGTTATTTAAATAATTATCTTAGATTCTTAAATAATATAAAATAACTCTGACTTATAGGCCTGCTCGGTCTCTTTATGTGTTACGCCCTTTTGACCTTTACTTCTCCTCTAGCTCTCAGCTGCGAAATCAGGCAATCCCTTAGGCGTATGCCATTTCATCGGGCTCTCTAAACCCAGGTTGCCCTTGCTTAGTACTGGTGCTTTCCTCTCCTCTTCCGATCCCGCTTTTTACTCCTTTCTCCTTTACCTTCCCATTCTTTCCTAATTATTTATCATACGCCTGGTCATTAGTAACTCTGAGTTTTCTCATTCGGGGAAGGCTGATGCGTCTATAGGTTCATGGTGGCATATTTAGTCTAATTTAGCCTGGCTTCTAAAATAACTTCACTTGAGATTAGATTAATTTTAAATTAAAGACTTTTATCCTAATTTAAAAGGTTTGTAATATTTTTAATGAAATAAATTCGTTTATAATTTGTATATACACCTAACTATTTAACTATTAACTATATGAAAAGCAATATATTTTCATTATCTTTCATTTAGTTGTAATTTAATTTGTATCTTATGTTAATATTTTGAATACAAATAATGTAAATTTAATTAATCTGTGGAAAGTTATTTGTTTACTTAACGGAGATGAATCCGCAATTTTTGAATTTTGGCGTAAAACCTAATCATACTACATGTATTAATCAGGAAATAATTTAAAATTTAATAAAATCTATTAATATTTTAATCGATTAAAGCCTTTCGTTTTGTAATTTAACATTTTAATTTAAAATAAACTTCCTCCTCTACTAAGCGCCATTTTTATTATGTGAGTCAACTCGCGAGCGAAATGTGAAGAGGAAGCGCCGTAACGGCAGAGAGCGAGGAACATTTTACTACCGAAGTAGACACATTGCTCAACTACATCGACCGTTCTTGTTTCCTTTTAAGTCAGCCAAATACGCCCTTTAGCTAAAAAAAGCAACTTTAACCCCTCGGATAACTTTCAATTACCGATAATCCCAGCGATTGACTTGATGATATTTAAATATCTGTGTTATTTAAAAACGAATAATAATTAACTAGCCCTCAAATTAACACTAATGCTTTTTGAAATGTTCAAATTATTTACCTTATATTGATTTGATTGATATAATAATCAAAGCGAACGTTTATTGGCATGAATTTAGATTAATCAAGAAATTATTATCAAATGTAAGCATATGAACGTCTATTATTAAATTTGTGGTTAAACCTCGTATATTTGTTTAAAATCTTGAAGATAAAATTAATCCTGTCACTTATTCGACTCAAAATCGCGTTCATTTATTATTATTCAAAGTTTTGAGTCCACAGAGAATATCAATTTCCAAGTATTTGCAATTTTCACTTTTTCATCCTATCACAAATAGATTATATTGTCAAACTATGCACAACACCAAACCCTGTTAATTATGAAATTGAATAATTTAAAATTTCATAATTAAATAAATTTTTAACTGAATTCCGATTTCTTTGTTGTTTTTCAGTCATGAATTAATCTGATTTGGTAAACAATAATAAAGCAGACAAAAGTTTTACTTCCTTTATTTGCAAATGCATATTCAGATTTCATACCACTAATCTGACCGTTCGGAGGATGACAAATGACAACAATGTTGTTTCTTATTTCCTCTCGGTGGACTCTGAAAGTTAAAAATCCTTTACCACTGTGTATTATAATTGTAAGTCGAAATAAGTGTACAATATAAAGATTATATGGATATTTACAACACTACTTCTATGGCATTTATGTTGAAATTTTGCACCTCAAACCGAATCTCGCCAGAACTCTAAACGATGATAGGCGCTAATACAAATTAGTAAATATTTTTTAGACTGCAACCAATTTATCTAACTTAGGATACAATTTTTTTCCAATTTCGAGATTTTGGCATTCCAAATGCCACTACTACCGACCCTCTCTTTGCATTGATGTTTTCAACGTCAATTTTAATATGTTCTTGGTTATTTTGACTCCAATGTTTCCGCTCTACTAAATGAAGCACTGGTATAAAAGGTCAGAGCCCGTCGATTACTTGGCAAGCTCTTGAAACTTGAAAATCTTGATATTTCCATACAGTGCCAATTTTAATTTTCCTGTAGAGTTAGTAAACGTACTAGTTGAACCGAAAATTCTAAGGTTTTGAAGTCTTGAATACTGTTTATTACTCATCTTAATCGAGATTTCATTGACTTAGACAAATTAAAATTTTTATTAATTTTAATTTAATAAAATATTGTGCCTTATTAATTTCTTATTGAGGAGTAAGGAAGGCTTATTGGGGGATATCAGTCTTCAAATTTTTACATTACGCATTTGGTTGAGACCCGCTTTCCCTCTTTTTGAAACAGCGTGAATTTAATAATCAAATGAATTGATGAGATATCCAATCGCTGACTTAAATTTTGCATCCGTACCAACTGCTTTAATATCTTTTGAGCCCAATGAATAATTAATTATCATGTTTTTTTCTCTCTGCAAAGAATTTCCTTCTCTGATAAAAATACTCTCGAATTTAAGACATCTTAAATGAAGTTAATAGCAGCTAGTCGGAAAGAAGTAACATAACATAAGACAAGTCACTGCTTACTGAATATGATATAATTTTCACTCTCTGAATTAAAATTCCTAAAGCAACTGATGTCAGTATTTATTTTCTCAAAGCAAACACTCTTGTCTGTGAAATTACCTTCTCTGAAGAAGTTTAAATCTTCCTCCAAATTGCGCCTCAATAAAACAGATTTAAAGTTTGCACAACCTTTTTAAAATGGTAAAAAATTTAGCCGCTGTTATAAAGCTAAAAAAAGGATTCTCTTTTGTACATTTTAATAAGTATTTATATTATATTTTTTTTTGTTTTAGCTTTCGAATAATAATAATAACTTTTTATTAATGAAAAAAATGCATTAATTTCATAAAAGGTACAGAGGAGAGATAAGTTCTCCCGCATATTCATTAATAAATTATGCAATAAATCTTTTTTAGTTTCAGACGAGTAAAGTATACTAATACTTCATTTGACTTTTATATATCTCTTTTGTTATTTGCATTCATTACTGAGATAATATCACCTCGTTAAGTTATTTATTTACTGCAATAATCTTCTCTTAACCCTTTTTAAACAGATTCTCTACTATTTGAGGCTTCTTGCGATTAAAATACTTATTTAAGTAAATGCTTTCTGTTTCAAACTTAGAACCATGTATGTAGACAAGTTTATTTCAGTAGATGTCCCATTTTTACTGGAGTGCTTGATTTAACATTGGTGTACGTTAGTCTGTAATTACAGTTCTGTCTATTGAGGGGTCAATAAAAGAGTTAGCTATAATTTCGGGAACTTAAGAGTGAACTGCTTGGAAATAAGAGGGGTAACAATAGCGGCAACTTCATTTGTTTGCAAAGATAGTATGAATTGTACTATTGAGCCAGCAGACATGTAACTTTAGGGACATAGTTTGGGAAAAGTGCATAGGAATTTGGTTCATGGAACAAGTTCCTTTTACTTCTCAACTCAGCGAAATATGTGGTGTTATTTCATTGTTGTTTAATTAAATTGGCTTTCTGAGGAGGCTCATGTTGACTTTTTCCTCAACATTTAGAAAAATAATATTTTATGCAATCCATTCTTTTATTAAATGCACTGGAAATAATGCTTGATCGTTCTGTCGGAGTAGTAATTTTCCCATCAGTAGAGCGAAATTTCATATCCATTTGGTAGTCTCGTGCCTCACTGTTTTTGAAGATTCAGATTTCAAATTTTACTTATTAGTAAAGTTAAGAATATGTTGCTAGCCACGAATTTAATCGGATTCTTTACAAGAAAAATAAAATAGGAGCGTTTTAAACGTTTTTTTTATTTTCCATTTAAATTCGCAGGCTTTACCCACCATGCTGATTTACATAACTCATGTTCTAACAGTCGTTCACAGTTCCACGCCAGAAAAAAAATTAACTGATTAGAAAAGGAAGCCGAGTGTAAAAAAATGACCTTTAAATAAATTCAAAATTAATATGTATATGTTTGCTGCTAATTCATTTATTTAATAATAATAAAGTCAGTATTTCATAACACTACCAAACGCTAGGCTCTAGTTGGATTCAGTCCGAGAGAGAAAAACAGGAAGAGAGTGGAAGTAAGATAATTGGGTCTGACATGCGACGACAGAGATAGATATCTAACTACCATCAACCACCACCAATAACACACGCCCACCTACCTCTCCAGTCGTTACTAAAATGCCATTCTCAGTAGTATCTCCACCATCTATCCCCGCCCCCCCCGCTACTCAATCACTCACCGGTCGCGTTCACCTCTGCGTTACTGTCTCGAATCCAAGATGCTGCCATTAAGAATGCGTAGAGATAAGCAATAATAAGACTTAAATAAATCGTAATCTCTAACCTTGTATTATCCCCACTTGATTTATGAGTATTTGATAATGGTTGGTGGCTTAAGAAATAATCAAATAATATTTTAATTGAAATGCTCCTGTAACTTACCACTATAGTCATTAAGTATGAAAAAGGTCATAAATGCACATTTCGATTTCTATCCTTAATTACATTGGAAAAGTTTTTTCAGAACAGCTAAACCTCAAAAGGTAAAGCCGAAGGGAGTCACTGTGTCTCGGGAAGATTTGTACATCAGTTTAAATAACTGTTTCATAAAGTGAAGTCTAGAATTCGTAATCGTTTCATTTAATCAAAAATGACTGCAAACTTTACCTCTGGTCGATTACGCAGTCTGAATAAATTTACCAAGAAAGGACTATATTTTATACGGTAATCTATTGGTACTAAATCTTTCTGCTTACGAAAACCTTCTAAAAAAAGAAGTATTGTGGGATCTTGAATGCATCTATAAAGGGACAAAAGAGGATTTGTTTCAAGAATTTCGCATAATATTATATTGGCGTTAGAGTAACAACTAACAGAAACAACGGCAGTTCTAGAGCAGAACACCAAGAGCTGACTAGACGGGTAAGGGAGAGAAAAGGCACAAATGCGATGAGAGAGCTAGCGAAGGAGCAGGTGTATGACCAGCATGTCTGTGCTAATGTGTGTGGGAGTACAAAAGCAGTTTATACCAGTCACTTGGGCAAGGACGTGCATGAGGACATTAGTGTAGGCGTACTTTTAATGAAATGAGACGGTCACAGAAAAGGAGAACCGATAAACGCGTTTACATAAGGCAGATGGAAGTTTTGCTTCATAAGGACATAAAGGCATGATTGTGGCTTCGTGGATGAAAAGCCGAAGTACTTTCATAGAGGATGCAAATAAAGAGTAATTTCAGATATCCACAGAGCGTCATTCTTTAATTATTTTAATAAACTCGCAGTGGAAACTGCAGAACGGATGAAGTGACTGGAAGACTGTCAATTGGAGACGCTGCTGGCAAGATACTGGGTGACAGCAGCAACAAGTTCAGAAATCTGTTATTGGAAATGTCAATATATTTGGTAAAATGGGTCTAACTGAGCATAGGTGAGTTGAGAACCATAGTTTTCAACTACTAGAACCTAAAACTTTGCCGCCATAAAATCATTTAATTTTGGGCGATCCAAGAGGCAGGCTCTCCTCTGTTTTCAACCCTGTCAGAAGTGTTTTTAATTTGGGGTTGCAGAATGCAGAAAATGTAAATCATTTCGTGAAAATTGACATCCTGTGTTCATAATAACTTTCCGTTTATTTGTAGGCTGTTACATATTTGAACATGCGGGAACATTGCTCAAATGTTTCAATTTGAGTACGGGGTAGAAAATTTTCGTCCAGGCAGTTCGAGATTCTTACTGTTCAGTATTCAGCTCAGAAAAAGTATGAGTTTTTATTTTTGTTGCCTTTAAAAAGGCCTTCAAAGAGGCTTGAGTAAAAATAGTATACAACTGTAGGGATGATATTCTTATATATAGTGCTTTAAAAACCCTTATCTTTAATGATATTTGAAGGTTTCGAATATTGGCGTAAAATTACCATTATTTCCCCGACACTGATTGATACTTTTGCCTTTTATTCAAATTTCAAAATTTCAAATGCTTCATAATATCTTAAACGTATTTTCAGAGTATATTCCACTTAGAAGAAAATGGAAGTTTAGTACACATTTTAGTGTAAGAGACGGCTGGGTTAAGTCAGAGCGCCAAGTGCTCACTAAGCAGAAAGTTAAAATTTGACCGTCGGTACCTCAAAAGCAATTAAACAGTTGAGTTGAACTAAATACCCGAATCCATTCCAGACAATTTGTATTTTGAAGCAGAAATTATAAATACTCTTACTATTATATTTAATTTGTGCTTTATTATTACTTTAGGCGACAGTAAAAGGTATGTAAAGCTTATCCCATGGTTATTCAACAATGAGTCCCAGATCACTGGAATAAAATGAGTGAACAAAGATGAAATATGTTAAAACAGGAGATATAATGAAGGATTTGAATTGGAGAGTGCAGAAAACGGAGTAGTTACAAATAGTAAAATTATTTTCGACTTTTTAGTCTGCATTCATGCCGCCAGACTAGCGGCGATAAAGACTGCGATGGAACTCCTTATTTTAAATCAAACAAAAGAATAGGCTTTCGGCTTAATAGTAAACATTAATAAGAGATACTATTCAAAATTTAGATTATGCATAATCATTTGAATTTCACTTTTTGAACCGCTCAGTTCTAAATTATGGCCATGGGTTTTAGATTGCAGTCCCCAACATTCTTTACTTCCATTGGAACCCAATATCGCCTTTACATTAGAGAAAATGGTCTTCCAATTCCAATAATCTACCACTCTTTTAAGCATTTAAATGTCTCGAAATATTTATAAGAAGTCAAATTTCGATCGCTTTCTAATTAAAATAAGCAAAAAATTAATTTTTCCTGGTTTGTCTGAAGTGTTGTGCCAAATACTTAGGCTTTATTTACATATATCCAGAAAAAAATAAAGTTACCCCTAATTGGAATATCTAGTTTATAAACAAGCATGTTTTTATTAAAGAAGAGCCGAGAGTTAAATGTGCTCATTTTACCGAAAAGTTAAACTTTACCTAAAACTACTTCAAAAGCACTTAAACCGTTGAATTAAATTAAACGCCAGTTGGTATGATCAAAAATTCACAATTTATTATTTGATTATATTAAATGGAAAAAAGGTGTAGTATACTTGTAGAAAAAATTTTAACCTTTCATCAAGTTTCATTATTTAAAAGTATAATAAGATTGAATGAAGGCTCAAATTTTAAAAAAATTTATGAATTTAGATTTTTGAAAGCAAACAAAATTGCAACTTCATATAATGAATAAATAATTTTTTCGCTACTTAAACAATTCATAAAATATTTTAATAAATATTTTGCGATTATGAAAAAAAGAAATATTTTTTTTATCTAATACATATTCCTACATTAGTGTTTATTCAATGATTTAATAAATTCATGAAAATGACACGTATAATTTATTTAAATTGTCCTCCTCATTTGATAAAAAAGATAAAATAATTTTGTGATCATTTTTTAGTGACTTTATTCCCAATGGTTGCTAAACTGATATTATAATTGGTTAATCTTTTCGGCGCTATTTTCTGTCTTTTTTCAAAGTTCTCTCTCCTAGGTTGTTCAGAGATCTTTCCCAATTATTTAATATACATTTATATAAAGCATGGCAACTTTTCCCCATTACTCTTTATTAAAGTTGCCACCATCTTTCTGTTTACCACAAATATTTATATTTTGTCACCATTCTTGTGGTAATTAAATTCATAAAGATGGAAGGGGCAAAATGTCAACTAGTTGTCACTGTTCAATACTTGAATCCCCCCTTAATAAACTTCTCCTGTGAGTGACAATGAAATATTTAGTCCTCAACTCATGTCATCTGACTTTATAAATAAAACCGCAGCAAACTTATTAGATGCTTTAATTTTCAACTGTCCATGAAATCATTCTAGTTTAATCAAATCTAAGTTGCGAATATTTTTGCTGCTCAAGTTCATCGTTTTAGAGATATAATGAAAAAGTTCTTGACGTTTTTCTTCGTATGAAGAAAAAAGTAATATATAGTGACAGATGTAGTTGGAAATACTAGTGGCTGCATCACGCAATTGGGAAATACACAAGATTATCGTGGCTGGAAAACATTCTTCTCATCCTGTCTTGCCTCTCTCTGTCGACAAAAGAATAAAAGTGTTAATTTGGAAGATTACTACTCAAGAAAATCACAATAGGATAATTTGATTAATAAAATATATATCAAATATTTTGAAATGATATAATAACAAATAGAAGTCGTATTTCTAATTAAGAGTTTGATCCAATTCTTTTTAACTTATGATGGTGTCAAATACCTTACTCTTTAATTTTTATTTACTTCGTTTTTTTATATTTTCGTTCGTTTTCGTTTTAAACCACTTCCTACAATTTTTTATATGTGATCTTTTAGAGTTATTCCGGATACACCTGATGCTCAATAGTAAATTTCAACTCCATTTCTGTGTAATTTTATTATATAAGCAAAGTAATCTTTTCATTCGAAATAAAAATTTAATAAACACTAGTAAGTGAATATAATAACTCTAATAATTAAGATGGCTATTTGGACTTCAGCGCCTATTTCTAAATTCCACTGACAATTAGTTCAAATCAGAAAATGTGGCGCCACCTTAATCTTCAATTCTAACAATTTGCATTTCATTGAACAATGTCTGTTATCCTGTGTTACCACTTTTCTCTTAGACTACTATTATTACGGTAAAATTTTTTCAAAACAGCGCTTGCTATTCCAAATTCCAGCTTTATTATCCTCCAAGAAGAACAGAAACGCTAACAAGCGAAAAGAATCGAGAAGTGAGGAATATAGTCAAAGCATCAAAATAAGCCTGATTTTATTTAAGTGGTAGATCCATTTAAATAGTCAAACTTTAGCTAAATTTTCATGGTTCAGATTTTAAATTTCGGTCCTAATTCTCCAAATAAGATTATTCACAGATTGTTCAGAACTGAGGAATTTGAACGACTGATAATTCCACCTTGATGAAATTTTTACTTTACCTGAACAATCAATGCCAGTTGAGACAACCTATGGAGTTTTACGACGCTGCATTCACCGAACTTACAAATTTCAGTTTTGAAATTACAACAAATTTGCAAGAATAAAGTGAGGAATCTGTAGTAGTCATGCATTGAACGTAGATATTTCTGTTAATTATCTCGTCATTCTTCACTGGCTTTAGGAGGCAAGAACATTTAGTTAGATACATTTAAATAATTCCTATGGGAATTATTCCTTGTCTATTGTTAATGGGAATTTCAGAAACAATAAGGTACACAAATAGAATCTTAGTGTTTTGAAAAGAAACAAACATCCTTCATATATTCACAATAATAACAAAATATAAGAGACAATACAAAACTTTACCCTACAGTATTTTTGTGCTATTTTAGTTGATTATTTATGGTATTTAATTCCTAATTTTTATTTAAGGTCTGTGCAACTGAGATCACTAAATACAGAAGGCGGATTTTCGAAAATTGTTACTCATAAATAATGAATCTTTCGTACCACAAGATCGGCTCAAATGTGAAATTGTAGTCAAGTTAATTGCTTTCTAGTTTCTTGCCGTAGTACACTGTTTCAAATTCTCATGTTTTAATGCCAAAAAGTATGACATTGGAACGAATTTCGTCATTTATTCCCTGCTTCCCAATTGAATTAATATTTGAGGGGATTATTAGTAGGTCTGTTAAGATGTAATTTTTTCTTTGAATAGCTAAAATACTGCCATATTAAAAACAGCTAATATGATTTCAAAATAATAGAGCTTACTAGGGTAGAAGAAAAAACGTACAGTACGAGACCAGTATGGCCGTACCTACTCCGCTATTATAGTTACAGGGCGGTGTAGATGCTCCCTATTTACAGCACATCACATTATAAACCGTACGTTTTGCTTGGCCTTGGTAGTGTAATGAATTTATTTTGTTTGAATCACTAGATAACGAGTGTTCACATCCGGTCGGCATGAGTGAGCCATTATAATTTTAAAATGGTTTCTCTCTCATTTAAGTAATGCAACAAGACTTGAGGTAGAGCTAGTTCGGGCTCTTCAATTCAATGGTTTGAGAATAGAATCCGACTAGCAATAAAGTATATTATGTTTCAAACAGCTAACCGCTTCTTTGTTTTATCACTAATGGTAAAGCAAAGAAATTTTGTAATTAACGTACTAAAATATTTAGACATCGGGAAAAGTAAATCAATCCAATGGAGACCGAATAGGCGGATAAGTTGGTAGAGCTTCGAGAGTTTAGACTTCTGTATGAATAGATCGAAGGAAAGGGAATAGGACTAATGGTTAACAAGGAATGAACGACCTTCCCAAATATGAATACTGAGATTTTAGAATAAGCCAAGGTATACTGTAGAATAGTGACGAAAATTCGAGAGAGAAAAACGGTAATGATGCACCGGACGAGAAGGAGCAGGAGCCAAATGTTCGCATTCATCGAATAAAATCCGGTCTGTTAATATTGACAAATTAGTCGAGCCACGGCAAGGCAGAGACAAATGATGCAGTGACCATCGATCCGATAGGGATGAAATTCAGTGAATAAACTTGAATCACACGTGCATTCGAAATTAATAATAATTTTTTTATAAGACTGATTAAATTATCACTTAATTCGGAAATAATTTCGTGAAGCATTTGGAATGTAATCATTCATGCGCCTTTATTTAAAATCTGCGTACTATAAGTTGGTTTTTTCATAAATTTCCTATCTCCCAATGCTCCACATTTTAAAATGAGAATTCGATCCAATAGGTTTTTGTTTGAGTGAGCTTCGTAGTTCATCAATTGAATTAGGCGGCATGTTACGTCATCTACATTCAAATCGTTTTACTATTTTACTTGGTTTAAATGTAAAGGAGAGGTGATAAAATCTTTTTTCGATCTTATATGTTAATTTAATTGTAAAAAAGAGTTGAACGAGTGCTTTTATCATTAAAAATGCAGCGCAACAGAAATGGATGTTATTAAGCGTTCTGCATAACAAACTTTCGCTGACATATGAAAGGATAGTTTTGAATAATATGCAAATGTATGCTCGCGTCCTTTATATGTATTACATTAAGCAAAAAACAAAATTTTGGTAAACAATAGAAGTATATTTCATGGCGGAAAGTAATAACATAGCAACTGTAATGTTTTTTATTTCCATTTGTATAATTACCAACACATTTCGCACTTAAAACAACCATTCAAAAATGAGTACCTCTCTCTTTATATCTTGCTGTAATAATATTGTGTTCTTTCGAAGAAAAAGTTCTCAAACGGTGGAGAGGAGGTATGAGAGAATCTCGCATTCTACCATCTCTCCAGTTGATGTGAAAAAAGACCAGTGGGGTTGGCCATCCGGACTACGGGACGTGCACCAGTTAGGATCTATTCTAAGATACTGGAATATTTGGAAATATTTTATAATTATTAACAATATATTTCACTAAACAGTTTGCAAGCTATCATGTATTTGAACAGAAATAAAATCGCAGCAAATGTTTACATTAGTCTCATTTTCACTGCCTCAAATTAGCAGCTCAGTCTCTGGAAAGTTAGTAAAATTGAATTTTTGTCTGAACTTTTTTCTTTCCACCTTCATAAAACATCAATCTCAATAAATTATTTATAATTCATTATTCATTTTTATGACTAGACGCTTATTCCCATGAGATTCACATCCGCATTTGCAGAATTTTAGCGATTCTCTCTTTATAATAAAACAACGGTTGAGTAGAAAGCAGAAAACAGAAGAGAACATAGAAGAGAATTATAAACATAACAGTTCTATTCGGTGTGCACCCAGTGACATGGAAGGCACTGATGAATTTAGATAAGGTATGCTTTTGGTTTAATAGTAGATAAATTGTACAAATTCAGGGGCATAACGATCGCTTCTTTTTACCATTAACTCAATAATCGAATTTGAAATAGCATGTAATACTCAAACCTTTGCTGGCTTACCACCATGTATATATAACATGTGATTGAACGTTCGATTTATTTGCGGGAGATTTTACGATTACAATTGTTTCATAATAATAAATATTGCTGATACAGTGTTTTTTATGGCCATTATTCAGATCTCTGTTAAAATTCATGTAAGTTCACAGCGACCAATTCCAATAAACAGTGAAATATCGTTGAGGGATGAGAAGAAGAGGACAATGTAGTTAGGGCATCAAGAGCTTTACCTTATTTGAGTCCGCATTTTTACCACGTTTTAGACTAATCGATTTATTTCTATGATAGGTCATGCCGCATTAAGCTACATCAGACCAGTCTCAGTTGAAATAGCGAAATTCCTTCTAAAGTATGTACTTTGTTATGTCAGCTTACGGCCATCTTGATTAATTTATTTAAGATTGGCAGCTCCAATAATTAGTTCTCGGTCTAAATTGAGAAACGGATGTGTTTACAAAATTGAACGCTGAATTCCACTTCTAGAATCTGATTTTGAACCACATCATCTACCGTCGTTTGTTGTCTGTGACAAATATTAACGAAAAATATGGAAAATTGAATATTTGATAATAGATCGACTTGGAATTTTGTTTCATTTTGACCACTTACATAAGTAAAAAATTCCCTTTGAGCAGAAATTTCTCCCAACTCTTCGAAATACTCATTTTATTAATATAATAATACGTTATCGTGCATTCTGATATTTATAAACCCATTCCCTGATGATTGAAACTTTACGAAAATTTACCTTTTCAGTAGTTCATCCTAAATTTTTATGGTAGAAGCTATCATCAGCGGGTACGAAGAAAATATCATTGCTTGTTTTAATTATACTTATTATAAATAGAACTAATATATTATTGAGTATTATGAAAAGTAACAAGCGTATACCAAATGTTGTACCTATGCATCAAATTGGCAAAACTACAGCATACGTATATTTTATAAAGTTAATTTAACAGCTATTTATAAAAACAATTAGTGGTACTACAATTTTACATTACTTTATTGCATTAGTGACTTCAAATAACAGTAGCGATCTTTTGTGTTAATCTCACGAAGCCTGTTGATTGTATTATTTTTTTGCCTTCTTCACACCAAATAGTTAAACGATTTGCTCTCGTCATCCAACACTTGCGTTTAGAAGTTTAACAGCTGCATGTAATTCATTCTGCTGGTTTCACAGCCTCGCACTCTCTTTCTCTAATATTCTACTCCTTTTTCTGATCCCTTCCAGTAACGAATTGAGAACTTTGCACAGAAGACCCCAGGGGTAACGTGTCTTGACTGGATCACACTCTAGTATACTGTCAGTTTACTCGTTTAGATGGACAAACAGGATGGGCTTGACGACAAGTCGAGGCCAATCTTACTCAAATCCCGGTGTCTAAAACGAAGTTTATCGTGTGGTTAGATAGTGAGCACCCAGATACCATGTTAATTATCATACGGTAGTTGATTTTAAAAAACTGGAAAAGACAGTATTTTAGGTTGTTATTTTTCTGCTGTACATCAATGTCTTCTGAGTAGACGGACTCCAATGCAGGAAAGTAGTACACAAAATAATTTTCTAGCTCATATCGTTTTTTCATTCTGATTTATTCTGTTCGAGAAGTAAAGGCCCACACGCATCTTTACTACATTATCAGGACATACTTATGCATCTTTTAAACGCCTCGTCTTCGTTTCCTTTAGACATTCACTCGTGATGTCTGTAATATTGTCACTGTTTTTCCCACCCACCAGTTCGTAGCTGCAACAAGATACATCAAAACCGGGTGGCATGATCAATGGTAGAATTGAATAAACTACTAGTCAAAATTATCGTGGACATCATTTTACCCATGATTTTGGAAGATAAATAATGAAACTTCAAAACTGTAACATTACACAATGAAATTTTATTTTTTTGAGAATACTTCTTCATTTGACTAGACTTGATTGCTCACGTCTTGGCCCCGCCTCCCCCCCCCCTTCGTTTCATACATCATTGAGATCATATTCTGTTTTCCTTCTTCAGATGCTTTCTCATGAATAAAATTTGCAGACATGTCCTCCGTTGCTCCCAGAGTTGAAATCACGATATAACATCTAAATACTTGAAATAGCGAATAATTCAATACGGAATAAAATCGTGGGTAGAATGTAATGGAATCAGAATATTAATAGTCTTGCTTTATCTGAGTTCTGAAAGCATTACTTTATCCATTTTTATTAAGGGTGCAAATCACTTTATAATATGCATTTTACTATATGCTCAATTTTCGTGATTTTATCCATGAGATTCCGGAAGAGTTCAGAACTTGTAGATCACATTTTTTAATGGAATGGTTATCCATGCCTCTTTGATCCATTTGTCTCTTCTTAAAGCCATGAGCAGGAAGGTCCGTCTAACGAAAGAATTTTCAGCAGAGCTCACTAAATTTCACTTGAAATGTACAATATTTATCAGCATTTTATATCCATATCACTTTTTACCCATGTATGAATTGTCGAAGCTTTCATTTGTTTCGTCTCTTGTTTATTTGAAATGCTGCTTTTTCTTAATTTGGTTGTCTAATTAATTTCATTCCCGAAAATTGAGACTTGCAACTGCGCAGGAAATGTTTATCCAGACGAACACTCCATATTCTTTCTCGCTGTACCCAGAGTTAAACTAGGTTGACTCAGGTTCTCGATAGAGAATGCATACTCAACTCCCATTATTTTGCAACTAGGAGCATAAATAATAAATCCCCTTTCTCACTCAGTATCCGTATAACATTTCGCTGGGAGGTATTTTGTGAGTGGGGTAACAGAAGTGGTGATGCTTCAATGCATTTGCTTTTAAATTAATGGGGCAAGAGAAAAGAAATTAAGTTCAGATTGTTAAGGATTTTAGATTCAGCTCTAATTCATAGGATGACTTATTTAATAAGCAAAATTTTGCATTGAACAATAGCAATATTAATTGTAATATGTTGTAATGTGCTCATTTCTTGAATTCAAAAGTCACGTATTCGGTGCTTAACGATCTAATCCGAGTTTCCCATCATTTAAAACTCTTTTAACTGTTCTCTATTTCTCTTACTAATTTATTTAAAAAAGAGTTCTTATTTGTCCTCGCTGAACTCGTTATCCAATCACGACCAATGCTCTGGCTCAGTGGAGGTCACACGAGCATTTTAAATTTTGTGTGCAATTGTTCAAATTTCTTTAATAAATAAACTTTTTGTCTTTTTATAAGTTTAGATTTTTCCTGATAGAATTTTATAAATAAAATTAGACAACTTTGAAGATAAAATATTCTGTATAAAAATTTGGTTTGGAAAAAAGCTTAATATATCTACCCTTAATTATCCTGTTTTGACTAACAGAGGATTCTCCCATTTTTCAGTTGTACAACAGGTGCACGGCTCTTGACCCTAACTGTTTAGAGTACCTGCGTTGGTTGACTCATAGATTTGCTCAGTCTCTTTATGTATTGCTCCCATATTGATTAATACCCAGGAGCCAGTCGATGATTTCGGATTGGTGGTTCAATAACAATCACATGAAATTTGTCAACCATCTTAGTGTACCTCTTTTAGCACGATCTCGTACTCAGTACTAACCCATTCCTCTTTTCACCCAACTATTCTTCCTAGTTTTTTCTCCTTTCCCCTCTCATGTAATTCCAGTTATCCAATACGCACATGGCCCTACTGAAATATTAGTCTTCTCTCTCGGAAAAGGCTGACGGGCTTTGTTGGCCTTTAGGGATATCATTAGTTCTAGGAGAGTACATTTAGTCTAACTTGGTCTGACTGTAAAAGTAGCTTTGAGTTATCTTGCTTTTCCTTAGGAGTGTCGAGGATCACAAATTGATTGAAGTCTTTTGTACAATACACAAAAGATGTAAATCGATTGCGGATATGTAGCAAGTCTTTTTTCTTGATCGATAAGAAGTCAAGCGCCAAATTTGTTATATTAGCACAAATCAGCTACTTTACATTTTTCGGGAAAAATGAATCCTTTAAATTAAAAAAAAATTCGCAGCTAATTTAAAACGTGAGAGTTATATATTCATGTTTTGGTAGAACTTGGCAAATAATTGTCACTGGGGTGAGTAATTATTTCAAGTTAAAACAGAGGTTTGCTTAGGGCTACTAGGAGGAAAGTTTGTATTCCCAAAACTCTTAAACCCTCTTAAATACGGAAAGATTTACTTTAATTCTTTAATAATTCAACTGTTCAGATTTCTTCCCAAACATTTAATAATGGGCCTAATTTGTTCTTTCATTCTGACAGTATTTTTTGACATCGGCAGGTAGTCACTCTACTACACACCCTGTTGCCATTTGGTGCAGTTCACTCTCCCACTCTAGAAAAGAGGCGGAAGCATTTATGAGGTGATTTCAATCCTATTTATAACCACAATTAACCCATGATTAACTAACACTTGAAAATTTTAACTTTAGTAAATATGTTCGATGCAAAATAAGCATATCCATCGGTCAGACAATTGACATAGTCAGTTAAAAATAGTCACAAAGCAATGATATTCTGAGAGCAATCGGAATATTTTTTCCCATTCGATCAAAAATACCTTTTAAAGATATAATTAAGACAATGGTACGCAGCTTACCCAGAAGAGAAGAAAAGTAAAATGGGTAAATTTTACCCTTAAACTGAAGTTTCAACGAATATTCAGTCCTTAAAATTTCACTCCATTCCATTTTGACAGGATTCGATACATGTGGGTAAAAATTATTATCGTTATTGGTAGTAACCTTGCATTCATTTGTCTTTTTTATAATATCATATTTCACAAACCTGTTCAAATTCATCTCATCTCACCTCAAATTGGCCAAGGTGACGAGGTTGGGCAGTGGATGATGGCAAATCATGTCTGCTTTCTAACGTTTCCCTAAACTGTTCTCAATTGTGTTAGTTGGAGAATATCGATTGGGGATTTGTACTCGTCTCTTACGGGATAACTACATTTATGTTTGAAAAATTCAACATACGACGATTACTAGATGAGTGGTCTAAATCCTCGACTTTCGTTCTCCCTTCCTATTCCCTTACATTTTTCTTTGTCTCGTTTTTCATTAGTGTACTCCCTCTCTCTCGCTCTCTCTAATTAACTCGATTCTTAAATTTTGCTATTCAGTAAATCCTGCTTTGCCCCCGACTCTACTTTCTGGATTACTGGGACTGTGGTTTATTATTATTAGCTGAGAACTATTAGTCTTATCTCCTACAACTCTATAGATTTGATAAATGCAACAAAAGAGAAGACCATTTTAGTTCGAAATATTTATGGACTCCGAAAATATATGAATAATAGTAATCATTTTATTATTACCTATTATTTTAATTACCCGTGGAATAGCATTTGGGCACGCACAATAGCAAAATAATCTCGTAGGGGATGAAATGGGGCATCAAAAAGAGATAATTAATGAATTCAGGATGTTAGGGCCATACTTTATTCTGTAAGTCTGGAAGTAGTAAGTTGTCCACTTCCTCATTAGATTTATAGTCCACTGCATCGTGTCCTAATGTCTTGAAATTTAAAATTTGACTTCTTTTATCTTCTAGGTAAGTCCTTGACCATGATTTTCGGAACTTCTTGATCAGTTACTTACGTCGAATAGTTTGTCGTTTCACTTTGGATTATTTATATCCCCTTACAGACATGGGCGAATAGATAACATAGGCGAAGATACGGTATTTTTCCACTTTGATAGTGGAATCAGTATCTCATAACAGATACATGCCAGTCATATTCGCAGGTGTTCAATCAGATTTTGGAGTTCTGTGGATAGACAAATTTTCGCAAATAGACTTTGGATTTACTATTAATCAGGTAATTAGATCGAAAATAAAATTCACCTATTTAAAAACGTTTTCTGAAAAAAAGGAGAGAATTCAAATAAAATCTCTTAGTTCTATCATTATGGCCTGAATTCTTGTACTGAATATGGTATAATGATATATAACCCAAGTTTGTCTCCGACCTTATGCCCCTTCCCTTGACTCGATGGGTTATTTGGTTCCTCTGTTTTCAGGCCGAACAGCTTTTGTATTTTAGTAATTTTGCCTTTCTTTTTAAATAGAAACTGACCTTATTCAATTCAGCGATGATTTTCATAACCTCCTTTACACACTGCTGTAAGCCATAGATCACTCTTTGAAGTGTTAAATGGAAAGATATCTGAATTAATAAAAGAGCAAATGCAAATAAAATATATGGTACTTTCCTTTTGCCTTCATCTTCTCACCAATTACAGCCATGCAATTTGCTTTTCGGTATCTCGTTCTATTTTTGTCACTATTCTATAATCTCATTTTCAGATTAGAATTGCATATATAATATGCATTACTCAATTAATTTCTTTTTTTAATTAAGGTAAGTTATACATAATTAAGTTCCATATAGCTGGAAATTCTTAAGGGAAAAGCGTACTACTATATGGTTAGCTATCCACAGTACTGGAAAGCAGTAAACTCTCATAATTTTACATACCCCATTTAGATACTTTAATTTGTATAAAAGACCAAAACGGTCAGTCTGTTAGATAGTACAAACCTGTCAATAATTATATGATCAGTTGGCATACAACGAAGAGATTATCACTTCAGTCAAATTTTTCCATTATACATCACTCTCGTCTTTTTTCATCTATCTACTTTATTCAATTTCAAAACACCTTTCACATATATTTGGAAATGATACCGCTGTTTTAAAATTTATTGTTTAAAATACCTCAAACGCAAAAATGTTTTTTTATAATTTAAATGATTTCATTACAGCTAAATCATCCCAAGTCTGTATGACAAGTAAGGATTTTTCTTTAATATACAACCCATCTAATTTTCTATGTATTTCTATATATTACCTTAGCGGTATGATAAACTCACAATTTTCACAGATATCAAGGGGACTTATTCCGTTACCTGATCATATTATATAAGCACATAAATTTTATTCTGTCAGTTTGAGTCTAATGAAGACTAACCTTGAAGGATTATACTCTACTCATATCTCAAAATTAGTTCAAAAACACATTTTAGTTTTAATTTACATAAGATTGCTCGTGTAAACCATGTATCCAAAATATATCGACATCTCAATAACCTGTTTTCACTGACTCTACAGCCCGTTCTATGCCCTCTTTACAGACGCTTTGTTCTTACGTCCTATCTCTCGAATTTCTATCGCTGTGTACAATGTATCTTAGTTTGTTCGTAACTCCAGGCATTCTGATTTGAAAGGGTGACGATCAGTCGTAGTAAAACCGCCTACAGCCCACCGGCCTGCAACATAATTGCTTATGCCATTAGAGATGAAGACTAAAATGTGTAGTTACATTTCGCCTTAATTGCCTGATGGAGATGAGGTTGATCACAGTCTAGTGTTAAATCGGATTCTGCCCACCAAATAGTATAGGTTGAGAGCTAAATTAATGACAACTAGAAAAGTAAATACTTTCTGAACCATTTTTTGAACCGTGAAATACCATTTTTGAGTTTTAATGATAAAAATCTCCCACTGAAAGCGCAGACGTATATTATTACGGGTGTCCGATCAAAAAGGATCATTAAAGGTTCAGGTCAAAGATATGTATCGGACAAGAAAATGCAAATTTAGCATTTTTTCTTAGGATTTGTGAGTTCAGTAATTTCGGTTAGGGCGTAGAGTTTAAGATATTTACTTTCAAACTTACGTTGAGTGTTGGTTTGTTAAGAACGAAAGTTTACATTCCACCATATTTTCACGCCTATTTCACAAATCAATTCCTACTTTATAAGAAAACATAGGTTCCAAAGTGTCAAGGCTTACAAGAACGGTTAATAGATGCCATCATTTTACAGTTACAGATCCGTCTACTTGATATAAGCTAGGAATTTTACTCTTGGAAAATCAAATCATCTTCGCTCTATTCAGTGAACTAAACCGACGCTAATTTAAAGTTTACTTGATATATGATGCATTTATAAATCTTATATGTTTGTAAATTACTTTCATTTCATTTACTTTCATAATATTAAATAGTTTTGTCTCAAATATTTAAGGCACTTCTGTATCCAGTTTCACACTAAAATTCCAATCATAAATCTCATTTTGGATGAACAAAGTTTATCTAAGATGTATAAAGGCTAGAAATGCCGTTTTCCGGTTTAAAAGTAGTAAATGTGGGAAATTAATTGAATGTGACGGCACAAGCGTGGAATCAATTAAAACTTCGACAAACAGGAAAAATAATTAAAACAAACTTATTTCATATTTTAAAAACACTTGTAAAAAATTGTCAAATAGAATAATATGTCATTATTAGAGAAATATAATCTTTTTACTATTCTGGCCATTAGAATAAATAAACTTTCTAACTCACACAAATTTATGCCTCTAACCCTCAAAAGGTGAGTTTTGTCTCTGGCAAAATGTTTAAGCCTGGTCAATTCAGATGTGCGCATTTTTAACCTTACGAATTTAAACAGTTTGAGATTAAGAAAGTACATATGATGGCAAATGTTTTTGCTCTTGAAAATCAATATTCATAATAATTTTATTGAAAGTTATGCTCGAACCGAACCCTCTCACAAATATCAAGAAATGACCTCTTAAGGACAAGTAAGCTATAGTCACGACTAGAGCTAAGCTGAAATCTTGGTTTCAAAACGGAAATCCCTATTTTCCCATTCTTCACCTCCCAACAAACAATAAAACTCTTGACTCTATCCACAGTCTAGAACGTATCTTAATTAATTAGTTTTGTTTAAATATACTAACCAAATAGTCTTCACATGGGATTAAGTGACTGTAATTTTATGAAAGCCCATATTTCTTTTAGATTTTCGTTCTCGGATGTGATAAGAAGGATATTTAATTTCAAATTCATTTTCATTGATCTAGATTTATGTCAGAGTAAAATATTTAAATCATGCGTTTCTAAGTTCTATCCCACTCTCAGATAATTCTATCAGATTTGCATTTTTTGTTTTACGCTACCTATGAACCGAAATAATCAGTCTACCACTCTGGTATTGCTAAATGTCAAAAAAAGGTACTGCAGCGATAGTTAATTGTGATCTGTATTAAGAAGGTGGAAAATTGGTAATTTAAACAAACATTTTATTAAAAAATTAACATTTGCCTTTATTAGTCTCACTTACCTACTTATGACTTTAAAAGGCACTAATACATCATGAAAGCTAGACAGTGGAACATTAAAATATTAAAAGGCGAATTACACACCTTATGAGAATTATTTAATGCTTCCGACATTCAAACAGAGTAAGACTTGGCGACATCCTGACTTTATTACGTACTCCACTTTGATCCTCGTTTCATTCCCTACTGACTATTTTGTAATTTCGCGTTTTAAGGAGCTAGCCCGTTATTAAAACTTACAAAAATAATAATAATCTCTACCAAATATTGTTCCATTTTGCCTTTTTCCTATCTTATTTAATTCTAATCAATCCTTTAAAATGTATATGTTCTTTTCATTGAATAAAATTTATCCAAAACATATCAGCATTGTCAAGTTGAATTTGGAAACAGAATGCTCCCAGCAGTTTCCTATCTCTAAGCTGCCATTTCAAAACATCACTGGAGGATGCAAGTCAATTTTTTGTCAAGGTTGGAGTTTGAACCTCAAGTGGAAAGGAAAAAACTCTCATCGAATTTGTTTTCTCTTATCCTTAAACAATTTGTAATCCTGTTCAATAGGTCTTTTTTAAAACCAATTTACGCCAAGTTCACAGCCAGTATCCGCCGATCTGTGTGTATTTATGTTGCCTACTACTTAAATACTTTAATATCATGTCTTATGAAATTAGGGTCATCAAATAAAATTGACAATTATAAATTATAGAATACCATTAATAAATATCTTGTTGCAGAGGTGGATGAAAAATAACCCTTTATAAACAATCGGATTAAAGGTTGAGTCAATGGTATATATTATGGGAATTTAATTTAAATACAATCTATTGAGTTATGCTATGCTAAATACATCGTCTTTTACTCAGCCATGAGAAGAGGTAATATGTCTGTGAAGAAAGAAATTAAGTTTTTCTTATTGGGGAGCATCTGAATATAGGGCACTCCAATAAGGGTTGAAGGTAATGAATCGAGTAGGAGAGATATAATAATACTCCAAAAGCCTTACATATTATACCTCTGGAATTAGACCGTACTCTTTTGCTCCTTTTGTTATATAGTCTTTTGCTTCCCGCTCTAATGGTTCAGATTTTTTTCTCTATTTCCTGAGTAGATTTGCGTTTAGAGAATTCAGAACTTATCCGCCAGTTGAGTTATTTTTACGGTTGATCCAACACTTCAGGTGCATAACCTCATGAAATAGTCAAAATACTATCAGAATACTAAGAACCAACATGATTTGACATATCAGAGCTCAAAAATGGCGGCTTTAATCAAGTGTAGGTGCTAATTGTTATATTTGAAATAATTATAGAGGGATAGAAAAGTTAAAACATATTATACTAAGCATATGAAATGGAAAATATTAGATTAACGTCACCAGATAAAGATTACTTTTCACTCTCTAACTATCTAATATTTATTTTAAGTTAATATCTCCAACAATATGTATAAAATGAAACATTTTGCAAATGTTTGAACCATAATCTTTGATTAAAATAAATCTCTGGAATAATATCGTGTTTATTTAATAGTGATAACTACTTGATGAATAAATCGCGGCAATTCTGGAGCTTTCTTTTCTGCTTCTTTGCGTTCACGCCTCTCAATTTCTCTTTCCAGTCTGTCTAATTCTTCCTCCTGTTCGCGGATCTCCAATTCCTTCTCAATGTCCTCCAGTCTCGTATAGATCTTTCGTTTTCGACATCTCCCTTTAGAACATCTCCGTCCTCCCTTTGGACCTTTCACTGCATTCTTTTGTTGATTTTCTGTTTCCTTTTCCTCTTCCTCATTATTCGGTAATGTCTCGATCGTCACCTTCGTAATGGTTGAGGTTCGTTTATCGATTTCATGAGCTCGAGCATAATGAACGACGAAGATTGTAAGTGTTAAAGCGAACAGTGCAATTTGTTTCATTTTTGAATCAAACGAATATTGATTTGGTGCTTTTATATAGAAAGCACTTGTAATATGCGCAGTTTATCGGTTGCATTTGCACCGGAATAGAAATCCATATTCAATCGAGATAAACTTCAGTGCCGCAGTTGCTATTTTAAACAAAATATCGGGGAAATCTTAATGTGCTATTGTTTTATTTTCACTATATAACAGTGAAAAATTATCTTTATTATTACTTTCGCGATAGCACTGGATATTTATGAGAGCTCTTAGTTTTTACCAATTGTGACAGGATGGAAAAAGATGCTAGTAAATTTTGTATATTTTCATTTCGTTAGCTATCTAGGCTATGCATTTCAAACTTCCGCAGTGAGAAAGTACGATTTCGTTTACTGTCAGATTGCTTTGTTCCGCTTTATGGAGACATTTTTAAAACTAATCTAATGTAGAAAAAATTTAACTTCGATCGTACAGTGTTGGACATTTTCCAAAAACCCTCAAATTACAATTCGATCGAAAATTGAAAATTTAGCATGAATTTGAAGATATAGCTGTAGATTTTGGCTCGATATGACAATAAAATAAGGCTGACAGATTGAGATATTGTTGAGGCCAAAAAGAGTAACTTTTTATTGAAATAAAATATTCTTAGAGCTTCCTGATGTTGACTAGTTGTGATCACCTATCGAAGACGCACATACGACTTTGGACGCCCCATTTCAGGCAATTGAACTGTAAATACACTCTCTTTCTAAATACACACTTCATATGTTATCCACATCGCCAATAGAGATATACATACTATCTCCTTATTGTTATTCCCAGTCTTCCACCAATAAACTCTGCTCACTACTCTCTTGTTTTCTCTCTATGTACCCTGTTGTCGTAGTGAAGATTGGTAGAAGATAGAAGGTACAGCCTGAAAAATCGTTCGGGAAAACCAGATATCTTAGCTGCCAATCATTCTTCTAAATTAGCATGACAAGCCATTCAAGCTGACAAATTGACCGATGAGATATTAAAATGGCAAATATTAACTCATTCAGAAATTCAAGATTTGAATCCTACTGTTTGCATCTTGAAATATTCAATACAGATGAATTATAACTTTATTAATAATCCCCCTCTTTTCACTAATTCTACTCGATATCTTTGCTTCTTCGTTTCATCATAGGTAAGTTTGCTATTTTTCGAATTTCGATGCTTTATATAACTCAAAATAAAGATAAATTTCCGCTTTTATAAATCATAATTAGGTGTGATGTGAGCCGAGGTCACATAAGGGGAACACTTCGCAGATCGCCAAAAAGGATGTATCAATTTATTGAAAACAGATTACGTTTATATACGAGCATTTCTCTTTGACACGTCCATCATGTCTGGTCGTCGCCCGCGTAGTGATTGGCATCTGTCTGGGTAGTTATGTGCACAATCGGTTCGGCTACGTGAGATACGGTTCTTCCCAACTGGAATCGCTTACCGTTAATTGGCACTTGTGTCTAGCATTATTAATGCATTTTAGAATAGCTTATTTAATAAGAAAGTATTTCCATGAATGCGAAGTTTAATATATTGCTGACGGTTGTGACTGAAAGTTGCCCCTTTTGGTTTTAAAACGGTTTATTGTTATTAGAACAATTATTTCCTTTATTTTCTAAATGCACAACTAAACACGTCCGAACTTCCATCTTATATCCATATTTAGAATCTGATAAGAATTTTGAATAAATATAAAAACTTCAAATGACGTTAAGTATAATGAGAAAGGTTTACTAACTTCGACTGCTTAATGAAAATGCCACTAATTTGCCACTTGGTAACGGTCTCCCAAATGGACTAGACTGTTCAGACGGTTGCTAATTGTCTGTTAAAGCTGTTTACAATAGCCACTCCCGGTATTGTATCTCGGAAATAGGTGTATTCAGCCACTCTTCCAACTCCTAAAATAGGCACAGATTTTGGACTTAATAGACAAGTTGTTCTGAGGTGGGTTTTAGACAATTCGCTATTTCATAATACTTTAGACATTCCACTTGACAGAAGAAAGAGTTCATATTTTATTTCCATACGATTGTCTTTAGTCACGACAATAAAAATGAACTTTTGCAAATTTTAACCAATTAATGATATATGAAAATGCGAAACAGACACTTTTTCATTCAGAGCTGAAATAGAGGGGTCGAGTTGAAGAGGTATAAAAGCGTGGAATTACTCTCTTTATCATGATGACCTTGTGTAATATTGGAAATTACAAAACCCAATTTTCGTGACTTGATCCCTAGGTTGCGGAGAGAGTTCAAGTTCACGATATTTAAATCTTGTTGTCTCCGATGATTTATCTGAATGGTTGGTCAGACAGATTTGATTCATTTACGTCGTTATACTGCCATGAGCAGTCAGGTGAGAGGCATTTCAAGCATATCAAAGACTCCCAAACATTCTTATAGAGCTAAATTTGACATTATTATAGGCAAGTTTCCAGTTATGTTCACAGAAACAAAGTTATGCAACTCCACCATTTGCGTTGCCTTTGTGGTTTGGCATAGTATATTTTCCCAAATAGTGATGGCTACTCCAGCTCCGGAAAACAAATAATTCTGCCGCCTTCCCATTTTTTCCTCTTCCTTTGCTTTGACACAGTTTGTTCTATAGGGTCTTTTCTTGATGCATAATGGTTGACCGAGACTACTTTATAGAAAATCACGGTTGTATATATTTATTAGTACGATAATAAAACTTTGCGATGGAAACAAGCATTAATGCAGAGTAATGAATTCAAAGACACGATTGATACTATTTGCTATTAATAAAAGATTTCTAATCATATTAAAGAAAATTTAATTGACGTCATCCTTTGGGCGCTACATTCATTAACAGTCATATCAGGCGTTTCTCAATCATTGTGTTATATTATCATACATAACTCCCAGAATTCACCTTGAGTGAACTCTAGTTAGCTCTTTTATTTTAAAATAGTACATTTGAACGGGCCTTTTTAATTATCTAGATTAATATACTGGGTAATAATAATCAGATAGGAGTCCACTTAGAAAAGAGGGAAGATTAGAGCATAAAACCATGAACTGTACCCGACGAAGTGAAGGGTATATAAACCGAATCCAACGATTAGATTCGGCTGCTTTACAATTCTCCCTATTCAAATATGTGGAAAATTTTAAAATATGTTTGCGTTTTTAGTATATTACAAAATATTATTTTTTTGATAAATAACAATTACGACTTTGAAATAAGCGTATGTAAATGGAGGAAAATAATGGCATCCAAATAATAAACATTTCATCAAATGTATCGATGTGGAATAAGTTTTAATAAAAATATATTTACGCAAATTAAAGATAAAAATAATCCAGGTATCAGTTAATTTTAAAATTTATTTACTTTTGCTTCAAATTATATAATTTAATATAAATTAATACAATAATTTAATTAGTTTCGCTTCTCTGGGGTAATTACATCACATGCTGCTCTTGTTGTTTATATAAATTATTAATTAGAATTTACGGTTCGTTTGGGGAGCTGAACATTTCTGGCTTTTAAATTTCTTAGTTTAGCCACGACTTATTCCATATAAAAAGGTTGTTTCGAAATTTTATATTTTCTACCCATCCTGGGGGGAGGGGAGGGGGTGGTTGCTCAAAATTTTGAATCAAAAGCACATATTTTCTTTAAAAATAAAAAAAATAGTTTATAAACACTAACATAATTAGAAAAGAGGTGGATTTACGACTTCTGAAATTCTGCTTAACGAATAATAAGGAAGGAAATTTAAGACTCATTACACAATGTGAAGCGCCGCTCATCATATTAACAGTGCTCTCGAATAAGTCCTCTTTTCCTTCTTTCTTGTTTATCATCATTTTGAAGTAAGAAATCAGAGAATATCTCAATTATTCCTCTTTCATTCAGAGAATCACTATTGTTCGTCCGATAAAGCTATGATATTGAAACCCTTTTCCAAAAAATGTATCAATCCAGATAGACCTATTCAACCTCTCTTCTGACTTCTCAATTAGTCTTGGAGTAAACATCCCAGGTTTTTGTTATTTTCAGGTTTGATTTGTTATTTTGAAATGTTTGGAGAAGGAAGAGGATAGAATTCATCTGAAATTGGTACTATGCTGAAAACTCAGTAAATAAATCAACCCAATGGCTGCCACTGTAACTAACATACCTTATCTTCGTGTCACCAATCTTGGACATATTGACTGAGCTCAATCTAGGTCAGGTATTTGTTAACATTTTCATCTTTAAACAAAACACTATTCTTTTATTAACTCAATATGACGTGTTCAGACACTCTGCTGTTTGGAGTTATTAACTTAGCGGTTCCGATATGGCTTTCAGACATTCCAGGCTTCATGGCTATAGATTTATTCCAGTTAGAATAAAAAAGGTCAAGTCTTGTGAATCGACAAATGATTCTTTAAATTTGGACCAAGTGCCACTCAATTTGTGTTTATTATCTACAAAAGATTATAAAGAGGGAATTAAAGTTAAAATAACAGAAGTTGTTGAGGAAGATATTCAATTGAACGAAATTTTATGCTGAAAGCTCATGACAATCGGAAGGTTTCGCTTTGAGAAAATAAAAAATCTCTGGAAATTTTCCATTTCTTACATGCTCGATTAGTTTTGCTATATAAAACGTGACTTTAAGTTTTCTTCTCAAACTAGATTACAACGGTTATGTTCTTAGATTTAAGTAAAGTTTAGCATATTTGCTTGGGGATAATACATAATTAATGGCCCAAATCAAGGAAGCAAACATGCAACATGTTTTAAATATAGTTTTTAAAAATACATCCTGAAATTGACTATGAATAAGGCATTATTTCAATATTTTGGGAATTTCTACAGTTTAGAGTTCAGCAGATTTAAAATATGACACTAGTATCAACCCCAAATTTGGATCGAAACTTGCACAAGCGGAATGGAGAGCTTACTTTCAACCTAATTAGAATACTGCAATTAAATGTGCGAAACTGAATTCAAAACAGCAACTTATTAAACCGGAGATCGGAAAATTTGATTTTCCCTGTGACAGTCCAAGAAGAATGGTGGTGCATTGGTCAATATACATATATCTCAGGTCAACAGTCATCAATTCAGTGATACTTTCAAGCTCAGCCATAAAAGATTCACTTTCGAACCGTATGAAGTTATCTTAAACGAGAGATTTAAAAAATAATACTTTCTTTTCGAAATCATCTCCCATTTCTAATCTTATGTCCAAGCTGAGTGTTTAAATATGATTCTCCTCCGCATTTTTTTCTTTATTTACCCTATTTGAAGTAGCAAAGAACCTCAGTTTGAAATATCCCCACAATTAAAGAGCAACTTGTTCGATTCTCGTTCACATTGTGCTAATAGGCGCTGATTTCACTTCATCAGAGAGACAATTTTGATCTAATAATGAATGGATCAAGATAATATAATTCCAACAATATAGCAAAATTACACAGACTTGAATACAATCCACACTGAGATGCCTTTTGAAAACGTTTATTTCCTCGTGTAGTATTTGCAGTGTATTAGGAACCATTACTACGAATTAAACGGAAGACTCTATAGAGACCACTTTAATCACGATTAAATATTATTATTTTATTAATTGCAACAATTTAGATAGGCAATCTGGACATATCTGACACTAGAGGGAAGTCAATCTTACTTAAATTGTTGTACATCAAAAAGGAAGTTATTATGTGACTCGACACTAAGAGCTCGGATATCACGGTAGTGAGCGTGATGATGTCAGAAGATGAAGTTCATATTTGTGGATTTATTGTCCAAATCCTCGACAATCATTCTGAATCATCTTTGTTTCTCATACGATCATGCGATCTCATGAATATCTTGTCGCACATGTCTCTTTCCAAGGGCTAAGAGTGATTATTTGCAATTTCCGTGCTGCTGTGACCATTAGTAAATCATCCTTCCAAGGATTTCAATGTTAAAAAACTTCCGTGTTTATATTACATATGACCTTACTAAGAACTCTACGAAAAAGTATTCTGAAGCTATCGTCTTACTGACGTTGAACAAAATCTAAGAGATAGAGACGGAAGAACAGGTTTATTTTTAATAAACACAATATATTTGCCTACTATATAACATAGATAAGAACACACTTTATATGTGGCCTAGAAAGAAAAAGAAATGTCCTGGAAAATTGGTATGCTGGGCTAAATTAAGAACCTCTTTGGCTTTGTAGAATTGTATTGACAAGTTCGACATTCTAATATAGAGCAGATCTTAATAGGCGTTGTCTAACTTCCTGAAAAGTGACAAAAAATATGAAATTATGAAGATCATTTTATAAAAAAATTTAATTCTACCAATAAATGTTTACCTCACTATATTCTTTCATTCTTTCACGATTTACAAGAAGATGACTGTTTCTTTGAAACCGCAGCAACTGATGCTCTTCATAGGGTGTTAGGGATTTTCTAAAAATTTCGATTCCCATCTCTGAATTAAAATACCACTTACTTTTGGGATTTTTTTAGCTGAGCTTTGTCTAAAAGAAAAGAGGATAAAAATTGCTTGACCTGTACTCTTGAAAGATAATAAGACTATGTTAGTAATAAGCCTAAGGTTCTTCTAAACGGATCAAGAAATTTAATCTTAGGATTCCTCTCAACCGGAGGCATAATACATGAAAAACTTGGACGGCGGATTTCTCCAGGAAATTCAGCAGTCAAGCTTCGACTAAGGAGACTTCGCCTTTGAAGTCTTTCTAGTTCTTTTAACCTAAAACTTCGTTCAAATCATGCCTAGGGTTTGACCGAACTGTCATAGCTAAGAATGGTGGATTCCAATCGCCAAAAGCTTAAATCCCCTCCCAGGAGAATTCAAGCAGGTTTAAACGAACTTTTGAGGAGAAAACATAACACAAAGCAAGGCATTTAACAGTATATCATTCTTCCGATTTGATTAGTGAAGAAGCAAAGTTTTATATCATTTATCCCAAATTTTCTTTAGCTTTTCCTTAAATTATATCTCTATTTATAGCTCTGCCTACGTCTGCTAATATAACATAATAAATATTAACATTTTAAATAAATCAATTAAAAATATCATAATCACATTCTCCATTTCCAGAACATGTTACTTTAGCAGGCTTTTTGTGAAACACTAACTAATACAAGAAAGTTAAACTCATCTCAACCAAAGACGACCTTCGCTTGGATAAGTTGACGATAGCAAGACATTCAAGTGGGAAGCCTGTAAAAGGGATGGCAAATTTCGCATGCTTAGATGAGATGCGATTTAGCAAATCTGAAGTATACTCTGCATGGTACGCACAAAGAAGTACAAAAACAGTGACGTGAATGTGATTAAAATCTATGTCTGTCGGTTAAAATTTACGTAATTGAATAATGGTCGAGTAAAGGTATAGAAATATTGTTGAAATACGTTAAATTTGTAAATGTAAGCCAAGAAGAACAGAAGGCCGAACCTAGATAAAGATATCTAGGATCAAGGTCAATATACCCCCCGCCGGGGGGTATATTGACCTTGATCCGATATCTATATCTTTTATTGATAAAACATATTACAGATGTAATGAGACGTAAAAATTAATTCATATACTACCTTATTACAATTAATGGAAACAACTTGAAATTTGAGTAGCTATTTAGAAAAACAACTGGATGTTCCTTTTATGGATAAAATATCAGGTAAATTTGTATCAAATAAAATAACGAGTTCTGGTCTGTCATTGGAGAGCAGAATGCGCAGCCTTCAACGTTAAATTTACTAAATGGAGAAAAGGATGAAATTTCAGGAATCTGATTTTGAAAAATGGGAATCTATCAAGAAATTCAATTTTAAAGCCCCTTATAGTCCCTAAGAACCCTGTATCATCAATCATTCGTGGATGTCAAGGCCGTTTTTTCAGCTTAGAATAGAAGACTGTCTAGTGAGAAAGCATACCGATACACATATACACATTTCACAAAATATTACCAATTAAATTGGTAACAGAAAAAGCGTACATTTGAAGTTAAATGAAACGATTAGATAGGTGGCAACCGGTGTAAATTGACTCATTCAAAGAAAATCGTAATATTACTATTTCAAATAAACATATCGACCTCAAAATTCGGACATAAACATTCATAGTCCCTGAATGTAGCAATCAGTTAACGTTTACCGAGGATATGTTGATTATGCATAAAATCATTGCAATTTAGCGTGTAGATTAAACAAAGAAAAAATATCAGACAACACTATGAGCTCAAACTGAACTTTCCATTGGTATTAAAGTAACAATGTAGGTTAGGATCTGTCCAAAACGGAAGTCACAGTGTTCCAGCCGATAGAATCCAGACGTTTTAGCAACATGTCATCTGATGCAGCATACTCGAATCCAGGCACATTTGTATGGCTATCAGTGAACCAAAAGGAAATTCGCTATCTAATGGTCAGACCAAGAAAGGATGTTTTTTTTAAAATAAAGCTAACATTTTAAGCTTTGGAATTTCTATTTTTTCCATGGTACTAACTAACTCAAGAATGTTGAGGAATATATTGCGCCTTGTTTTCAGAGGAATAATGAAAGATTAGTGAAAGTTGACATTTGTTAAACTCTCCACTCCATAAAATAGAAAAAGCTTTACAGTCAGCTTCAAACGCCCAACACAGAGCCTCTTTGGAGAATATGTCAAATCGTACCACTGTCATTCTAAAGAAAGTAACTACTTCACATTGCAACAGGTCGTTAAATAGACGTACACTTGTCAACTGATCAATTATGCATTTTTCCCAAGAGACAAGACTGTTCGTTTTGACTTTTCTAGCACACCGTCTCGCTTCTACTTCCTAACTTTAAGGCAATAAGTTAGACGAAAGGGTGGATTCCAATGGTAAGGAAGATACAAATTTTTGCCATTTTCAATTTTAGTTAACAAAATCAAGACAGTTAAGTTGTCTTCGTTGTCAATAGTTTTATTTATAGAAAAACCATTTTCGCTTCAAAATTACTTCTCTGTAGATCTTTCAACTGCCGGGTTAAAACTATTGGAAATCGTTTTGCTGTAGCATAGTGACACAAAAGGGGACTTTAGTAAAATATATAGTATTGCAAATTATTCGTAAAGAAAGAAGCACTTTCATTCAAAAATAGCAAGCATATACAGAGCCCTATTGAATTAATTGCATTAACGTGGAGAGCAAAGAGAATGATAGTGACCAATTTAATTGGTTCACCGCTTGTCAAGTTTCATATCTAGAACTACGGAAGTTTATAAGCTTGGCTAGTGGCACATATTCCATCGGCATGGCAATGGGGCGATCAGTTACCGGATTATCTTTTTTTCTTTCTACTTGGTGGCAATTATGCTTTCTGAGATGTACTCCTTCGATGAAAAACACACAAGGATCACGTAGGGAGGGTGTGATGTATTGATTACAAGTCCCGATCTAAGGCTTCGTGCATCATCTAATACGTGTTTCCTCCTAAGCTCTTCCTGTCTCACACACGCTAACGATTACTTGATTTTTCATACGCGCATTATCCCTCACTTCCCTCACTGCGATAGACATGACTCAGACTCACTGTGGAACTGTGATCTAAGTGATTTTTAACAAAAACAGATATCCTGTCAAGTCATGTTCTTCCGATCTCTGAGTTGGCAAATACTACTAAAAAGACGCTCCAGAATATTCATTTTTATTTATTTATTAGTATAGGGGGCGCAGTTCTTTACTGATGGTGGGATGCTAATGCCTCGACATGATGTAAGGAAGTAACATGAAGTATTACAACAGCGAATTGGCATCACGACTTGACATTTACAACCAGTCATGGGCTACCACGAAGCCAGGTGGTAGTAATTTTCTGGTCCCAATAATAAGGTGACCTCTTTTGTGCAATTTTATGAATCAGCGTGGGAAAATTGTGGATACAAATCGACTTAACGGAGGACTATTTAAAATATTCAATAAAATTATAACTCTTAAAAATATTCTAAAGCGCGTCTTCAATTTTCGGTTATATACAACTTAAGTACACGTATGGGTTGAAAATCTTCAAATAACTATCTGATTTAGAAGGGGTAAATTGTTCTCCATTAGACCTCCCATTGTATTTTTCACAAATGAGCTAACCTACATTTGTTCTCGTAAAGCGCACGATACTAAATTAGCTTCCTTGTTGAGTCGAAGTTACAGAGGCAGACAAACGTCAACTTCACCACGTGCATGAAGTTACAAAGACCTTAGCGGTTGCAACTGCTTACTGGCTATTTATATCCTGGTATAATGCGGATTGTCGATGGTGTCAAAAGAGCATGGAGAATAGTTTGGTCTATTTTTTATTCACACAGTATCAAGTCATTGTCATTATTTGGTAAAAGGAAGGAGAAAATGTGACACCTTAAATTGATTTCTATTACTCATTGATCATTGAAAATATTCATTTTAAAAGCTACTAAATTATTACTCGTTTCAACTGCATCGTAGCTATATCATATGAGAGGCGACACCACTCACTTCTATGTTGTGTAGTTTCCGTCATCTTTCATCTTCCATCATCAATTCATTAAGGACTGGTTTAAAAACTGGCAGTTAGTGCAAACGTCCTTTAAACTACTTCCAAACTGTGCTTCAACCAAGTATTGCGACCCACAATATTTCAAGCTAAGAAGTATATTAGAAAAAAAAAACTTTTTTTCTATTTTTAATATTCAAAATTTCTATATTTTAACCACTTTCCTGTCAAATTTAACATTAACAGTTATAGGCTTTCTACCAAAATCTTACCTTTAATACAAATTTTGACTGACAACTTTAATTAATTTACAATCTGTCCTCACAATATTGGCTGAGCTTGCAATCATATAATCCGATTTTACTTATTGAAGGTTCATATTAGGGAAATACGACGCAAATGCAGGAATGTTTCTTTTACATGCTAATTTGACTAGATTTGAACGTTTATAATAGGCTGGATAAGAATTTTGTTCGATAGTGAGGAGGCAGGAAAAGTTTCGGAAAATAACATTGAATCCGTTGTCATCAAATCCCTACTTCAATGAAAGTGCTATGACGATGACATCATTTCCCAAAAAATATTCCACTTTTATTGAGTACATGTGTTCATGTTAAAGAGGAAGACTAATTTTATGGAGGTTTCATGTCGTTGAAATTAAATTAAATCTACCGAAAAAGCAAAATTAAAACTAGAGAGGAAGGTTAATAAAAATCTCGCACAGCCCATCATAGTCGAGAATCAACTCTAAAAATCTCCCACTTAAACACGTTCCCCAACTCAATGATTCATCCTTTTTCCCTCTCTGCATTAGAATGAAATGCATTTAGTACGTGAACTCAGTGTACCATTGGAATATTTTTCCATAGCAAATCAATGTTGTTGGTACTCGGTGCAACTATTTTAAATTTTGATTTTCCATTAATGGACTACTCATTGATCCTCCACTAAATTTTCTAGAAAATTCCTACATTAGTTCATTGATATACGCAAATTAGCTGCGGCAGGCTCACCTGGTGTGAGAAAAATAAGACACTTTTTGGAAATCAACCCAAAGAATGGACGCTCTTAAATTAACGCAGGTGCAAAAATTAGTAAAAGTGTTAAATCATGAATATGCCCTCCAAATCACTTTTATTTTTTTTCATTTCAATGCTATTTCAATAAATTTTATGAAGATTTAGAATTAGTGACTCAGAAAAGTAATTACCGTAATGCGTCCGTGTGGAGTTATCGATTTTCATCGACATACCAACGAAGGTTCTAGAAAAATTTGCGTATTTACATGAAATACTCACGGCAGGAATTATAACAAGTATCTGATGTACTGAAACAAAAAAATTATTCAAAAATCGTACCCCGAAGACGCAAAATGATCTAGTGAACCGTACTGCAGCTTCATTGATGCATTCCTATAAAAATATCAACTTTAATAACCTTGATTACTTATACGTCAATGTTAGGAATATTTCAGCCTCTTTAATTAAAAATGCACAATAAATTTGATAGATAAGCCATAACCAAATGCATTTACGGGTTTCCATGGTGAAAATACGCAGTGCAGGACTTGTATACTAACCTAGTGTGATAAAGATATGCAATTATTGAAAAAATTGATGCTCACAATTAAACACAGGCGGATTAACAAACTAATTTAATTTGTACACTCCCTTGTTTCCTCCCCTCTCTGTGTGGCTACGCAATCACCTCCTTTCCCGTAACATAGAGAATTTCGGAAATCATTGAATGACGAAATAGATATGCAACATCAAGCGTGAAAGAGATAGGGAATTACGGAAAATCAGTAAAAGCATATGAGCTCAAGCGGGAAATCTATTGATGCTGCATTATTTCATGATTTAATAGCATTATTGTCCTTCACGGCCACAAATTAGCCTTGAATTTCTTTTCAGGTTTTTCTAGAAAAGTCCTGTCTATGTGAGTATATACGTGAAATGTCAACGAAATGCAGGAGGAACTGTATAAAACACCGTGTGCTAAGATGATATGCGCTAAGAGAAGATTGATACTCAGCCAATAATGCAAATTATACGTAAGGTACTCATTGAATATGTAACTATGAGTAACGAATATCAATTTTGCAACGTGTATGTAAACCAATATATCACTGAAGTAGACACATTTCTTTTTTAAAATAAATATATCTTTTCTTACTTGAAGCACTGCCCCAGCATTTTGGATGATTAAGTGAAGAAGGTAGGCTAATCGAAGAGCGGATGTTATTGTTGGAATCATTAGGTGGCTTCAATCCTTTTCTTTCAGACTTCAGACGCCGCTCTAGAGCTTCAAGCCGAATCAGTCGTTGCCTAGCTTCTGATCGAGTTATAAAAGCTTGCATTCGTTGACGGAAGGCCTCTTGAAGGGTTAACTTCGGGAGAGATTCATTAGATGGATCACCTAAAATATAAAAGTAACAGCAAAATAAATGGCTAGATGCAATGCAGTCAGAAGCAAATAAATTAAAAACATTATTTGTTGGTGGCCTTTCTGAATAAAGCTATATATCATACTTTGTAGCGCTTATTCATATTTCCCACTGCTCTCTATGTTAAGAAGTATTTATTTTGGAAATCGTTACATATTTGCAAACAATTTTCAATACAAATATATTCAAAATTTACTTCTAATGACAATAAAAGGTTCATATTAGTTAAATTGTGATACACGCATATTAATATGGTAAGCTGATAAGCTCCATGTAAGAAAATTTTATTTTCTCAACTGTTCGAAGGAAAATCGAAAGAAGCGGGAAGATCAACCCTTCTTAATCAGATGATATTGGTCAATAAGCACTAAACATCGTTAACAAGCATTTGCTGCAATCCAGAGAACGAATCGTGAGATATGAATTTTGGAACGTGAACTGCCTGTTTAGCATACAACCCAAGTCCAAAACTTAAATGAAGTAAGACCCTTTGATACCATGACTTTGTTCTCAGCATCTATCTGATCTCCTCCTCTTTACCATTTGATGGATTTTCTGATAGCCGATTTCAGTTGCTCCTCACAATTAAAAATTGTTTCTGCTTTTGTAATTTTGGAATTAAGTCCTTTCTAAGTTATAAGATAGGATGTAATGGATCAATACATAAGGCTAAACATTTGGTGATTTCATTCAAAAATACCTGAAAGTAGTAGGAAAAGTATAGTTCGGAGTTATATACAAACCAAAGCCAATCGTCGCCAGTTGTAAGATAAAAAAAGAATAAATAGGATATGAGTAACCACGGAATATCGTGGACATAATCTAATAATGATATAATAAATATGGCACTCAGATTGTGATATTTGAATATAATAACACATTATTATTACCAGCAGTAAAACAAAAAAGTGTAAAACTTTTAAATGTAGGAAGCGACTGACAGCAAAAAGCAATAAGTTCAACAAATGATAGAGGGGAAGGGATCATAAAAATACTGAGAGCAAAGTCATGGTATCAAGGGGTCATACTTCATTTGATTTTTAGACTTGAGTTGTGAATTACTTACGAAACAAGCAGTTCACGTCCAAAAGTTCATATTTCACGATTTGTCCCTGTGGTGAAACAAATGCTTGTTTATGATATTCAGTGCTTATTGACCAGTATTATTTAATAAAGAAGTACCGATCATAGCACTTCAATTCAATTTTTTCTTCGAATGGTTGATAAGGCAAATGATCTCACGTGATATTTCGCAGAGATGACATACCAGAGCACCGTAAGTTGTGTTCACTCAAGGAGAAAATAATTCTGATAATATAATATATCATCCTATATCATTTATTATTTTATAATAATACCTTGAAAACTTGATCTCTAGTCATTTTTAAAAATAAATTACTCAGTACTCCAGGACAAAAATAAAGTAAGACTTTTGATGCCCCAGCTTCATTACCCATTTCGTACCTTAACGGATTTGGCAGTTGATCTCCTTATTCAAATACTTTCCATGAATAGAACTTGGAAAAGGTTTTTTGCAACGCCGTGAGCAACTGATAGCCGCTCCTAACAATAGTCCTATTACCATTCCGTCGATTCAATGGGACAAGCAGGCGCAGCAGCCAACTTCGCCTTTCATAAGAGATAAATAATAACGATTCACTAACACGCTACCCACAAAATCGACAATCGAAATATGAAAGCCAATAAATCATAGTCAAATAAAAGGTTACAAGAGAAATAATATTCAAGGTATAAATTCTGTCTATATAGGCCCAGTGTTTATTTTATTCAACATAAATTCTTACTTACCATATTGTGGTCTATTGTTACCATGGTTAGTAATGTGACCTATTTGAATATTACTAATATATTACAGTAGACGAGGCTCTAACTTAAAAAATGCGAAAACTAACCCTTCATGTAGAATAAAACATGAATGACAATTAAAATGTTTAATCATGCTTGAGGCCGTAATTTAATGCTTGTTTAAATTGACCAAGAATTTAGTGGTGGTTTACCTAAAAAATTGATTGAAGGCCAAATGTGTGTTGCTTCCGCCCAAGCAGTGAGGGAAATGAATAATGGGATTTAACAAGGTCGAAATTAAAATAAATTTACTAACCCTTATTAAAGTTAAAGTTAAGTTAAATGATTCCCCCTTTTAAATTTAATTAGTGATATTTTATCTAACTTATGGTACACAATTTGATAATTTACTTCCAAATAAGGCTCGTGATGTAAATTTAATCCCCTTTTTATTTAAATAACAAAAATGTACTATTTAAATCCAAGTTCAACCGAAAAATCCAAACAAAAAATGTCTTTCAAGATCCCAAAAGTGGTATTCACTATTAACCTGAAATTATGAAGCAAAGTTAAAGATGTGCAAATTTACAAGAATTGCAAAAATTTCTCAGTAGTCAATGCAAGGTGAAATAGTAGAAATCGAAAGTTCTTTACTAACGTTTGAAGGTCGTTTGAAGAAAAAGGAAATTTCGTTTTCGCGCGTTCTACTTTATACTTCAAGGAAAAATGGGCGAACTCTGTGCTTTCTCTCTACCAGTTCTTTTTTTTTCTGAAAGCAACTTAAGATAGTTTGAAATGAGAGGCATTCCGATTTATTAGCACACCTAAATTAAGTAACTTTAACAATGATCTATAAAAGTAATGTAGCTTATCTAGAACAAACCTGAATTTAAGACATGGAGAAATTAGGAAAAGCTCGATTCTTAGAAGGTGACATACTGGGATAAGTCTCCTTCTACTCTTTAGCCCTTTAATAAAACCTTATAGGCAAAATTCTTAAAATAAAGATTAATTCCTCTCAACAAAGCTGGAAATTTCTCAAAACTCGACGGTGATATAAGGGAATAGGTATTTTCATCTACAGATAGAACAAATAAGAGGTGGGGCGATTATAGGGCGTTTTTGAGTTGAGTTTAGGTCATAATTACTCTTTTGGCACTCTTTTTGGTTGGTACTGATAATATATGTTCATTTAAATTTAATATAAAAAAACCATTCTTTTCCAAAAACATTAATGTTTGTAATTTTTCAATGTTCTCCATTGTTGAACTCAAAAATGAGATCGTATTTTAGAATATTTAAGTCTTTTTAAGGTGTTTGGTTGATTTGGTGATCAAATTTTTCTGCCGCAGTGGCTTCGCACGTTTTTTCCAAAAATTCAAAGGAAATTTTAATGGCTTTTTTTATAGGCGATAAGATATGCGTTTATCATCCATCTTGAATAATCTAGTTCAAGAAGTAAACTTCGCATTCAGTACATCGGTCACCCAATTTGTCTTTAAAATTAATCTTCTTTGATTACAATGTTCTCAAACATCCCAGCCGTGAAGGACTTTTTAAGACGAAGCAACATCAATAGACCTATATGCAACTTTTTCTGATTAATAAACGTTTTACTGCATTACCTTGATTCAAACTATTAATTCTGTATAATTTACTATAAATCAACGACTCTCTAAAACTAGGAGGAGCTTAGTTATACGATTCCTCATGTTACATGTATAAACAGGAGTGCCTAGTGAGATATAAAAGAGTACTGCAGACAGGATTCACAAAATGTCGGAGTTAATGGACTGGTAAATAGGAGAATTACACTCTGCAATAAGAGCATTGGGTAAAATAGAAAATATGGTATTATGTTTATTAACATTTTAAATAGTAAAACATTTAATCAAGTATGCCGTATATTAAACTAGATTGTAAAAACATTAAATATAATTATCGTTGCCCACAGTAATAAAAAAATTTGCAATTTTTAACTGTGGGAAGCAACTAAAATGAGTAAATAGAAATTCCAGCAAATAATGAGTTGGAGATTAAAAGGATAGAGAACAACGTCAAGGTATCAAAAAGTCTTAGTTCATTTGAATTTTGGACTCGAGTTGAACAAATTCACTAAGTTGACGGTTCACATTCCAAAATTCGAATTTAACGAAATTGTCCCTGCGGTGCAGCAAATGTTTGCTTATTCATCGGTTATTATTTAATCAAGAAGAGTCGATATTGTCACTTCAACTCATTTTCTTCTTCGAACGGTTGATAAGGTAAATAGTCTTACGTGAGATACCACAGCCTATACCTTTAATAATAAAAGGTTCATTTATTTAAAGATTGTACCCAATTCAGGTAGCGGACAAAAGAATGCATAGCTTATAACTTCTAGTAGGTTGAAGAGAGCTCTTTGAGGCCTTATAATAACTCTTGTGCATTTAGATATTCTTTTCCAGCTTCCATTTGTAGCGTTCAGTTCTGAAGTTCATACTCACGGAAGTATTTGCTCCCAATTTCGTTGAATTTCCATGAATTTGGAATAATTATATGAAAGTATTCATCCAGCAGTGCAACAAATAAGGTTGGTCGCATGGCCAATCTCTTCTTTACACGCTTGTTGTCGTTTTAGATTAAAGTTTGGCATTACTTTTAGAGAAATCAATCAGCCATTTATGAAGCCAACAAAGAAAATTTTGATTCGCTACTCGTGTCTATTCATTTATTTGTTTTAATCACTACTCATTCTTATTGTACCTCTTAGTTAATAAAAAATTTTTACAAGTTTAAGGCAATAGGAAGTACAGCATATGAATTAAAAGAAAAGGTAATACATTTTGAGAGGTCAAAAAGAAATGGGCATTGAAATCAGCGGAAGTAAAACAATGAAAGCATTGAATTTCTTTTATTTCAGTAAGGTGAATAGTTTACTGGAATTCTGAAACAGAAATCTCGTGGAAATCAATTAGAAAAAAAACAAATTCAAAGCGTTGTATTAATCAGTATATTTAATACTTAAGAGTAAGAGTAAATATTTTATAAATGATAGGAATAAAACGCAATTAGTGCAATTACTGCAGTTATCCACAACTACATTAATTGAATTTATTTCTCTTTTTTCTCGGAGAAAGATTATTTTGACATCTCTCATTTTTCCTCTGCTTATCAAAAAGAAGAGTTTTCAACTCTTTTATTTATGATCAAATGAAAAACAATCAAACTGAAAACCAAAACATGCAATATTACTAGGTGCTGTCCGAGGGCTTTTGAAACAACAGAGACTATATAGCCTCTGCGACCTCTGCTGTATTAAGATCATTTAAACAGTATAACACCATGGAAGATTATACTGCATTTTTCGGTGTTTGAAAAACATCATATATTGGAGAGACAAGACCGACCACCGTAATTGAATAACCGGTTAATAAGCATTGAAGACTGTGGCTAAAAATTTGATGAGTAATCCAGGGGACGGATCACGAAAATTGAATTTTGGAAATTGAAGCCGTAAATCATCCATTAAGTGAATATTCCAACACCCGAATTCGGAAACCTAAATCAAATAACACTTTCGACAATCCGTTTCGATCTCCACTCCTTATTTCTTGTTGAAATTTAATCACCCAGTTGCTCACCACAATGAAAAATATTATAAAATTTCCTCCATTGCTGTGGGTAATGACAAAGCCACTTAAAGGAAGCTTTGACCGTGTGACTGAAGGTAGAAACGTTCAAACCAATAGATCAGCTATCAATGATCAATCCAAAGGTTTGAAAATTCGTATGATAAAACATATCGAAATTGGTGGAATAATACGTTCAGTTCTCCCTGATATGCTTGGAAACTTTTTAAGACCAGTCACATTCGTGACCACTTCTTTGGCGATTAGTCCAGAGGTTCTAACCATGCAGTTGCTATATAGAGCCCATTTATTGGAAATAAAAAATCTCCGTAGGATCTGAAACCTCAATCATTTAACACAGTTAAAATTTCACTTTTAATCCACAGGTCGGTTTGATCCGTAAAATAGACTGATGATGCAAAAAGTCCCATTATAAAAGAAAAGAAATGACAGTTTAGATGTACATTGCACTTTTAAACTGATTTACAACCTAATCTAGAATTTACTCTTATCATTAGTAAATCAGTCCGACACGATAATGAATTACAAAACTTTACAATTGGTGATAAATTACAGTGTACGATGTTATCTCGCACAATTGAGTCTTAAAATAGACCTACAGCTTAGTGAATTAAGAACGGAAGACGATGAGGGTTAATAAAAGCGAATGAAGCTCATTGTTCACAACAAAAGATTCAATGAGATACGGAGGGAATCAGCAATTAAATCGATTAATTTTCCATTAAGAATAAGAAATCACTAAGCTCGGTGATAGATGAAAATATCATACTCAGAGTAATCTGAAGGAATACAAGCGTATATCTCTTAGCATTCCTAAAATACATTCCACATTAACAGATCTTGTCATTTCGTAATCTGTCAAAATTAATGACAAGTAGACATAAGGTTATAATGCATGTAAATCATACGGCAATTAAGTCGTTAAAGGATGAATCTTTCTTCTCCGTAATATTAATCTTACATACTCTCTAATCATCACTAAATTTAATTATCCTGTCTTTATAGTAATGTTTGTAAATTTTGACCTTTCCTGACCCAAGCACTCCATAGACAAACATCGTGTGTCCTCAACTGGCCTATTTCTCTTCGATCGGAAAAGGTAAGCATACCTCGGACGATAGTAGCAGACACCGCATGGTCGGCCCTGCTATTAGCCGGTCTTGTCTGCACTGGCCCTTCCTTTTCCTACAATCGTCCCGACCAATTAAAGTACGCATACAATTATATCCTTATGCGTGTCCTCACCCAAAGTGTCGATTATAAATACCCTCCATCAGACACACACGGAAACACACACACACGCAGGGGACCCTAGCTCGTCCAACACATCTCCCGTTGCTCAGTCCTTCTCCTCCAATTTCCTATTTTCTCTTGAGACTCTGTACTGAGTTTTGTTCAATACAACCTGGTCAACGCAATCCTTGG
>CAADRB010000007.1:2349775-2367416 GCA_900708905.1 Hymenolepis diminuta
ACTGGTGACCCTCAACAATCTGGTGGCCCTCTACAAACTGGTGACTCTGCCACTACATAATCTTTGCCAGTGGGTAGGTGAAGATTACTGAATCTTGTTCCATGGGAATGAAATATTGACATACTCAATGGAAGATATTAGTTAGTGAAATGCTAAAATATATTTCAGGTTAAAATCGGTGACCTCTGGGCACCCGAATAAAAGACATCATTGTCTTTTTGTGCCCTCCATGAAAGTTTGTCTACCTCAAAACTAGACTGAACGTATCATATAACCTTTGCCAAAAACAGGAAATCAAGATTTAAATGACTTAAAATTGTTGGGAGCTAATTTTAAGCGAATTTTCACTGAGGAGTTTTGCGTTTAATTGCGGATTTAGCCATCCGAAAAGACCTTCCAGTGACTTCGAATAAAACAAACACTATCGGTAGAACTTCTTCAATGTGTATGTCCTATCATCTGTTAAGGCCAATGCTGGTGGTGGTCTTGTCACCTTCTTATCCTGTAACATAGAGGCCATCCCTTAATCTATAGGCTATACAATCTGAGACAGCTCTTCTACCTACAAACCAAACCCTATCATCGTTTCACTTCACGTGGTTTTTGGATTTCCTTAAAAACGTCACCCATCACATTACTGCATAGTTTCCCTCTTGCTGAAAGATAAGCTGTTTCTCTTCCTTTTTTACTACTTTAAGCTTCTTGTAGTCCAAACTCCAAACACCTCAGACGGTCCTTCAAGATTAAAATTTCTAATAGATTTAAACGGTAAAAGTTTAGAAAGCAAATATGCACATAATTTAGAGAAATGGAAGAATGAATCATGAAATAACACAATTGGATTAGTTTGGCTATGCTAAAACTGTCAGCTGCTGAATAGTATGTAAAATAATTTTGACTTTTAACCGCTGAAAGAAGAAGGTAAATTGAAGCCATGAGACCGACCCTTCTTAATGAAATAATACTGGCCAATAAGCAGTGAGTATCGTAGACGAGCATTTGCTGCAACCCAGCGGACGATTTATGAAATAAGAATTTTGGAACGTAAACCGCCCACTTGGTAAACATTGTACAACCCGCGTCCGAAAATCAAATGGAATAGAAATCTTTAATACTTCGAAGTTGCCCTCGGTATCTTTTTGATTCCCTCCTCTTTATCGGTTATTGGACCTTCTGTTAACCGATTTTGGTGAAGGTGATAATAATAACATCTCCCGTAAATATGCCTATCAAAATCTTGGTATCTAATTTTTATAATCGAATTACTTCATGGAAATGGGTCAAAAATAAAGGTAAATATGTAGGAATAAGTAATCACATCTAATCCCCATTAACATCTAATACCTTTTTAATTGGATTTGGCACTTAAGAGATTGTCAGTTATTTTCTGTAAAAAGAACAAGGGTAGGCCTAAGGGCGCAAAAAAAGTTGAAAAGATCAGCGGACCAAATAATCCCATGAGGAGACAGTGAAAGAGAATTAACCCATCAATCAACCGTGAGAAAGTGTGAGTATATTCACCTCTCCCCCTCCCCTCTCTCTACCCCTCTCTCTCTTCTAGTACCAGCCACATCTGCACTGTAAAATGTATAAACAGTATGGCAAAATTAAATTAACTTAAAGAGGAAATAAGGCAGAAAATAGAGTTCAAATGAAGTAAATAATAAAGCCCAGTAGTTAAGATATCAACTCAAGGACATGAATAGGATGTATAGCCATCAAGTATTTTCTTACATTTCCATTAAGTAAATCTCTTTTTGACAACCAGACTTTATTTCTACAATCTGTCCGATCTCCTTGCCTTTTTCCTAATATTGAGTTCACTTGTCATTCCCCTAGCTATGAAGCTTTCTCTCTTAATTTCTTAGCTTTATCATGGACTGTTAAAGTAGAATGCTTAAATATAGCAGAATCAGTGGGACGTTTATTTAAAAATTTTCAAAAAATAGAATAACTGGGTCTGTGATAGTTCCAAACAAGAGAGGCCCCGAACCACGCTAAAATCAATCAGAAAGAATCAATAATTTTAGGTTGTGTAATAGACGTTCAGCGAAGGAATTCCTGGCTTAACTAAAGACATCTGAAATGGATATGGTCAGTATTTTATTAAGGAAATGTCTCAAACGATGATCTCACAAGTAGTATGAGTTATGTCTGTGAAGATGGGGAGTGGAAGGTAGAGTGAGGGGTGTAGCATGTACGAAAAACCAAATAATCAACAGTGTATGGGAAGAAGGGAGAGGACGTACTGAGGGAGGAACATATGAGAACTAACACACAAGTCCTAGACGCAAGAAGTGACAAGAAAATTCTAGCATTTATTCTTCTATACGGACTGAATAAAGTAAAATCCTAAACACTATAAATTCGATGCCTCTACCTTCTCCCTAAAAATAAAAATCATCAAAGCTCCCCATTTTTATTAGCATGAACTTGCTTTATAAACAAACAGACGATTAAATATGTAAATGAAGACAAGCTTTTCAGATAACAATCTCAGTCCTTTATAACAAAGAATGATTCACCTGGCAATCGTATTACGCGTCTACTTTCCCGGTTTTACTGAAACTTTAAGTCGGCAAAGGAAACATAGCCCATAATGGACCCTTTAATCCAGGCGAATTTTGAAGTATTATGCCTCCAAAAGTTTTGGCTGAACATCGTGGTAAAGGATAAAATGGACTTAAATTATTTTAAACCTATCTCCTTCTTCTCTAAAATAATCTAAGAGTTGAGGAAGCTTCAGCTGGTTTCTAGTTGTCTTACCTTACACCAGCTAGACGGTCTACTAAATTGAAGATGGAAGTGGTACAACTACCCATTCTTTCAGATGTTAGATTTCTTCTGGCATCAGACATATTAGAGCTGGATAGCGAAATATGCAGTCATGAAGATACAAGAAAATTTAAATCTTACTTTAAATATTGTCTTGAAGGCTCCTCCAATATAAATGAACTTCTCACACATCCTGAGAACATTATGGACAAGACGAGGCGAATTGCAACTGAGGCAATAGAAAAGATATTCCTACTTTTCAAAAAAGACATCTTCATACTTTATTACCATCCCTATTTAGTAACTTTAACATTTAAAGTTATACACCATTATGTCCGAATCGCATTTCAAATAAAAACATTAACTGATCAACTTTGTTGATCAAATGAAATGATCGGAAAAAACATATAATAGATTATTATATTGAATCCCTTGTGCCGATGGCACTGTGATCGGTGATCAGGGCTCGATATTCAACGAGCAGTGGTTTTGATGAAACAATTTTCTTGTGCATTAACGACTGGCTACAGAAAATAGGAAATATTAAAAATATTTAAATTATGAAATATAAAGTCATTCTAAAATAAACGCATGAAAACTATTTTGATAAGCCGGAGTAATCCAGTACATTCTTTTCCATCCTAATGATGACAAATTAAAGAGAAGAAATTAATTAACTGGAATGTAGGAGAAAGGAGAGGAGATAAGGAGTCTGAGGAAGGGGAGAACTGAGAGGGAGCAAGTGGAGTTCAGATTAAGTTACCTTATTTCTCTAAAAGCCGCTTAACAATTACAGCGAGGTTAAAAATGCTAGTAATGTGATAACTTGATTTTCCGAATTAAGCATTTGCTTGCAATTTTCTCAACGCTTGAGTTTCTTAACGGAACCTGTGGTCTTGAGTTTTGCATGACAGTTTCTGGTGGTCTTTACACGGATCTGAGCTTGAACTAATGTACGTCTATGTAGAAAAAAACTGACTTCTGAAATTCACAGTGTACCAATAGATTGCTATACTCTTGAATATTTTAAGTTTAGTGTTGCTTATGGTGAGCAATTTCAATCAAATTAGTACTGCCAATCGCCATACCTATTCAGCTTGTCACAGATCCGAACTCAGTGTCAAATTCCAAAGCTAGAACTTTGGAAACGGCATCAAGTAAACAGACAAATTTGTTGATACAGCCAGAATTCAAATGGGGTGAGTCTTTTTCTAAATTTCTACTCGATGTTCTTCCTTTCACACCTTATTTGATGATTTAATTGATCACCGTGCTTTAATTCTTTCCCAAGACTTAAAATAGTAATAATCGCTGCAGCATTAATAGGAATATATTTTACAAGGAGCACTTTAATGGTAACAGACACTGAAAACAATCAAAAGTCTATATTTAGAATAAATAAAATCATGATGTACTTTTCCGCAAATAAATTTGTTTCCAAGATGGACTAATTTCCGTATTTTAAATCAAAAGTTAACGCAAAACGCAAATGACTCAAAGACTTGCATAATCAAACTTCAACTGACCCAAACGGGAAAACGAAGTAACCTCTGGAGCTTGGGTTACAATTTCAGCTACTTTGTCCTCCAGGATATCAGAAAAGTTCAATATTGATGAAGTTTAGTTTTGAAGATAGTTGGTGGAAAATCACATTACTTTTCATGCATGAGGATTTGAATTTTCTTGTAGTTTCATCTTCGCAAAGGATTTAGCTGGTGTAAAAACTGTGGTCTACAGCATTGACTTAAATACTAAGGCAGAAGATCCAAGATAGAATATTTGCCCATCGGCGTAATTCCCATGTGAATATAACAAGGAATTACATGTGACTATAAAATTAAGAGAGTAAAGTGGCCATAAAATTAAATCGTTAACCAATTACGACTGAATACTTTGCACAAATAAAATACCCATAATGGTGGTTCCCAACTTACTACTGGCCAAACGGGTTTTGTGAAAAATCAAAAAATTATTCCTGTTATATATTAATATTAACCGGCGTACTCATTTCTATCGCTTAACGAGATTTAGCTATTAAATCTGAAACACGCATAGGCTTTAATGAAATTTTGATTAAAAAATATTATGATATCTCCATGATTATTAACATTTAGAAAAATAGAGATTGCCTGGTGAAGTTTAGTAATGTTTTTACTTCAAATTTACCGGATATTTCGCATTTCAAACACATAGTGCTAGGTACAACTGTTTTTAAAATCGGATAGACCATCTTCAGTGCCACTTGGTAAAATGCATTCATTTTCCATTTACTATATATAATCGCGCAGCTGGCTCTGTTATCATTAACTGGTGTTTGAATCACTTTGCTATAAGCATTTTTATGTTTGAGTGAATTAATAATAATTGTAGATGCGTCTACATTAGTACCGATTTCCCAGTGGTTGAAACTATTTTGTCATTCTAATTCTATTGTTCTCGCCCACCTCCTCCCTCCCTCCGTCGTTCCCTTACTCGAAAAATTAACCGGGATAAAAAACATGGGCGAACAGTGTATTTATGCATCATTGAAAATTTTCTGTAATACTAAATTCATCAAGTCAATATATTATCGGAAGCACTTCATCAATATTCTTTTGCTTTTTCGCAGTACAACACTACTCCCCCTACAGACGCGAATATATAAAACAGTTTTTTCAGAAAAATCTTTTTTCTCTGGAAGAAGAATCATAAAGTGCACTCTTCATAAACAGCATAATTGACTTTGCTTCGCATTCTCTTTCAGAGAGTAAACAGTAAACCTTAGAATGAGTGACAATAATGTGAGAGAGGCAACTTGCGGGATTCCTTAGAAAATGAAAAGTGACGGTAAAGCTAAGCGCACGCAATCATAAATATACAACTGCAATATCTGGCAAAAGATATTCAGAACGGTATTTGTATATGTAGAAATAGAACTGACTAGTTTTCAACAATACTTTAACTAATCTATCTGCTCCTATGACAGTAATCATGAATACAAGCACTGAATCTGATAAACACGCTCAGACTATCACCTTTGAATATCATACGAATTAAACCTGCATTTCTTGAAAAAATGTCGCCAGGGCACAAGGATCAGAGACACCGAGTTCTCAATTTTTAGACCAAGCTCAAGAAACAATTATCTCATGCTATTAAAGTAATTAAAGTTTACGTTATCTTCCCTACAAATATAATACTGAAATATACGTATCTCCCTCTGAGAGATACGACAAATTATTAATTATTTTGATAAAACAAACGTTGTAAACATTACCCTACCATTTTGAATGCCGTCCACGGCGAGAGTCGGAGATTTAATTTTTTCCGTGGGATCAGCATATCCGGAAGAACTCCTGGCATTCGCGAATGGAATATTCCAAACAATATTCCTTGATGATTCTCGAACTGGAATCTTTTCGAAAATTGGTACCCTCGTATGAATATTTGACGATTCTACAGACAAAGATAAACGGAACAGGCAATTAATACCGAAAAACTTTTCATTACTCAATTAACATTTATAATGATGGATAGGATTTGATTTAAGTGACTTTATTAAAGTCAAATCATTAGATAATTACATTTTTTTAAACAATTTAATTTTTAAAAAATTTGGCGGTGTCAACCAAATCGAAATTCGGCAAAACGGATTCGGAAATCACTTTCCTAGTGACACACCCAAACATCCGCAATTAAAGTTAATTTATTTAAACTAATTTAATTGAATTTGTCAAAATATGCTTATAAGATCAGGATGTCAGTTGAATTAAGTTCGAGTTAGAAATAAGGAGTAACGGATTTAACCAAATTCTCTTCAAAAGTCTAAAGAAAATTTCGCCTAAAAAAGTACTAATGCTTCTCATTTAAAGCCAATATAGATAAAAAATGCAGATTATTTAAAGTATTTATTGTTGAAATTTAACAAATTAAACATTATTTCTGAAAATAATTAGATCTATTAAACATAAAGATAGTGATAATATTGCTGACTTAATCACAGTGGATAAAGAGGAAGGCCAAGTGGCTATAAAATGTTCACGTCAACTTATTGTGATATTATTGGATGTAAAGTCGGTTGGTTTAAGCAGACTCATTCTTACTCCCTCCACCATACCTTGTCTTATATGTAGGTCAGGATGTACCCTTGTGTCCATGTCCACGGTCTATAAAATCTTGCTATGCGCCTTAGGAGAGGCCTTACCAATGCTTAACCTGGGCGGAGGAAAGGTGTCCTGGAGCTAATTTAATGAGAAACTCGCCATCTACCGCAAGATTTAACTAGTAGAGATGGTCACCAACACCACCGGATGTGCACCAGCATTGATTTTGTGACCTCTGATTTAGTAGACATATACGTTCCTCATTGCGCCACCGATCCATATTAGTCTAGTTACAAAGTTTTCAATATAAGCAGTGAATAAACATTCATTCCCCCCTTAGTCAAAAACAGGAATCAGTTTTGGAACAGATGACTGAAGGTCAGACAACTAGGTTTACTCCAATACAATATTCTGATCCGAGCCATGCTAGCCGGCTTTCAATCAGCTTCTTTTTGATAATAAAGCAAAGTTGGCAGCATGCAGTAGGTACACAAATAGATGTCGGGAAAGCACAGTCCTGCAGGGCCGATTCTCATCTTCCAGGAACTTTAAAGGTAGCGATTTCGGTGTTTTGTTTATTTAATATAAATGCGTAATTCAAAACAATCAAGATCGGAGGGTGATAAAATAGTATAGACCAATGACCTGGTCGTGGAGAATTTATGCGTTATATAATTAACAACCTTGGGGCAGTTGTATCGTCTATTTATTTGGTGTAATATTTAATTTACAAGTTGTATATAATGCCACTTGGCGAAGATCAAGATACTTGTTAAACTGGAATGCAAGATGCAAGGCAGATGTAAACCTTCCATTACCTCTTCATCAAATTGGCAAAATATTAAAACTACCTAATGTGATAGGCATTTTTGATCTTGCTCTATTGATTATGCAAAGAATTGATAATTTTCTAAAGAATGACATTTGAAATTATCGTAAATAGATAAAAGAATTAACGTGTTAATCCCTACATAAGAATTGATACAAGTGATATGGAATGTCAGTACTTGTCAGCTAGAGACGAGCAATTGTCACTAATTGAATTCAGGAATGCTTGCTTTATGAAGTGCGTTCATTTACTAATAGCAATAATAATATAAAACAATGAATATTAAAAGAGTTACCCGCTGAATTAGAGCTGTAAATGATATTCGGTTCCTGCAGCCTATATGGTCGCTTAGACGAGGAGACTTTGATATAGTCATTATTAAAATCCCTTGAGTTTGGGTGACGACGACAGCGTGATGCCCTCACGTCTCGATAATGGCAAGCGTGGACGCAGGAGCAAACTATTCTTGGACAGCAGGAGGCATGGTGTGGACAAAATTGACATTTCTCACAAAAGTTGATGCCCTCTGAACCTGCATCAGCTGAACAATTTACACCTGAAATAAAGGCAGCAATATTGAGTTACTAAATGTAGTTTTGTAGGGGTGCCTTATTTATTATCCGATTGTAAAGACTATCAACGACAAATCTCATCCATTAACCATTATGACAATACGGATGAAATCTCCTAATAATAAACGAGTGATGGAAATCCTTTCCAATCCTGTTTGTGACGTGAATATTCAAATGTCTTGAAGAGGTAAACTTAGTTTTTATTGGAATAAGTTTATTATATATGAGGATATTCCAGGTGAAGGTCATTACGACTATATCACATCCTACAGTACACATTTGATCCGTACATTCTTGAATAAACATGCGTTGTTTATTGAATGGAGGTGTTCAGCTGCCAACGTCTCGCAAAATAGGAATGCAGCCTAGGATAAACCTCAGCTAGCTAGACCATTAAAATCTTCGCCTGCAACAAAAGAAACTTTTGAATTTGAAGCGATCTCTTGAACTGATAAGCCAATTTCCCTTTTCGGTTGCTGAGGGTCATTTCAAATTTAGACCTCGGAATACCCCCATTCTATTCGAATAATCATTATTGACTAACTGTCAGTTAAAACTATGATAAATAAATTTCCAAACCACAGATCCGCTTTTGTGGCTATCAGGGAGACGTAAGTTATCCCTTTTCGCCTTCTTTTTAAGGTGCCATTACCTTTTTAGTTTGAATATAGACCACTTTCTGCAAACTAATTTTATTGAACATGTCAGCTAGCATTAAGAAACCCCAGTAGTAGGCAGCAAAAATTCTTAGAAATTAATCACCGTTAGTCAACCTACCGCAGTCTGATGCCTTCGTATCTTCAGCTTGAAAGGCATTTTGTTTGAAACTGGGAGATAAAGAATTTTCATTGTCAACGAAATCAGGCATTTGACATTGTGCTTCCTTCCGCTCTTCATTTCTATTTTTAACTTGATTTCGCGATTGCTCGTCTTTGACTTTTGCATCATTTTCGTCTAGAATAAAATGCGTAAAAATTAATAAAATGATTGCTTCATATAAGATGATAACATCTTCCCCAAAAATAATTCTTATGTGTAAGATTCTTTATTTTCCACCCTCTAGTTCCCTTTTATTCAAGCGATTGTAAATGGCGCAGAAAATAAATCGGCATATCAATACAAAAGGTGTGTATTGTTTTGACATAGTCGGTTTGTTCAGTTTATATTGTTCCACTGCTGAATTTTATTTTTAACTAGTGCTACTACTTAGAGAATCTAAGTGTTCGGTTATCTGCAGAGAAGAGCAGATAATATCAATGATCAAAGTTTGGGACTTATACATAATAGGAGACGCCTTCGTATTTTGATATTTGATGATAATGTGTTCAATCCCGAATAACTGTCAAGCTGTCAGGAGTAGCGTACACCCGCTTGTTGATAGAGCTGATGAACGACTTGAAGACAACATGTGGGAATCGGTTAATCTGAGAAAAATACAATTCTACTGCTGTGAGCTCTGTTTTACCGGCTTCCTATCAATTTTCAACTCACAATCCATCTAGTTCAGTTTTCGACCTTCACTTGTTTCTTTGAATGACTCATCCCAATTCATTGAATTTTTCTCCTTATTTAATTCTAACTTAGGCTACTTAGCCTAACTGCACAGTACTTCTACTTCGAGACTGAAACCCTCGGCGTTATATCCCATCTTTAATATTATGCCACCCCCTGTCCTCTTTGGAAAGGCAACAGATCAGCTAGTTTCCTCTGTGGTAGATTTTTACATCCTAGAATGCGATTTTATCCCAAAATATATTTAAAGCCAGTACAATCTGTAATCTCTTTGAATCTCCACTGCTAATAAAGTTAAAAATAATTACATTTATATACAACAAGTTAACGATTATTTTTGGGACCAATACGGTGGCATAAATATAATTATGTACCCTATTAATAATATACATGCCTAAATTCCCAAATATGCTAAAATGTATTTAAATGTTTCCCAGCACAGCTGCGAAGCATAAAAGCATTAGCATTTGGAATTTGTTAGTAGAAGAAAAAGTGTACATTCAGTTTCAAGCATAAAATATTGCGTTTTTCTGAGAATCATGATGCAGCCCATTTTAGAGAGATGCAAAAAATTCCAAATAGAAGGAAAGTTATTGCAATAAACAAATTCATTCACATTCTTAAGCGAACTTAAACAAGGCTGTACGTTGAATTTCGAATAATCGAATAGAGTATGATGGCAATGAATATTACCGAATAGAGAACCAAAGGCTGAAATATTTGTGTCCTTGAATATTCTATTAAAACTTACCTGAAAGGTGGATTATAATACTTGATAGGTAAAGTCTAGTTAAATAAATAACACAGTCACTTGTATAGCGAATTAAATAATCAGAAATAAATAAAAATCAATTTTTGCCATATTAATTAGCATAATTTAAAAGTTTATCCAGATATTAAAAATTGTTTTTTTTTAACACCGCTATTTTCATGCAACGGTTGCAATTCAATAGAGTCCTGTTCATGAATAACAATTATATACGACTTCGTCTGGTAAGTATACATTATACGAATCCATCATCTATTAAACAAAATAGGCAATGCTGATTAAAAAGCTTGTGTTCCATCACCATTTCTCATCGATAGGTCTTTAGCTGACCCATCTAAAAAGCTACGAGTAAACAGCGCCGAAATTCTCATTAAAATGTGTAAATTAGCAGAAATGAATCAGCTATGGAGGAAAAAAATATGTAACAATGAAAATATTATTAGTCATGGCTTTATGAACGCCGATACTACAAATTAGGAAGAAAGCAGAGAACTTGAAAGAATAAATAGAGGTACTAGCGTAGGGCACTCTCTTAACTAAAAAATCGATAATGGTTAAGCAGTACAATAAAATAAAGTTGCTGTTATTAAATTGGGAAAATTCATAAAAAAATAGGGATCGAGGGATGAGTCATATAAATTGAAGTTGAATGTTTAGATAGGAAACTGGATTAAAACAATATAAGATTGAAAGTAAGGCTTAGTAATTACTACGCATCTATATTTAAAAAACGCGTGCTGAATTTAATACAATTATAAAAGACGGCCATAAAATGAATGTTATTTTATGAGATAGCATTATGAAATATGAACGGGATGAAAGGTGATGCATCTGACATTAAGAGAGGTCGCTACTAACCTAGAGGTACTAGCGACTTCAAACCAAATAAAATATTATTTTATGATAATTAAATGAAATCTTATAGGATATATTAACAGTAATTTTGGTTCAGTTTAAATGAAATTCATAGTTAGATATTCTTAAAGTCGTTGATATGAATCCTATTTATAGAAAGAATTCAAATTCAAATGAAACTTATTTTCAATTAGACCATTAAAATATAATGAATGTCATTTAGCATTAGAAAAATTCACTCGATAATGTCTACTGAGGGGTGCAGGACTTTTATCACCAAAACGCAACGCTCAGTCCCCAAGGTTGAAAATAAATTATTTAAATCCCCAGTTGCGCACACCAGAGTTCCTAAAGTTTTTGAAGTTAAAATTAAAATGGTGGAAAATTTCCCTCCATTCAACAGACCTGGGATTAATTACGAGACTTGGTTGGTTAATTGAGAAAGCACGTGAAAGCTCACATAAATTAATCACAGTGACAATCTAGAAAAGTTTTATGAGTTAATTAAAGTAGATTGAAGCAGACAGTGGAGAAGGAAACGAAACGAACGAGAGCTATATTGCTATTTAACATAAAAGGCGTGTCCAAGTACTTCACAATTTCAGCACTCAATGGCCAACCACGCAATTAGAACGTCAAAGGCGAATAATAGGATACATTCACAGTGATTGGAATGGCCACCTGCACTGGTTAAGTCTGGCTATTAAGGGGGTTGACAGAAGTGGTTCAGAAGAGTGGCTCTTAGATGCCATCCTTTTTTCCAAGATTTTTGGAAAATTATTACCTAAATACGCTTGGGACTTAGTTATGACGGATACAAAACTTGAACAATCATCCTGTCAAGGCGGAAAAATCATGTTAATGATAGAAAAAACATATTTTACTTTATATTTCCCGCTGGGAAAATGACATTTTTTTATTTCCCAAATATTTATATTAGATTAAAGTTTATTTTACACATAGTCGACTTGTGTAAAACCTACCTACCTTCTCTTACCTACCTACCTTCTCTATCGGGAAAACTATGATATTGGACTTGTGGATTGCAAAAGATGGCGACCCAAAGTTAGAAAAAGATCCCAAAATTTGAATGTTTATTCTGAAAATGACTTTACATATGGAACAGTTTAAATTTAATCTGATGAAACAAGAGGGACATTATGAAAGAAACAGTGAGCAGTTCTCATGAGGCTGCTAGAAATGTTTTCCAAAGCGAACATGGAAAACTCGGATATTTCCTCTCTCCAACCATCAGTAGATTCCCTGCCTTCATTTTCATTATGAACCCAAAGTAGATAAAACTTTACCAACTGGTCTGGAAAATGTAAGGATTTCTTTCAAGATGATTTCACCCATATCCCAGATAATAAAAAAAATCTTGCTATTATTATGGAGGTTAGGAATTGAAGAGCATCAAAATCACAGTTTCGCCCATCTAAGATTAATTTCAGATTTTACTTTCGACAGCAATTTCTTGATTTTCTCTAAATTGTTCAGTAAAAAGTCTTTCGAACTCCGAAAGTTCTTAAAATATTTTACTAAAAGACATGATAAGGACCGACCTATGCTGACTGCGTCAATAGTGTTTTTGAACTTTGCGATGTTTCTGCCATTTCATAACGTTATCTAAAGTATGTACCGTTTACTGCGGTCTTCATGAAGTTTATCACAGTGATGTCTGTTGTTAAATCCTCGGAATGGCCGACGAAAATGATAAACATTAGAGAATCCTGCAGATGAATGCGTGGAATTGGAAATCAAGTATGACGGTGGGACGAAATAGCAAATATCTAGTTAAACTATGTCCCAGATTGTTTCTTCTCTCCGTAAAACTCTAACTTGGAGGTTGGTTATGTTTGTGTAACGGTTTGCGTTTGGCTTGATTTTATTCTTTTACATCTCATATGCATTTTTTTTTGGTAAACGAGGACAAAAGGAAACAATATGCAAAACTAAATAAAAATTCAGAAAGATAATCAGCACTCAGAAGACTAAACCAAAGGTCAGTCTGGGGAAAAAACCAAAAGGCTACTCGGAGAATGATATGAAGCGGGATGAAAATCCAGAAAAGAATTCAAAGAAAAGCAAGCAACATCCTGAATCGAATCCGGCTGTGTGCACAGAAATAAAATCGGGATTTAAAGTAAATTGTGCTAAGCAAACGGAGAAGGAGGATATGGTTTGAAGCCAAAAGTGAATCCCAAATGTTGTTCAGGTAGTCCGGAGCAAAAGCACTGAATCGACCATTATGCGAAGATTAAGTCCAACAGAAAAGTGCGCCATATTTCCCTTATTCTTTAAACCTCAATCGGGAAAACTGAGATATAGGGCCACTCAATGTCTCTAGGCATGCCGTGAAACTCCTATATTTTTTCCAAAAATTTTCCATTAACTTCTCCAGTAGACTAAGATTTCCTGCGTCCATTAAAAACACTTGCCAATTCGTTCCATTTAAATAACTCCCGTATATTGAAATGGAATTTTATAACAATCTACTTTACATTTTACTACTTTATTAATTGATACCATCGTCTCCCTTTACGGTAAAATCCGACGACGCTTAGAAACTTAGCTTATCTTAGCTTTGCAGGCTTCTCTATGCAAAGTTACTGCCGTATCCTCTTCTTCCCAATAAACTAATCAAAATAATATCAATGTCATTTTATTACCTCCTTTCAAAAACGTATACCAATATTAGATAAGATCCGACATAGTTTATCCAAAGGTTCCGAATATGATGTGTGGAAGTGAAAACGGTATGCTATTTTAATTATTGTAAATGTATTTTTATTATACTGAGGTTACGGAACCATGGAACTAAGTAGTTGGAATTCAAAAAGAGATAGATGTAAAAAAGGCTGATGTTAGATAATTCTCCTTCAGAAAAGCGCTTTTTCCTTACCCGTTTACCTAAGAGAGCAAAATTTCTTATAAGTTTTTAAAATTCGTACTTAGTCGGATCTATTCCGACAATTTTTAATTCTCAGGAAATTAAAAGGTGTTTTTGGAAAAATGACAGACTCCTTTCGATTAACAGAAATGAGATAAAGCATTTCTCAGTCCAACTCCCTATTGGTAGTTGCTTTCCCGAAGTCCTGATAATTTCAATCTGTCAATCAAAAGCCACTTCTGGACGAATTTTTGCGCAATGGTAGGGAAGGGTGAGTCGGAATTAGTTCGACTGCGAAGAATAGTGAATGATTCTGTCCATTCATAGAAATTAATTGGAAAATCAGTTAATTTAAAAATAGTACCATTTTCTCTTTTTCCATCAGGGGAAGGTAAAGAGTATCGATAATTACTCTGAGTTTTGCACATCTGGTCTCAAGGTGTAGACTAAATAAAGGGCATACTGTTTTGACTAAATCTGCCTGTCCGCCTATTCGAAAGTTCTTGCTTCCACTCCGTCCATTTTTAACCCCTAATTCTACTTTCACATTTTTGTTGTTAGCCAATGTATTCATGACCTCACTAATACTACCCCTAGGAAGATCTTTTAGTATCGTGAGAGGATAAAGGATGACTCTCTACAGTTTCAAAATTACTCTTTATTCACATTTCCTCGGATTTTGGTCCCCGAAGCCGCAGTGACATTTTGTGACGCGAGCCCCTATCTGTCATGTCCAAACGCGTCTATCGATTCCCCCCTTTCTATAACCGTCTCGTTTCTTTTGAAGTACACCGCATTCATGTTCTCACGCGCGTCCTTGCCCAAGTGACTCATACGAACTGTCTTTGTATTACCACTCACATAAGTACACACGGGCACAGTTGTCGCATATCTGCTCGTAAGCTGCCCTCTCATCTCCTCTCACTCCTCCATCCTTTTCTCGATTCCCCTTCATGGTTTATTCAGTACACTTGGGCCTGCGCAAATCTTTGTGTTCTACTTTTTGGAACTGTTGTTTGTACCTGTTAGCTGCTAGGTGTCCAATAACTTACATCCTCTCAAATTAAAGAAACAGCTTTAAATTTAATATTGAAACTAAGTCCTTGATCGTTTTCGAACACATTTTTTTGAGTTATTACCTTTAAATGTTTTCGGCACATTTTGCTGAAATGTGAATACCAGACGTTTAAACCCACAAATCAACCCCAAAGTGGTTAAGGCGGTAGTTTGTCGCCATCAACTCTACACTGGCCTTTGCTTAGTTCATTTTTTCCTTCTTGGCAAAGTGAAATACGTCGCTGGATAGCTGTTTTTACATTCAAAGTCAAATAAACAAAAATTGTGGATACTTTTTTCTATGTCAACACTTCATTTTCACTGGCTTTCCTATCAAACCCGTAACGAGAAATGCATTAAAACCTAATAAGGAGATAGGGAATTGCAGCCGGAGGTGGAAATAACAAATAGAGGGACATACAAGTGCGTTTTATTGGGAAGAGACGGAAGCTACTTGAAACAAATACCAGTTTACGAAGTTACGAAAAGCGTTTGAGAAAAGAAAATCTGTCCTCCTTTTCAAATTTAACTAAGTTTCAGTTGCCAGACAGTCGTATTCAAAAATCAATTCAAGTATAATTGTGCCATTCAAAGTGATTATGACGACAATGGATCATCAGTGTTTATTATCATACTTTGCGTCTTGGTAGCAGAAACTTGGTCACTAATAGAGCAAAAAACGCAAAAAATATATAAAAGAATGCGTATTTGTTTTCCAGACGGTTAAAATTAAACAGAACGCAACTGTGATCGTCTCGAAATTTTCCGTTATTAACGGAGATCTCATTTGCAATGCGTGGGCAAAGATGGTACTGTAAAGAAGAAAAAAATCTGGTTTGCTTGCCATGTTGATGAGTTTCAAATGAGTGTAAAAATTAGTAAAGGAGTTAAAAAAAACATTGAGACGTGATTGAGCAGAATCTCTGATCATAAAGAGAACCTGTTTAACATGAATTGAAAATATCTTTATGATAAACATTTATTCAATGAAGGTAAACCTGATAGGAAAATCGAAAGAGAGTGAATGCAAAAATGGTACGTTGCAACATACAAAGATGAATGGAGAAATAGATTAAAAGAAATTGTTAGTTAAAACGTGAAGAGGCAAGCGTTCATATTGTAGAGTTACTATCTTGGCTTAGAGTAAGCAATCATTAACCAACTTCAGTACTAGTATTGAAGTATACCAATTAACAGCTCTGTAACACTCAGTCATTTAACCTTTGATTTTTACTGATTCAAGATTTATTATGCTCTTAAACTAATAAGAGCTCATTTTTCGAACGTGGGATTACGAAAATTCAAACGAATGCAAACCTTCAATTTTGAAACCCAACTTCTAGTACAATCATTACTCAATCGCATTAAAAGCCATGCTTCAATTGAATGAGACGATCTCAAATATCTACAGCTCTAATTCCTTATACCAGAGTGGAATTAATTTCAACTCCTGTTTTATAGAAGTATTTGGTTTGAAGAATGAAATCTCCCCATTTTACTATCTCTTCTCGTTTTACATTGAAACATAGTATAGCTATGCATACACTGTACGGATATATATTATGTTAATACGTTATAAATCACCCTGTTCAAATCGTATATTCAATGCAGAGTTTTGGTTCAATGAACTAAATAAAGTGTAAACATAGTAAACTAGTGAAATGATAATACAAATGATCTGAACTTATCTTTTTCCCACAGTATTACAAAAAGATTTACAAATTTGACTGTGAGAAGCAGCTGACACCGTATAACAATAAGTCCAATGAGTGATAAAGCTGAGGAATTCAAAAGATACAGAGAGAAACATTAAGATATCAAAGGGTCTTGCTTCGTTTGATTTTTGAACTCGAGTTATATAGTATTCACCAAATGAACGGTTTATCTTCCAAAATTCGAATTTTACGATAAGTCACCTGGATTGTAGCAAACGCTTGTCTACGATATTATTGACCGGTATTATTTAATCAAGAAGGGTCGGTCTTGCCGCTTCATTTTTTTTGAGTAGTCACAAAAAGACGAAATTTTCTTACATACAGTTCATCGGCTTACAGTTTTGATATAATCAAGAAGGGATAGCTAAAAATTTTAAGCTAGCAGAACTTCGCAAACTGTTATATACTAAAGGTATTAAGGTTAAAATTAATGAAAAGTTATTCGCATACCAACATTAGAAATATATTGCCTTGATATTACGATAGCATTCGAACAAGAAGTCAATAAAATTTATCACCAATACGACATTTCTAACACCATAAAATACTGTTTAATTTATATAACATGTAATATAAAGGAATCTAT
>CAADRB010000007.1:2367422-2401816 GCA_900708905.1 Hymenolepis diminuta
TATATATATATATATATATATATATAGTAAAGTGGATTTTCGAAGTGAGCTGGTTGTGACTAAAAATGTTCACATTCGTGTTATGTTTGCAAATTCAAAAGTTAAAACAAGCTTGCCAATTAATATTCTGCAAATTTAAACAAATAAAAAGTCCGTATTGTCTAGCTTCATTTTAATTGACAAAATTCCTAGTGAAAAGGAATTTTTAACGATTTAATCAGTGATTTTCCGATAGCAATAATAATTAATAAGTAAGAAATGGGATCCCAAATTATTGATCAGGATAAACAAGATTCCATAATCACATTATCCAAAAATAAGGATAGTTTTCATGATATGACTGTTTTTAGTTAATCGGAAAGCTCAAATACGTCGACTGGTACTGTAGCGCTTATTCACTCTTTCGCGGTATTTAAACTATAAGACATAATTTCATCCTGCTGCAACCAAGAGTAAACGCCACCTACCAATGATACATGAGCCAAATCTTTTGCATTGGCATAAAACCCTGCTTTGATGAATCAATAGCTGAAAATTATGGGCCAAGCTTATGCTTTAATAGTCGGGCTATCCGAAAATCACTGGCAATTGAGGGGCAAAATTGGTAAAAGTATTTTTATAGTGCACTAATGAAGAGTAAAATTTGCTTGTGAGAGAATTTAGTTCACATGTACTAATGTATGCGTTCAGTAAATTTCTATAGAATTAGCAGAGAGATGCTTGAACTTGGGATAGACAAATCATGCAACGCTATTACCATAATAAGTACAATCCTGACAACAAGTAAGATAGGAATTATGTATTCTGGACGCCGATGGGTAGGTCTTAGGACTAGTATTAGCAGAGAATAGTAGAACAGAAAGAAGATGTCTTCACAGTGATGGGCTAGTCCCACAATTATGAAATATAAATTACATAAGCATATAACTATGAAGTAGCGATTCAGTGGAGATGTGATCACATCTGCAGGAGACACTGGAGCAGACATAGGGAACCGGAGAGAGAACATGAATTAGGAGGATCAAAATGGAACAAATAGATGGGAAGAGGTCACACCAAAATATATTTCTCCACCTATCTCAGAACTGGTAAATTTTAAAAGGATGAACCATTTGCAGGAGAAAAAAGCGAGGGATGCTAAACCAATAATGTAGATGGAAGTGTTAGGTTAAATTACCAGGTAACTTGGAAGAATATTTAATAAATAGTATACAACAAAATAATTACAAATAATTAATCCAGTTGTATTAAATCACTGATGTTAAGAACCCAGCATAAGTTATCTAATTAAGAGCATATTATAGACATTCTCAAATTTCTGCTTTACAAGCCACCTGCAATTTGCATTGAGGGGGAGGTATACTCTGACCGTTTTCAAATGTATGGAATGAGATTTATAAGAAAATTTGATTGGAGGATTCTCTCAGTCACTTTGTTTCAAAGGTGTTTATCAACGATACGGGAGTTGTATAAATTGTCTTGAAGTTGACGTAGAGGCATAAAGTATCTCACTACGATCCCAGAACGGACCGTATAAGATCATGTAGACCTCTCTTTCGAGGAAAGGCTAACAGCTTCGAGATTGCTTAATTACCTACTTTAACAGGGGGAAAGACGAAAAAAATAAGACTGAGCGGTGTATATGTTTACTTTAAGATCTTGTTAACTTGACACCTTTGAGGTCACTATATGCATTCAAAGTTCATTTTTAGGGCTATTTAATTTAAAAAAACATTAAATCGATTTTCTAGCATGAATAATTACTTTCAACTTATTCTTATTTACCACGTACATCAAAAAATGTAGCCTTAGTGACTGTATTTAGGGGGAAACGAGGTTGTATTAATATATTAGATAATGTAACTGTGTCTATGGTAAGATTTGTAAAAATAAATAAATCGAATCCACTTTATATTAATCCAGACATATGCGATAAACATATATGGGAGTACTAAAACACATGCTTGCAATCTATCGTACAACTCTTAAAGATAATACTGATTCATTAACACCCCCTCCCCCATTCTAGTATGTAAAATCAAATCAACGAAGGGGACTACGCCTTCGGGGTGCTTCGAAAAGTTTTCCCAGTTTCCTCAACTGAATCTTCTTTTGAGGCATCAGATTCCAAGAAGGACTAAAAAGGAAGCCGCTTCAAAAAGATCATTTGAAAAAGCAGCCACTCGTGTGAATTAATAACTCCGAATTCCATGGACTAAATCGTCCTACCCTTTCCAAAACTATTCCTCCACCGCTGTACCCACACATCCGTTTTTCGATTGATTTATTGTATTCTATCTTTATTAATAAACAGACACATACGTTCAGGGTAACTTATCAATCAAATTTGCAATTCTTTTACCCATCAGTACATGTAACACGATGAAGCGAACCAAACTGTGGATTAATGGGTTACATGATTTCCCGAATTGTGATCAAGGACAATTAAGCTAATATTTAATATACGCAAATCCATTAAATCGGAATGGTATCTCTTTACTCGCCAAAGAATTTTATCAGACTATTGCAATGCAATCACATTGAATATGCACGCTATTCAAATCAGTGTTCAGTTCTGAACTTCAAAAGTTATTTAGTGCTTACAGCATACTGCGCCAATCAGAAAATAAATCATGAAAATATACGTTTTTACATTTAACTCTGAGGGCTGGTGCAGAATGTTACATTTACCGGAGGTTAAAGGAAAGCGCTCTAGGAAAAAAAATTTCTTACCGTAATTTTCAACTATTCGATTGAGTTTTAAGCATTCTGCATAAACTTCCTCCAAATCGGAGTGATCAGGCTTAAGTCCTTCTTGGGGTTGATTATCCGAATTTTGGTGAGATTTAGGATCTTTTTTGGGATGTGCTGATGCTACTCGAGCAGATAAAGATTGTTTAAAGTCCTCTAACTTCAAGATCTTGCCGATTTGATGGTCGATCGGGATTGAGTTACGGTCTAATTCTCCACTAATGTAAGGACCAGCATCAGGAACTAGTTCCTCCTGAAATTAAGAAATATAATCCAAAGTAAATGTTTGAGAAAAGGAACATTCAGTCTTGTGCGGAATCTTTCAAATTTTTTTGTCCCGGGGATATGCCATCTGATTTGGTAAATTTTTTTAATATGTCCGAAGAAAAATATGTTTTATAGGTACATCAATCACAACCAAATTAAAGAATAACTACAAACACATTGAAATAAATGTTTTCCGATACTAATTTTAGGTAGATGGATTACATCTATGAACTACTTTAATTGGAAGGTAAAGAAAAAATGGTCAATGTTCATGTCTGTCAAATCTGAGGTCCTGAGATCACTATTCACTGATGTAAATCCTGTGATAGACGATGTAATGGCTAATTTTGGTCATCAAGAAAGACAGTAAAATGCGAGTTTCTCATAAGAGATGCCCCCAAGTAAAGTGTTTTGAACAGTTTCCTTAGTGAGTTCGATGAGTTCTTAGTACCTGAATCTTAGGCTCGTTCGGTCTCTCCATGTATTGCGGATCTACCTGCGCCTACCTGACTATTAGTTACTCATCTGTGGATAAAGCATACGAAATTAATCAACCGCGTTATCTTACTCCATATCACCTATTCTTCGCAATCCGGAGTGTCCTCGCTTAGTGCGGACGTCTCCCCTTTCCCCTCTTTCTTCTTGCATTAATTTTCACTTGTCCCATATGCATGTGCCTTTACTTGACTCCCGGTATTCTCACTTGGAGCAGGCTGTTTTAAGGTATTATTCTTAGGAAGACCATTGGTTCTATGAGGTGATATTAAGTCTAATTTTGTCTAGCTCTTAATATAGCTTTACAGCCAGAAACTAGAGCTACTGTAATTTTTTTCCGGCAATTAGCCAGAAAATCACTACTCGGAACTAAGTCTTAAGTTGCAAAAGACACTTCACAGTTGATTTAACTCTCAGATTTAGTAATACTTTTTAGCAATCACTGAAGCATGCATTCAACTCAGTCAAGCAAAATGCAAGTGCATGTAACTTTAAACAGATGCATATGTAGTATTTCATTTTCAGTTATCTATAAAAATCGTTGGCTTTTTCATGGAATTAGAAATGTGATTTTGAGCGTCTTTTAAAATAATATCAATCGTATTGGGGATGGGCAAATCACTACACACGATTAATTCTTCCCAGCGCTAACTGGGACGCCTGTGATACAAAGCGACTGATTGATTGTCCAGGACGACTAGGGCTCACTCCAAATCATTTTGGCTATTAGTCCCAAAATTACCCGAAGTTATAAATCGGAAGAGTCGATTTACCAGAGTTTTTATAGATAAAATTGCTTTATTTTTGGACATTTCATGAGTCTGAAGGGGACAGTGCTGATTAATTTGAGAGGCCTTCGTAAATAAGGTACATGGAACCACAAATTTACGTCAATTTTGGTTGAAATTTCTGCCAAACAGTTCTATAAAAAGGGGCAAAACTTCAGTTTTTTTTCAAATATTTAGATAAAATGCGTCTCAGATTTGGTTATTCATATAAATTGTTCTTGTTTAAATGTTTATAAATTTCTTATCAAATGCAGGAAATTTGATTCATTTCAATTACTAAGGCATGCATGAAATTCTCTATTTTCCCAAAAACGATCTACAATTAGTGTTGGATTGAAGAGAATTCAGTTGATGAGGATGAATGACATTTTTTGTTTTAATGGTTAAGAGGAGAATATTTTATGCTCTACCGGGTGCCACATACTTGAGCTCGCGTATGAGCATAAAAATGTTTCCCCGCATCTAATAACCCCCCACTATTTTCATTACCTTTTCTCATAACTACAAATGATAATAGTGAATTGGTTGGTTTGGTGAGTTAGTCGCCGTGGTGATATTAGCGTTGAATGTAAAATCAAGGTACAAAATGAACGAATGACTGAGATTTTATTTTAACTATTTAAGGGCACAAATTTGAAAAGCAGTTGATGCAAAAAAAAAAATTTGGATGCAACAGCATACGATTCTAGCAAAAGTACTTGATTCGTAACTATGAGAATTCAATTATCGGACATGACCTAGCTACAAATGACAATAGTGAGTTGGTTCGTTTAGTAGGTCAGTTGCCATGGTGGTGCTAATGCTGAACGTGAAATCGAGGTACAAAATGAACGAATGCCTGGGATTTCATTTTAACTATTTATGGGTTGTAAATAAAATTCCACGAATTTGAAAAGTAGCTAATGCAAAAAAGGGCATTTAGATGCAACGGAAATATTAGTCTAGTGAAAGTACCTGATTCAAAATAATGAAAATTCAATTATCGGACATGATCTAAAGACCTTATCCAGCCAATTAGGAAAAGTGTTCGAAACATTTAGCTTAGGAAGAGAAAAGGTATGCTGGAAGTGTTATAATGAGAGACTAGCGTTCTACCACCTCACTCTTCGTCGGTTGACGGTCCAATATTATTAAATATGCACCAGTGAACGACGAACTCACAACCTCTGGCTTAGTAGAGGTGAACGTTGACCATTTTCACATCGAAAATTAAAATATTCCCAACGTTTTATCGATCAATATGGTTCATTTTTTCAATTAATTAAAATGCGTAGAAAGGTATCCACCACCTGTCTGCTTTTCAGCTGGCGCATATTGGAACGAATGTCAGAATTGATTAATGCTGATCCACAAAAGAAATGTCAAATACCTTAACCTAATGGATGCAGTGCTACCCCAACTTCATGTAAAATATATTTCCAAAAGGATTGGCTGCAAATTTGCGGTTTTGGAATTGGCAGAGGCCAAAATTCGGTAAGTAGGGAAATCCAAGGCGTTATATATCTTGAACAAACGGATTTTCAATGTTCCTACAATAGACTAATGTAAACAAAACTTTAATTCATTTTGTTGATCAAATAAACCTAATATAATATCATCCGATCATATAATTCAACCTAGGGAGAACACAGCACATTGACCTCTGCTAAATTTAAAGGTTCCAGTTGATTTCTGAGATGTCTCGGCTTATATCGGCTAAACGTCTTAATAAAAGGATGATGGTAATAGTGCAGCCATTCTCTAAACTTAAGCAATGTCATGTCTTCTGACATTCGACAAATTAGAGCTGGATCGTGAAATATGCGAGCGTGAGACTACCAGAGCATTCAAATCTCAGTTCATGAAAATCACTCTAATTGTCTCCCAACCTTTTTGAAAACAGTTCTACCAGATCGGTACTTGCATATAAATGAAATAGATACAACAAACCAAATAAAAATTATTAAAAACGTAAATTAAAAAGCATATGCGGTACAATATATCAGACAAATAAAATTTAAACTGAATATTTTAAAATATTCCAAATCAAGGAAGAGGAAATAGTCAGAACTCGCGTTCAGGAAAAATCTTTAAAATTCACTATCCAACACTAGGAATCACTTGTACTTTGCATGCCACCATTAACATAGATGGATCTCAGTGCATGAAAGATTAGTTAGTATTTGTTAACCATCGTGACTCCATGCCTTTTATCGGGATGAAAGATTCACACCACGCAGGTAGTCATCAAGTCACCCATCACTCCTCTTAGTAGGCGGGTTGGATAAACTGTCAGCATTTCAGTGATAGAATCTTCTTCACTTTCAGGTATATGAGAACCACGTCTATTGGGTCTGAGTCAATTACAGTAGCGAGAAAGTTCTATATAATTGATGACACATTTATAAGTGTTAGATATTTCCAAAAAAATGCTTTTCCCAATTTATAATTCGAGTGAGTTGGTAAATGATTTCAAAAGTCCCCTTAATATAAGTAAATGAAACCAAAAGCACTTTTTTTTCCATCTGTCCCAGATCGTGCAAAGCTCAACCAAACGCAAATGTCCGTGCAATATTTTTCAAGCAAGCACATTAATCAAACGGATGCTTTAAGTATAAAAATGAGACATAGATTCAACATTTCAAATCGAACTGGTTTTTAGAGAGAGCGAATTTCCGGAGTTAAATACATTATTTTAACTGCTGGGAGAGAGAGAGAATAAGGAAGAGTAGTTTTTCATAAGCCAAAAATTTTAAATACCAATTTTATGCCTTTTCATAGCTATATTTGATTAATGGGATTCTTGTATTAGATACTTTTTATTGAATTCTGGAATTCTACAGCAAATAGAGAATGTTATGTATAAAATGCCTTTTCTTCTAACAGGTAAACGAAAGCACCCGAAGTGTATAATTGCTTTGAAAATCAGTGTAAAAGCAGTTCTAAGTTGTCTTGTTTATCAATACTAAGCTGATTTCAACCTTCGAAGAGAAATAAACTTTGTAATAGTAAAACGATTGATCAATAACAAGCACATAACCCCTGAACATCGCAAACGTGAGATCACTAAGGAACCAAAAGGTTGAAACCCGATATTCGAAATTAAAAGTATTGGATAATGAACCAACGCACTGTGTCTATCAAATAACGTAGGATGATCTGATGAATCTATATTTCAAACGAAGTACGACATTTATGACGCCCAAACTTTGTTTTCCACTTCTGCATAAACACCCTTCCTTTCAATCAGTTTCGAACACTTTTATTATTCCTCATGTTCATACGTTTTCTCACGTTCAAAAATTTATTTTTTTGGCAATGCTAAGAGTCATAATAATGATCTCGTTTAGATCCATTCTGTTAATCTCATAGAGCGGATAGCCAGAACAAAACAGTCGTTCCCACAACACCTCTTTCAGTATGAGGATTCATTTCAATAAGATCCTTCTTTTGATTTTATTGAATTCAATACTATTATGGTTCTGTGCATGGAAAAACCATGTGTACGCTTAAGATATAATCCAAGAGCTCAAGTGACCACGAAATCACTTTCCCTGTTTATATAAATACCACTTTCAAATTTGCGCCATATAAAGTAATATTGACCCATTGTCTCCTCAAATAATCCAATCGTTAGAGAAAAATAGTTTAAATACTATACAAAATTACCGGTTGAGGAAGAATACTATCTAGTTGTAGCAATGTCTTCAACTCGATAATGGCCTTCTTCTTCGACTTATACGTCTCCTTTGCCGCTTTCAGTTGTTTAAACTCTTCTTTCAGTAGCCCTGTGAGTGTGCGTTTTACAGCGGTATCTGGTTCGGACAATTTGAGAGACAAAGACGTCTCAGTAAGTGAACTGGATAGGAACTCTGGACTTTGAGGAGTTTGATCAACAGCAGTTTTGTTCCAATTCTCTACCAGATTTCCGGTGTTGCGCAATTCAATCTGGTGATTTGTCTCCTCATTTTCCTCCTAAATTAAAGAAGGAAACGGGTAGTATTTTGATTAAGAAGGTACAAAACAGAAAAGGAAGAGGAAGGGAAGAGAGTGGTTGTGGTTAATTAGGAAATATTGGTTATAAGGAATAGGTGGGAATACTGAGCGGGGATTTGTAATTATTAAAAGGGCAGGAAAAGGAGTAAGCGAAAGAAAGACGGGTTGTACGGGTTGTGATTAATTCTGCTATAAATTATATTTGACAAGGATGTGAAAATAGGAAGGTGGAGGTGAAAGGTTGGGATATAAGTGAGGAGGCAGCAAGAGAGAGGAAGGTTGTTAGATAAGTAAATATATAACGAGCATTAAGATAAATGATTTCCATTAAAAATAAATGAACTCGGTAGCGTCAAGAGATTTAAAATAAAGTCATTAGAGAAGAATATAACCACGAGTATTTGGAAAGATCTTATCGCATTATCGTAGAACAGGTTTAAAACCGAAAAATATGCTTCCAATTTTATCTCAGAGAAAGCTACTTAAAATATAATAACAAGGAATGAAGAGAGGGAAACGAATACAAGCAGAGAGTAAAATCGGGATCTAAAAGGGGCCACAGATCATTTTACTTCTAAATTCTTTGGATTACATACTTTCACTTAATGGATACTTCTCACTTCACCGTGTTTAAAATGCCACAATTCGAATTTTAGAATGTTAGGTTCCTAAGTGAGTTAACATCCACGATGTTCAGAGTTTTTCGATCGATTAATTAAATCGGGTGTCCGACAATTCCATTTCGATAGATTTGTCTCAACCAATAGCCAAGAGTTTTATAAAATCGCATACTAACTAGGGTCAACTTTTCTTGACCATTTGTAAACAGACTGGCTGATCCTACAGTTCATTAAGATGAATGTCGATAATCATCGAACACATGGCCACTGATATTACAGATATAGAAGTTGGTCATCGGGAAACATAGCTATCATTAATAAACATAGCATTAAGTGGTCCAAAAAATACACTGGTTTTAAATCCTTATTTGGAAAATTGGAATGTAAGAAAGGAAATATAATAGTGTTTAGATATGAATATGGATAGCGGGTACAGCTTCTTTCATGTAACTTGGATATAGAGAATTGACAAGACTACATGGCCAGACAGTAATGTGGCCATGAGGGATCTTCATTCTCAGATGGAACAATATAATGCCCGAGGAACTAATTCAGCTTACAAAGTGCAGCTTTTGATTCTTCCTATTATTTGAAGTACAAATTATCTATTTTTCATTCGCAAACTGCAGTATATTTTTAAAAAAAACGATAATTCAAAGTGTATTTATTTCTCTCTCATTCACTGAGTAGGATTAATGACCACAATTCTCTTTGTATTCATTAATATTAGCCCAGACTACTGCAGTGACGGTTCAAAGGAATAGGGGAAGAGAGGAAAATGGGAGGCAGGAAATAAATTAGGATATGCAGAGACTAATAAAGGGACCCAGAGTGCTTCAATCCAAATAATTTATCACAAAACTATGTGTGTCTGGAACAAAAGGATAGAGAGACGGTAGGTAATTAATCTGCTGTTTACTTTTGCAAATAGAGGATGGATATGTCATAAAACGTTACCAAAACATTTCGAGATATATACCGCCCAAAAAAGTCGTTCTTACCCGTTATAATGCTATGAAATCGAGGCAGGTAATCGAAGAAATGATGACGGAAAATATTTTATTCTAAACCAAGGGAAACAAAGAGAGAAGTATCTAGAGCATTGGGAACTATTGTCATTGCTAACAACTTCATCACCAACAAGATAGAAAGAAGATAGAACTACCAGGGCAAAAACTCATATTAGAAAGGAAGCTCAACAAGCGGAAGGAAAAAGCTAATACAAATCATTAAGCAACTAAGCAGTAAAAGAATGAGCCATAGGTAAAACATGTTATAGTTCAACATGTGATTGGAAGGAAAGTGATACAAAATAGATAAGCATACTAGTCAGAGTAAGCAGCTTAATGTGATATCACTACAGAATCAACAAACACTAATTTCAAGAGGTCGTTGTTGTATTTCACAAAGGAAACACACTGGAGAAGAAATCGTTGGACTTTTAAGTTGTTAGAAGTAATCGTGGGGTAGAAAAGGTTGAAAGAAGATACCGTTAACTAAAGTAAATGTGTACTGTTAATGCGGGAAAAAAGGTACAAACTGAAATGAGTATTTTCTTCTATCAGACTTTTAATTAATTGTGCTTCCGTCCAAAAATAAAAGTGAGACGAAGCAATAGCCGATATTTGTCACAAGAAAGAAAGCACTAACCAAAAACAAAGAAAACTTGCTGGGCAATTACTCATTTAAGCTACGCTAGACAGGAGAAAAGTAGAGAATATTTAAGTTGAGAGAAAACAAACGGAGGATTTTAGTCCTGATGACAGTAAGTTCCAGAAGCGATCAATTTTTTGAAGAAAGCTCAATACGCACATACTGGTTAATAAGAGGAAAGTTGATAAATAGCTTAAAGACCGGAAGAAGGGTAATTGGTATGATTAAATGAAGGAAACCGAAAGCAGCGTTAGACCCATTATCGAAGTAAGATTATATTTATAAATGTGGATAGGGAATAAGGTCACAAAATATTTTTCCAGGATGATTAAATTAGATTTGATAAATTGCATTTTCACAACGCTTTTCATGAGATTACCTTCAGCGTTCATTTAAAAAGTAAAAAATTGTTTAATAGAGTGATATCCTACCTTAGGAACCGAGATGATATTTAGTTCGGACTGGTCCCCCGATTGGTGGATTAAATTCAGCATTGTACCTGGACTCTGGAGGGTTGGAAGAAGAATTTCAGAAGGGGGTTCTGGAAACTCTTCATCTTCTTTATTTTGGCGGGGAATGTTTGGATCATCCAGACTCAATTTCTCCTCAAGAACTGGTGGGGATGGCACTGGAGAAAGAGAAAATGGGAAGTGTAGTAAAAATGACAGGGACAAGGGCTTTTTATCCTAAGGGCCAATTCATGAAGTATAGTATTAATGAAAATAACTACATGTTTAATCATCGGGAAAGTTATTAGTAAACCGACAACATGCTAGTAAGAGAGAACTTAAACAGTTCAAAACGGGGGTGCTTTTATTCATAAACCAAAGATGACAACTATAAGAGAATAGAATAGAACAAAGCCATCACGTATGTTGGCTCCAACGGACACCTCGCTGAGTCATATAAGCAATACATAATAAAACTTGAGGTAATAAAATACGATTAGGAAATAATACACCGAGAATTGAAATCAATGTGTATTACTTATATCTAAAGAAAGAAGAGATTAAAAGTAAAATTCAATTATCCGAGACGGTTTAAAAGTTTCAGAGAATTGAAATTAATGCGAGTGATCACAATACCAGAAAACGTGGTTTTGAGGAATATCATATAAGTTAGTAAGTAAAGAAAGTAGAATTTCGCATGTAAAACAAAAAGCAGATTTCCATTAACAAGAAACAACGGGTGAATGTCGAGAAACTGGAGAAGCTGACAACTTACCATACCCTTATCTACATTAATGGCAACTCAATGAGTGTATTTCAATATTATTTCATTTACAAGAGTTCTGCATAATTGAAGACAAGAAGGAAGCAAGGTTCGTTACTGCTGTTGTCCACAGTAAAGCTGAAAAATATCATTTTGCCATTTAGAGAGCATCTGAAAGCGGGGTAAAGAGGTAGTCCGATAAGGGCTGAAGAAATGAGGACAAGTGAAATTATTTTTGGTAACTGGGTATAGTTCAATTTGTCTCACTTTAATGGCCTAAAATTCAAATGTCAGGATTTGATTTCCATGTTTTTGACAAATTATTTACGACTTCAATTTTCAGACCTCATTGATTGGTTGATTGAATTCAGTGATAGTCCATGTTGATTGTCTTAAAGACAAGTAACAGATATATGACACAAATTCTAATGCTGTTTCTTTCACAGTAATTTCTGGCAAATTTTGTTTGCAAAGCAAATTCACAAGTAGAGGCGGGTAATTCCTCTCACATTTGGCTGAATGCTAAATAGCTTGGTGATTCATGTAAAATCATTTGAGAGAAAACACAGTGATTGGTATTCAGTGTCTGCCATTGTAATAGATAAATGTGTGTTTAATATAAACTCTTAAGTCCCCTTTCTAATATTCGTCTTGAAGAGAGGAATAGGGTTCAAGAGTCAGGGATTATCAACTTATATTTGTCACCGCTCTGCTGGCCTGAATTATACGGAGCAATTAGCCTTTCCGATTTACAATGAAGATGCTTGATTTCGTGACTTGAGATACTATTGAACACTTATCCTTCTTTGTCATTTAATTCCTCAAATTTTCAATTATCACTTGCCTCCACGAATCATCTATAAATATCCTCTCTATTCTATAAATTGCTTGTATATATACTAATTTTGTGGCTAGATCTCGTAGGTATTCATACGACGTAATACTGAGCTAATGAGTCGCATTAACTGGAAATGTTTTGCTTTGGTGGTGAAAAAAAATGCGTCAGTTTCGATACCTCTCTATACTATACTGCAGTTACTTGTCACAGTGGTGTTTTTCTTAAACAGCAACCAGTAGTTAGATGAAATTACTGTCTATTCTCATCTAGGAAGCATAGGATTTGAGTGAGACTAACCGCAAACATTAGAGATAGAAAAGCAGCGTCTGAACTGAGCGCGTAAAAATGGGTTATGAAAAGCAGTCCAAGTTTTATGGTCAGACGTGCGAAACTCAAACCAAAATACTTGGACTTTACTGACTGACGTCAACACTCGGACTACCCCAACAGGTCTTTTGACAACACAGATAATAGAATGAACTCCAGCATCGCCGAACAAAGGATTGGGTATGAAAGTGCATTAATTAGAACAGTTTACGAAGTACTCAATTTATATATCAATTCGCAGGAATTGTATTACGAAACCTGCAAAGCTATCACGTTCATCCTTCTAAGAACGAGAGAGAAGAGTCAGACAAAGTGGAATGAACACCTTTTTTTCTTATTTTGAGAGCATAAGTGACCCCTGGCTTTGTAGATAGTAAACTAAAACATGCAAAAGCATTCGAGGGATGAGTCATAGGAAGAACTAAAAGAGTTTTAATAAACGGGGATTAGATAACTGAGATGAATCAATGAGCAACAATAATATTGCCTCAAATTCACTACGATAAAAAACATTAGATGTAAATAAAAAACTTTCACACACCAATGGGAAGGCTTAACGAATTCAAATACAAAAATGAATAGAAAATTTACAAATAGTAATGACTTCTACTCGAACGGGCGTGAGTTCTATTAACTTAAAAATCCTCATGTAGATTACAACAGTCGTGAAAGGAATATATTGGTCATGTAAGCGAACTTCCTATTTTTCTTATGCTGCCAAGTTTGCACTTTTATGTAATCCTTCCAAATTAAAGGCTGCTCAACGAAATGAACCATCACGACTATAGCAAAAGTGAAAATGAATGTCAAAGTACAGAAAAGATAATTAAAAGCATCGTAGGGCTCTCTCTCTCTCTCTTAAATGTACCAGAACTGGAAAGTTATGCATCCTATCGTCTGATTCGTATGCTCTACGCAATCTTTAAGTAAAGGGCCTTATTCTATTTAAAAAAAGAGTTTTTTTGAACTGCTGGTAACTAAGTTTTTATAACGATCACACTAATAATAACAATTGTTATAACCAAAGATTCACGGCTCCCATCTACTCAACTAAAAATTTCCTTTAAGTTATTATTAATATGCGAACTTCTACTTCAAATGGCTCTAAGTACCCAAGATATGCGAAATTTAACTAAATCTCTGCGCTTCTAAACTTCCGAGGGAACTGAAATGCGGTCCAAAAGTGACCCTCAAACGAATCCATTATTACCTTAGCTTAATGCATGGTGAATTCACGTGGGCATTAGTATTTTTCTCCCAGAAACGCGAGAGAAAAAAGATGCCTTTAAGAGGAAAAATTTTAGTTACCACAAATTTTTGAAATTTTGCGTAGTATTATTATAAACAGTGCTATTAAAATGGCGATACCACTTGCAGAATGTGAATGCATTTCGATTAGAACAGAACTAAGGGTTAAGTAAGAAAGTAACCGTTCTATAATATTTACTTAAAATTGAAAAGGTAAAGACTCAATCTATTTCCGGGTGTATTTGGCCTATTTAATCAAAAGCGAAGTTGGATAATGGTATGAATACTCCACTATGGAAGAAGAGAAAGGTAGCATTTAAAGATTTAAATGTAATTTCTTTTGATCACGATAAATAGTAAGTACATCTTATTTGTGACGTCCGACTAAAGCCTTCTATTGTCAAGTTCAAGAAAAAAGGCAGGATAGTTTCACATATTCCATCAGTATAATATTTGTATTATTATTTATTGTGTATCTGTGGTTTCCTGATGTGCATCGACGCTGACGAGATAGACTGGTTGAAAGACAATCAAAATGGTAGGCAATTAATATATCACCACATTATTTGTCACACTTTAATATCCGTTAATAGATGGACCAGTTTGATGATGCTACATATATTAATTCGATAGTAAACTCAGAACTACCGACTGCTACAATGGGAACATTTCGAAACCTACGTTTAGATAGACTTCTACAAATGTACCTACATTGTAATAAATCTGACCTTTTCAAACTTCTTGTTGATTATTGGGATTTCGAAGATTGATTTTTCATCATCTATTAACCTCCACATATGCAGTTTCTGTTTTACACACTGCTTTTATTCCTCTCCTAACATGTGTTTGTGGTGAATTTCGTTGGAACTTCGAAGAGTAGTAGCCTAGTAAGTTCTTCTGCCGATTTTAGTGAACCGAAAAATGCAACTCCTTCTGTCGTTAATAAAGGTATATAAATGATGAATAACATCCAGTTTTATGCTTACCTCTTAAAGAGTCGTCGCCGATGACCGTGGATTTTGGGTACATTTTCTCATTGTTGTCATTGTTGGTAGTTGTGGTGTAAAAATTGATAGTAGATGAAAGTTTACTATCGGCCTGTGATATGGTCTCAGATATACTTGTATTCACGCTTATAGTTGCTTCATTGGCCTGGGTTAAGAGAAGTTAACAATATGCATAAATATATGTTAACATATAGCTTATTATTCAAAGCAAAGTAAACAAAAACCAATACTCTCTTATCATCGCAAACATATATGAGTAGTAGCTGTAAGTTTACGGTTTAAAATAAAGAGAGAATGAGAGGAGTGTAAATAAAAAAATCTGGAGAACCCCACTTAATTGACTTACTCAAATTTAACTGAGATCAGACATATTTTATCTACATAGTGTAGTTTCAAATGAAAAGTCTAGATGCCACGCTTTCGAGTAGTTATGTTGTTATTAATTTTTCATATTCACAAGGCAACCTATTTGAGGAAAATGGGTCTATCAGTTGATAGGTCGTCCTCATTTCACCTTCAGTTTAATCTTTGCTTTTGTAATTACACGGTTAAGTGTTTTAACAGTCCACCATTGCTGATAGACAACAACAGATAAATCAAACCGAAGGATTAGTTTGACGGATGTTTCAAATAGATTTGCTCGGATTCTACTCTAGATTTTAGAATCACTCTAAGCTTCAACAGTTCGTCTTTTGCCCTCCAATATCTAGAGTTTGCTGATAGATCTTGACCTGGTCCTATGCATTTTTATATTATTCCAGTTATTATAAACTTTTTCTCTTTTCTCCTATACAAGCACCACTGGCCAATGCATTAGCTAACTAAGACTACCAGATAACCAAATCTGGATACTTTGGATTGACTTTGACTGGTATAGTTCTCTATTGAATATTTGGACGAATAAAGTCGTGTTCTGGGCTGGCTTTCCCTTTTCTCACTCTAGATATAATGAGGGTTATCGTAATCGGAAGATTTAACTATTTTCTACAAGCTCTCTCTGTTTATCTCGCCATTACTCTCTTTGGAGATGAACGATCGGAATTACCACCGACATACATCCACAGAGTAAACTTTCAGCAGAATAATTAAGCTAACAATCATTCTTTTGTTTGTACTCCTTACTTTTACATTGAGTGAATGCAGATATGGAGTTTGATTAATTACCAAGATTGTTACCTGGCAGTTGTGAATGGATATGCTCGGGTAGTTAGCGTACAATATTGACATGGGAAAGAACAGATGTTAGACCTAAATAAACACGTGTCCTCTTGGGCTAACTGACAGACTGTAATGCTATAGGAGATAGGAATTAACACCGGAATAAACAATCAAACTTTCGAAATTTGATGTCGTTAAAGATTGACTTTTGATGGTTTTCATAATAAGTAATTATAATATTATTTTATGATTAATTATTCGCTATAAATGGCTCCTAAGTAGATAATAATATGGAGCTGTCTTCTAGGTAAGAAGTACTTTAGATTCTTTATCTTGTGGTGAGCTGTTTACTAGCTTGTAAATACTAAATTACAGATATATAACCAAAAGTAAGGGTATTACCTACAACAAATCGTGTTTACACCTTCTACTGCTCTCAGTCAAATATAAATTTGTATGCGAATTTGTGATTACAAAACTAGAATGAAATACAATCGTCTCTGTTTGAAAACCGATATTCAGTTCAAATTTCACTCAGTCGATTTCATAGCTAAGTTGCAATTTAGAGAATGTCCTCCATATCTCACGGCATGAAGATCGCAAAGATAAAGATGAACTAATCGCTACTAAAACTATACAGAAAGCTCCCAACTTAACTTACCTTTTAACTGAATGTTAAACTGAAAGCAATATATATCGCTGTTCAAGAAGTCATGTCTTAGACACAATGTCTTTGACTAAGTAACTTGTAACATTCTCAGAAGAAATAAAGTACTCTGATATTCAGAAACAAAACATGAAATAACAAAAACGATATGAAATGTAATGAAATAAAATGAGTGATCATGGCAAAATCAAAGAAGGCGTAATTTTGGAATTCCTTGAAATGAAGCACAAAGAAATTCAAGAAATGGTTAAGTAATCAAAGGTCTAATTAAAAAATTTCGATCCTAAAATATTCATTAAATTTATTTTAAATTTTTTTCCATTTCACATTTTCTATCCCATTTTAATACAGAATTTGAGAACTTTCGCGCTTTTCAGTTGAACTATTTTCACCCGTCACCTGATTTCCGGCCTAGATACTGGGGTCAAAAAGGTAAGAACTACATGAAATAAGTTAACTTTAAACTAACTAAACATATAACTTTGTTAAATATTGAAGTATATAACCGGAGATTTAGTCAGGATAAAAATAACAACCGAGGATTGAAATCCAAATCTACTCAACGATATGGTCTGTCGTCTTTCCCTTGTCAGAAAGGAAAAAGGAGTGGAAAAGTAAATCAATGAAGTCAAAGTTTGTTTAATTTTGTTAATCATTTTGGGTTAGCTATTCAAATAGCTTATTTACCGATTGTCTCAATAAAAGGTGTTTCTAGAATTTAGTAACTTTTCGATTACCACCGAAAGATCAATTATAGTGCTACTGAATATATTTAAGTAGAACTTCCAGGAATCACACAAAATTGCTCAACGAAAATACCAACAAGAAAGAAAAGCGCAATTTCTTAGAAGAATAGTATTATTTTACTATGAACGATCCAGCAGCGATATTTGCAGCAGCATTACAAATTCTAAAATTTGAATAATACTTTCAGAATCTGTAACGATAGGTCTAAAATGAAATCATCTAATTTAGGACAATGTAAACTTTTCTTCTTGTGAGAATATGGTCAACTTGATATAAACTTCAGACCTCAATGTACTGACTGTACTGTACCTTCTCCTCATTAACCTCCGCCTCTCCTCCTGTTTCTCACCTTATTGAACTCGGTATTCCATGACTAAAACTTGAAATGTATCTTACAATGTCCTGAATATCAGTTATCAAAAGAAACAAACGTACAGAGATGACAAAACCAATCTCTTAATCATAATGTGCTAATACATTAGCTCTAAACACCGCAAACCTGAACTATCACGAGGGTATCTAGGAGTTGGATCCTGAAGTCGAATGTTGAAAATTTTAGCTCATGATGCGAATAACTAATTTTATTAAGCAAAAACAAAATTGAAACTCCCAAATTGAAATTAATTAGAGTCTTAATTTGCCGAAAAAATCTTACCTCAATTTGAGAAAATTGCATTTAAAGTAAATACTACTTTTTCCTTCAAGTTCTATCAATCTAGGAGGCTTATACAAATACGTTAGGAAATATAATGAAATGTAAACTAATTGCTACATTTTAAATTTTACTAACAAAATTATTTTGAAAACGTTCGAAATCACAGCGACTTGCATTAGATAAATGGTCAATCACCTCGCTTTCTACTTCTTTCTCCATTTCACTTTGCAAAGAGTCTAATCTCCCTCTCAGAGCTCTTTCTTCCGCTTCAGCGACTGCAAGTAAACTCCTAGTACGTCCCTGTAGACCTGGAATCGAGCTCTGGATTCGTATCTTAGATCTGTTCGGAGTTTCACAGAGCCGTGGCGCTGAATTAAGAATGTAACTAACACCATCACCAAGTCTTGGTAGACCACTGTTATTCGTACAATGATGGGAAAGTTCAGAAGAGTGATTGAATAGCGGTACTGATGTGGGTCTACGGGATAAAGAAATTGGAGGTGAGAGAAAGGGTGGAGGTGTTGGAGTACGTTCGGGTATTGACATCTGGTCAACCGTTGATGGCACTTAAATATAAAAAAATTTGTGTTACAAAGCAGCAAAATGCGTTGTATATATCATGTAAAATATGGGTACGCTCTGTAAGAGATTTGTTTTTTTTTTAGAAAGAGGAAATGAAGGCAATCAGCCTACACTTTTGATAAATTAGATGACATGGCTTCGTTTCTCATCGATGCATATCCAATAAAAAGAAATGACTAACTTTGATGACTAAAACAGATCAGGAGGGGATAGTGGTATGCGACTTTCTCATCAGAGAATCTTCAGAACATTATTTCTTTGCCTTGAATGAGTGTTGAAAAACAGTACCCTTGAATGAATTTGAGATAAGATATACGTCGTCAACTGACTTGTTTTGACACCGAGAGCATTACACTGTTTCTTAGTAACCTACCATCGACATCGTTGTTAAGAACACTAGGCATTTCGATTTTGAAGATGCGAGTGAGTGATTGGAAACAAGGCCCCTGATAACCACAAATTTTAAACGGTAATTAAAATTAATATACATTTATTTTCAAATTCATCAAAATCATAAGGGAAGTCAAGCCATTGACAATTCAACATATTTTTCTTAACTTCTTAAATAACCATACATTTACCTCCAAAATTCTCCACTGTCTTTTAACTATTTCGACTGCCTTCATGCTCGAAATCTTAACATACTATCAATTTTCACAGTCCTAGCTATTATCTACAAATCCTACCGGCCAACTTTTATGGCCACATCCTATGGAAACACTTTGGTTCATTATACTAAGTTAATAGAATCCGCTCAATTTTTGAGAAATAAAAAAATTCTACCCGAGATAAAGCGAGTGGCTGACGTGCGGCGAGAAGCTATGTTTTCATTAAGCGTATCATCCAACTGCGACAACATTTCCTCAAGTCTTTCTCTCAGTGCGACTGTATCTTCAGAATCCTTTCAGAAAAGGAAAACAATTAATAATGACTGAACTAATCAATTATAAATTTTAACGCTCATTCATGAATAATCATACCGGCTCGATTGCATTAAAATCGGAAAGGCTTTCTGACAACTGAAGTGAAGATGAAACACTTCCTAAATTAGGAGGTAGAAAAGCTGGAGAATCCAGTTGTCGAGACAAGACAGATGAAAATATTTCCGAACGATATAACTTGAGAGGTAAAAAATAATTTTTTATTATAATATTATGATAAATAATTAAAAAATAATTGCCTTACCAGTGGATTCTCAAAAGATGGCTCGATTTCAGGAAGAGGTAGAAAACGTAGTCGTTTATGAGAAATTGATTTCATTTCATTCTGAAAAGATCTAACAGAAATATAAAAATATACCAGCCTAACAAACATGTGTAAATATACATTACAACTCACATATAGAAATAAGAGCAATGATATCCATAATCAAAAAAAATCCGAGAATAATATCAAAATTATTTTAACAAATTTCGATACTCGGTTTTATAAAAAACATATTAAACTTAGAGAGCACATTAATAACTTATTTCTAATCAAGTAACATAGCAAATGTCATAAAATTCAAAATAAAAAGACCTTTAAAACAAAGGGTTATATTTTGTTGACAAAATATGGGAAATATACAGACTTAAATATGCGCGTAAGTACTTAAATGTTATTTTATTAATCAAAACAAAAATATTACGCTTGTGTGATTTTTAAAAAAATAAAAATTAAATGACTATTTAAGGTGAAATTTTTGCATTTTTAAATAATTTTTGTAACTTGATTGTGTACTTTAGCCGGTGTTCAAATCAGCCTCAGTGCTCACTTTGCCTAACACATTACATCGTTTCCCTGGCAAATCATAATTTGGCATATTTTTTGATAATTAAGTTTTCATTTATTACTATCCTGTGTATTTTCGAAGTCCAGCTATTTTGAACACAATGTACCATATACATTTCTTGTACTTGACTTTAACTTGTAGAATGTATCGTAGCTCATTTTTCGTCGTCTCTAAACACTTGCTGCGTCTACCTTTGAGATCAACTTCCTTTGTTCCTCCAAAAGCACCCCATACTCTGAATAATTTACCCTCAGGACGGTTACCCCATATTTTTCTACCCAGAACCCTCATTGGTGCAACTATTTTTACAGGATCTTATTTCGCCTACCTCTGGTATTTCGATAGGGAAAAGGCTCCATCTGATTATCCAAAAGATTTTGAAGTATGTTTTGCACTTGGGCCTTGTTTTCTTCGAGGTTTTCCTCTATGATTCCTTGCTTTAGGCTGTAATCTATCGCCGACTTCCGACCAACACATTCTCGCACTTAATTGGCACTGTAAGCGATATTAATGTCCCATCATTTCTGCGGCGTTTCATTTTTGGAACCTACGTAAAATTAACTCATTGCAACATGAAGGAAGCTAAGGAACCGAATCTTATAAATTACTCTACTCTGAGTGAACTTTTCTCTCGTGAGCTTTCACCTGACATTCGGCCAGTTGACAAAACTGCTATCCTCGTGAGTTTTTCATTGCTTCAACCTTTTGCTGATAGTGCAGTGTGTGGTATATGGTTTTTTATGAAATGTTATTTCTACTCTAATCAATTTCGGGAAGTCTCGTGCTCACATCGCCGTTCCTCATATGCGAAATATGGGGGCTTGGTTATCATATTTGGTGTGATTGAATATTTAATCTCTTATTAGAAAGACTACAGCAGAGTTTTTTATTCTAAAGTACGAGCGATCGATTAATTTCTCCAATTGGATAATAGCACCAGTCATTATTGGTTTTATGGATTTCATGTGGTTATTCTTCCATTAAGACCTTGTAATTGAATACTTTGGTTATTCTTGGAGTTTATAGTTGAATTTATTTATTGTAATCTTTTACAACTCATTCGTAAAAGATGGGTTTGTAGCCCATTATTCGCGATGAATACCTTATATCTAGCTGCCTACTTGATTTAAACCAGTCTAGATCCGTTTGACTCTCTTTATAGCATCTAACTCAGCAAGTATGTCTGTCTGTTGTGATCCTATTCCACATCTGGATTCATCTGTGGTAATGCATACCTCTGTTGCTTCTATAACACTTCCCCGTATATGTTGTATCACATTTAGGACTGCTATTCTAAGCCGATCATATTCTTACATCCCATTTAGTGTTTACTTTACCCCTAGAGATATATTACCCCGTCTTAACTCTCAGAGATTTAGCAGATTTACCAACCTCTTCTTTTTCTCTACTTCACTGCTTGTGATGGGTTATTACTTTTTTTCAAGATTAATCCTGTTTGTCATGGCCCTCTCTGTTCCATTTAATCGCAAAAGTGAGAGCTTGGGCAGACTCTGAATATTGGTACTATATCTCTAAGTTACCTTCCTCTTCTACAGTTTTTCGTTTTGAGTACTTAAAGGAAATATTTACTCAGCCTTATATAAAAATCGCTCAGTTCAATAAAAAATTGCTAGAAGGTGTGTTCAACGTCTTGATTGAAATTAATCAATTAAGAAATGAATACTATTTCTAACGGCGGGTTCCCTTCCTTTTTAAGAAGGACGAGCTGATCATATAGGGCTGTGGGTTTTGTCATTGATTGACTTCCTGGTTAGCCGGTATCATAACAGTGGGGAGACTATTTCCAGCATGCATGAAAGCCAGTAATCGAGTAACTCTCTTCTTGAGAAAAGAATTCTTTTCAGAACATCGAAAATATTCGATTTTGAGACCTATACATTAAGTATTTTCTTTTTCTATAGAATTGTCCTTGTGACGGCACCGTTGTATATGTAGGCACCGTGGAAGGCGAGCAGCCAATGTTGGCTCAAGTGAAGGGAAAGGCCTATAGTATAGAGGAGTTTCTCGGGCCTCTGCCTCCTGAAAAACGCGTGCTTGCTAGAACGGTGGGTGGCAAAAATCGTCTCTATCAATGTGTTATCTACCTTTGTCCGGGGGATTATCATCGTTTCCATTCTCCCACTGACTGGAATGTCAAGGCGCGTAGACACTTCACAGGTAATTTAATGCTAACCCACTTTTCTGTTTGTATATTCTTTTCAAATCTTATCTTAGTACCTTTATCCCTTAGTGTTGGTTTTACTAAAGTCAGAGCAGAGGTAAATTTCGTCGGTATTTAATAGCTTATTACTCAGTTCTACTGTTTCATTGTCTCTTTGGTTATCTCTTATTGTTACGTTTTCTTGTTCTGTAAAATAAGTTAGTTAGGTTTCCTATGATACTGTTCTAGAGGATATTGATTGTGCTCATTCCATTAATTTGTTGCTACACCAATGAGTTGTAGTAAGCAAAGACTGGCATAGTGAAGCTTTAATCGGTAGAGAGAGTTCACCGCACTGTACCCAGTGGAGTGTGCATTGGTTTGCCAGAGTGTGTTGGCTTATATACTTTTGAGAAATCGTTCAATAATTAATTCAATCTATATCATGTATTATAAGGACATTGAGTAAGCCGGCCAATCAGGCACTAGCAGCAACAGTAACACCAATAGGTTGATTTAATTTAATGAAAAATAAAATCGAGTGAAATTAGTTGTGTCAAATCAATTGACCAAAATATGTAATTTGATTTTAAATCTTTTCTTTGTATTTCTTACAGGGAAGTTGCTCTCCGTGCGTCCCTCTTTCATCCAGAAACTTCCCGGTGTCTTTACTCTTAACGAACGTGTGGTGTACCTTGGTGAATGGCTCTACGGTTTCATGAGTCTAACAGCAGTTGGTGCCGCAGGTGTTGGCTCGGTGGTAGCAGCCGGAAGTTTGGATCCATCCCTCAGCACCAATCCACGTTCCCTTGAGCCTCAAAGGGCCCTGGAACCGGGTCTTCACTTCGATGAGGTCTTCATCCCAGTTGCCGTAGAACGAATGACTTCTGGAGCTCCCTTTGGGTACTTTAAGATGGGTTCGACCATTGTCTTGGTGTTTGAAGGACCTGAAAGCGGATTTGAGTGGACCGTGAAGCCGGGAGATAAAGTCAAGTTCGGACAGGCACTGATGCGAAAGGAGAAGGAGTAGATTATTAAAATTGTACTGTACATAGACACCACTTTGTTGTCCTCTATTCACAGTGGCTCTTAGTCTGCTCTTTTTATTGTTCTAAGCGAGATTTGTGAGAATAGTGCAGTGGATTAAGTTATTAATATTTAAGCAAGTCCGTTGGCTTACCTATTGTAAAATTTTAAAGTTTAGGAGATTGTACTATTTTTCGGGCTAGGAATAGAAGATCACAAGTTATAACAGGATAAGACTGGGGTCACAAAGTAAGCGGTAGGAAAATGGCAAGTACTTACTGATGGAAATTAGCAGAGATTGGATATAATCCAAAGATGTGTCAGGACTGTGAATGCAGTAGGTATATGAAATGCCGAAGATAGGAGGAACTGGCTAGTAAGAGTTGGGTAGCTATGTAGTGATAATCGAGAGAGGAGAGCCAATGTTGCAGTGAAGACGAGTAAGATTGCACCTAGGTATTCGATATAAAGTTTACAATGATCAATGGAAAAATTAAGAGACAGTCGGGGATTTCATTTGACGTCTAAAGGTAAAGGCGTGACGATTAAGGTCTTGAGGACAGTTTAAGTTGATGCGATCTTAACGGTTGATGGCTCTTTCAGTATGATAGACTTATGAAGGTATCTAAGACTCCTAATTATGTCATTCCTCATTATACACGAGAAGTGAATAGACACGATTATTGAAAATGATTTCTTCCACTCGCTTTGACAGACAACTGCCAGTTCCAACGGAATATTTTTTCGCGCAACAAAATAATAATTCAACAAGGGTCACGTTTTGACGTGGAGTAAAGTTGTATGATTAAGATCTATATTTAAAAATAGTAAATAAAATATGCGATTTATCGTAATGGCAAATGAAGGATGTCAGACGCGCATTTTTAGTGACTTTGGTGAATGAAGGTTGCAAAATATCTTCTACTGAACTGTTATAAGTAGGATATTTATCAAACGTATTTCAAAGACTCAGTTTTTTTCCAATATTGTGTGGTTTGTAAAGATAGACGTAATTAATCTGAAATTAACTACGTTTATAACATTGTAGCATTGTAACTGGAGTACCTGCAATTGCATAATTAGGTCGAGTTTTATAAATACAGCTGTCGGAAAGATGGGCAATTTAAATGCACTATAAGGTTAGCACGCACATGCAGCAGACAAAAAATACAGGCTTCACTGAAAACGTCTGTCATACCTAAAAAAGTGAATTAATAAAAGAACGAAATGTTTTGCATTTGAATGCCAATTTTAATTTGTCATTGACTTCTTCTCTTAATTTCAAATACAATGCATTTTTATTTTGTTTTATTGTTGGTAGAATATGTTGCTTATTTTTCATTTTGTTACAGGAATTTTATTTCACGCGAATTCCATGTCAAACATGTTTATCACATGCATTCGATCGGTCGCAATCTAATCAATTTACTCGTGACGCTAGGGTTCTAGAATTCTACTTTTCGCGTTGTCCAGCCTTTGAGAATATGATTCTGTGACTTCTATAATGTGCGCTATGTATTGTACCACTTGGGGCGAAAGTTTAATTTTAACGGTTCTGTGCCTATTACTTTTGGTGCTCAATATTGTCGGACGAATGATCAGTCGCAAAAGATCTTCACGTAAGTAGTAAAAACATATATTTCACTTTTTATTTTTAAAGTGTGCAAATATTGCTACTACACATTAGATTTAGTCTTGTGAGGATTCGAACATGAATCTGTCAGTTTAACATAAGGTGCTATTCAGTTATCCCAGTCATTAAACTTTGAAGTAAAGGATGAATAGAAAATTGTCTCCTAACCTAGTACACTATCGGAATGATGAGATATTTTCGCATCTCAAAGCTTGAAGAATCTGATAGTTACAAAGTTGTACTATCAAATGGACAATGTACCATGATTATTTAGTTATCACATTGATTTACTTCGAGAAGAAGCATTGCTTCCTCGTTTAAGGGTAAATCAGTTAAGGTTGAGCATTTACAATTACTGTAAACTAGAAGCGATTACTTTAAACTCTTGGCAAGCCTATTTTGATTTCGAACCAAAATGATATATTTTTTACTAGATATATTCATATCGGCTCATGACTTTAAGATTCTATAGCCGTGCAAATTTTGATATTAACATAATAGTGCCTAAGTTGATTCTCCTAAACGAGCACATAATATATATACGCCATGCGTAATGGAAGTACACTTATTCCCAGCATTTCTATGAAATCACCCAAGATTCCTCTAAATGTACAGGCGTTGTAATGATTTCGTAGACTTTTTACCCTTAGAAAAAGAAACTCATACTCGATTAATGTGTTCAGATAAAGAAAAAAAAAGAATTTCGAATGTATCTTTTAAAGCAACAATTGAATTTCATTCTAAATCATGACAGTATGCGAGTCAGCTTTGTTGTGGTTATTACCTACTTCTCAGTTCTAGTGGCGCTATTGCTTGGAATATTCATGTTCACACTTCCAGATTGCATTGTCATTTTAGTCAACATAGTTCACTAATTGGTTTCCCTGCGGTTTCTTTTACACATTTAATCAAGCGTAGACATTGAACCGCTTGCCATTATTTCATTATTTCTTATTCCTCTGCTGAATGTAAGCAGGTAACTAATACGAACTTCTCCTGCTTATATATATATATATATATATATATATTCTTGTTACAATCTATGTTATATTGAGTATTAAAATACGAATATAAAATATTGTATTGTTAAAGAATTATGTAATTTACATATGATAAAAGTATCTAGATTAGGATATTAGTTGGAGTTTCCGAAGGCGGACAAATATAATGGAAAAAAACGAATTCGCAGGTCGCGAGAAACGAAGTCTGACCCTAATCGATGGTTATTGTTCGAATTTGTTGCTAACTTAAGGCGTATTGAGTGTATTTGTCAAAATGTTCCATATATCAAATTTAGTGGATTTCGTTCTTAGGTTTCTGAGTGGGCTCATGGTCGTGGCATTTATGGCTTATTTATCAACTTACTGAATTAAGCAGCTTTTAGGCTACCCCAAGAGATCTGCCTCAAAGATTAGAACTGATATTTTTGACATTTCTTGACCTCGCTGGACTCTATATTCTGGCGAAAAACAAATAAGTGAGATTAACCATCAAGATGAAAAGTGATTAATATAATATACATTTTACAAATATATTACTGTAAAAATATTCAACCATTAACAATTATTATTCCAGTAGAAGATTTGCCTAATAGTGATTGTCATAACAATGAGATTACGTAAATAATACTTCATTTTATCTAATATTTAAGACTCTGTTACTATAATTATTTAAATTCTCACATTTTATTATTTTGACGTTCGGAAAAGCATTTGCAATTTTCTATCACAAAAATATATCTAAACGCGAGGAATATTAAAGTAGTCCAGTTGGGGGTTAAGCATAGTCCAATTATAAAAAAATTCAAGGTTTCAACAGTTCCACTTCATCTACATTCTATACGCCAGTAATGCAATAGTTAATATGAACGCCTAATAAATTAAACAGATGATCCACTCACGTCAGTGTAAATGATAGTTTCAGTCAAAATGAAGAGTGACTGGATGCAAACATCTCATAAGAGTAAAACTAGCATCCCTTCTCTTCACTTTGGTGAAGAGAATTTGCAATACATTTTTTATCAATCGGCCTAGACAGTTTGGTTAAAATTCCATAGTCATCTACTTATTGTAAATAGGTAGCAGGATGCACGAAGAAATATTAAACCAGTGAATGCATTTTTAATTTCAGAAGAGCAACTGCGGAAAAATGACTTCGATAGTGACGAGAGTAAGTAATGGAACTTATAATGATCAGTATTTGATGCAATTGGTTGCAAAATGTATTTAAATTAAAATTGTAGTCCTGAGGATAAAACACAGCTTGACAGGTTTTGAATTTAATGTGCTGCCGATTTATGTACCACTACCAATATTAAAAACAAAACAAACCAGACTTTAAAAATGGAGATTCAGTTTCCTTCGTTTATATTTTATTTTCCATTTGATAACCTGAAGTTAAAAGCTGATTTCAAATTCTTGAATGTGATGGTCGAGCAGGAATATCCTATATACAAATAACAACTTGGCGTCAAATATTTTAAAGTCGAATTTGTCGAAAAGAAAATATAATATTTTATTACATTTATGCTTATATTGTAATAATTGAATTTCTAATTTCATTTTCAGATGACGATCTAGAGTGGTTCGAAATTCCGGAAGGTAAGAAATAGTCTTTCATTATATTCAGTTATCGAATATGTTATTTTGTAAATGCATTCACATAAACTTTGCCTAAACTGTAAATTTCGTATGATTACTGTATTTCAATAGAAAAGAATCTCCTGGAGAAATATGGCAAACAGACCAAGGATCAAAAGCATCCGTGTGTTATTGCAGCCCTTAAGTCTACGGAATATATCGATCTTAGTAAATCAAAATATCATTTTTACAAGTTAAAACAAAATTCATTGTTAGATAATTATTATAATTTTGTTTTGAAACCTATCGCTCCCATCTTTTCCTACTTATCAAATCACTTAACGTTCCATTCACCGTAGTCAAATGTAGATGGAGGAAATGCTTCAACCAAGACGAGGGTAGGCAAATCATTTATTTATATATAATTGACAATTTTATTTGTGTTTATGTTTAATATTGTATTTTGGAAATCCTTATATTTAAAAATTTGTATAAAACTCAGATTGAACCTTATATTGGCGCAATCAATCCAACTTAATTGGTTTGATTGTATTACAGCTGCCACTAGTCTGTTAAATGTAGGATTTAAATAAAATGATCGGTTTAAATCCTAGGAGATTTATGGAAAATAATCAAAATTGCGCCCCTCTTGATCAGAAATATTACTGAGTTTTTTCTCTCAAATTTTTAGCAATATTTTAGGTGAATGCACATATTTTTCATTATTCTAGCAGACGTCATTACCTGCGCAAATCGGGAAACGGTGTCCAGCAAAAAGCTGTTGAAAACCATCGAGTCATCAGAGAGTAAGTGATTAGCTATCGCCCACAAAACTTATCTGATGCTACATGTCTTCAAATTGATCACCTCTCTGCAAAAATGCCAGCAAGAATGATTGCTAATGTATATTGGTAAAAATTTTCCCAACTTTGTGTTTTGTTACAATTAATACACAAATATTTTAATCTCAATAAGTTTAATATTCTGTAAATTGTTTTAATTTAAAGTGATGTAATATGGACAAAGCAAATGATTCTCTCTTTTCCCAATTCCTTCCCAAATTGTCTTATGACTTTATTCTTCCATCTCTAGTGACAAGGAAATGTAGGTATTATACATTAAATGAATTAAATAAAACGGAGGCGAAATCCTTCTTACCTGAATCAGTATATATTTTTTTTCATAACATATTATTCATATATTTGTGTTAATTTGGATCCCCTTTTTTAGAAAAAATTTCACCGTGGTCTTGCATGCCTGATGGTGTGTATGGATATTTTTTTGTTGCAAGTTAATATTATCATACCACTTAGTCTAAACACATTTAATATGCAAATATCCCAAAACAAGTATTTAGGATAGCAAAATTTAATAAGTGTAATACATTTTTATTTCAATATTCAAACAGAAAGCAGCAAGACTTACAGTGTTGACAAGCCCCTATTCAGTGCAGACTATCACCGTAAGTTCCGAAAGCGTTTTAAGAACAATACATAAAAGCAATCATTTCATAATTAGCCTATTATAAAATATTATATGATTAATTCACACGGCCCATCAGCAGATTAATTGTATAGACATTAATAGAGTAGTCATTTGTCAGTGCAATCTCCTGAACACGCAAGTTCACATTAAATTAAGGCTTAAAGATGGCAGTTCTAAAAGCTTATGAAATGAATTAAATAACGACAGATCATATGCACATTTCCTAAAACACAAGTGAATTAGAAATAATGACAACTCTTTAATGTAATATGTTCCTACGATATTTTCTAATTTCTCTGCAGAAAAAAAGTCAAAAAATCGGAATTTGTCAGTAATTGACGATAAAATCAATATCATCGACAAGTTTCGATTCAATGAGTACATTCGAAGTACGTTTTTATATTCATTTATAACTATCGCGCCCAAATTGAAAGAAATTAATTTTAAGAATTTAGTGCTTAATGCCTTATTGCAACAGTTTTACAAAATTAAACATTAATCTTGGATACAAAACAGTAATTAGATGTAACCTTGCAATTAATGTGAAAAATATATGTTCCACGTTTTAGATAATTCAACGCAAAACTTTAATTGGGAATACAGTAAATATCGGTCAATGAAATTTTCCCTTATTAATTTCATTTTTTATTATTGAAAATATCATTTCATTCATTTTAGATAAAGCTGTAAGAACTTACGACTGGATCTACTGTAAGTGCAATCACGCAAAAAAGTTACACCGATTCATTTTAAAAACCCAGAAATTGAGTTGTAATTTTATCTGCTTTCAACTTAAGTGTCTTAGGAATAACAGATAAAGTTTCAACTTATACAAAGAAGTTAGAATTTAAGCCGTTAAAAATACACATAAATATATAAGCACAAGAGAAGTAGTGTATCTTTTTTCCAATTATGCGTTTTAAAGTTAAACGATTCTAATGCTTTTCAACTAGCCCAAGAACGTGGTCCGAAAACTAGAATAAGAAGAGACTTTCTGAATGAATGTGGTTGTATAAGACAGTACCTTGAAACGGATTTGTAAATGTATCCAAAAATATATATATATATATGCATACATGTATGTATATATATCATGAAAATAAAAATAAAATTTAAAAAAATAACTTTATAATCGATAAAAATGTTCCATACTTCTATAAAATGAATAAAAAAATTATTCAATACATCATTTATATAAAATTATCTATTGTTCCACAACGTATATATGAAAAAGGAAAATGCAAAAAATGTAATGGGGTGAGTCTTAATATCTGGTTCCTTATCACATTTTAATAATGCTAGGTCTTCCTTAGAATATCTGGAATAAGTCAAGCCACTCATTTCGCCAGATCAGCTCGGAGGTGGCAGACAAGCCACCCCAATTTATTAATTAGTGAATTAGGTTTATGTACAAAACACTGCTCCGGTAAACGTCAGTCATATTTCGTCGTCGGTGTCTCGGCGTGATGATAGACACCTGTTTAGGTATCGATGTGCAAACGCGCAAATACACAGCGGGACCGCCTGTGGACGCTAGAGTGAAGATCTTATCGCCAGTCAATCATTTCTAATCGCCAGGTGTTGATAGATATCTGCTAGCTATAGCATAAATTAGTTTTATGCCTCTTGAATACAAGGGAATAGGAAACAGTAAAACCAATTCAAAAAATTAAAATTTCTTCATTTACGTAAAATTACTTATTACTCCACAATAAATATATGAACAATTGGAAGAAAAAAAAATGAATATTAGATCAAAAAAGGGATGAGGTATGTTTGAACATCTAATTTATTATCACATCTTTGTTAGCTTTATACCTCTTAAATAGTAATATGAGGAAACATATTTTAAATCCTTTTTAATTAATTGAAATATTATTTAATGTGATATTTACATGAAGATGTCTATAATTCCACAAAATATATAATGTGAAATTAAACAAATCTATTAAGTACAAGAATGTGATGAGATATCTTTTAAATTCGTAAATCAGTTAAAATATTTTATGATTGCACAACATATAAAATGGAAAAAATGTTTCTGTAAAGTACTGAAAAGTGAGTCAGTAGGTTTTCATATTTTACACATTATCACATCTTATTTAAAATTTTTCGGTTAATACACAGCTAAAGTAGCGTATTGAAAATCGAACAGAAAAATTAATAAATATAAAATTTATATTAAATGAGAGTCTACAAAATATATAAAATTAAACATAATAGATTATTATAGGACTAAAAATTTAACAGGTATTTTTTATATCTTATTAAAAATTCATCTTTCCTGGCTTTCCCCCAGAAAATATGCAGCTAAATTTTTCTATGATTCCACAAATTACACAAATTAGAAAAAAGCAAATATTTGTAGAACTAATAAGTGAACATATAAAATTACATAATCATTAAATCTACTATGATTAAACAAAATATACAAAGAACAAAAAGGTTTAAAGATATGTTTCCATATCTTATTCATTATTACATCTTCTTTAGCTTTTCGCCCGTAAATACATGGCTAAAGTAGCATACTAACATTCGAATGGAAAATATTAAATATAAAATTCAAATAAAATCTTTATTGATTCCATAAAACATATGAAATGAAAAGAAAGAAATAAACAAAAAACTAAAAGGTAAACAGGAATGTTTTCATCATCTTCTGCATTATTACACCTTTAACTTTCCCGAGTAAATAGGGGGGTAAATTAACATTGATTAAAAATATTATTAAGTATAAAATTTAGTTAAAATCTTCTGTGATTCCACAAAATATATTAAAGGGCAAGAAAGTGACATGTAAAAATGAAAATAATACGGGTTTGCATTCATATCTTTACTATCACATCTTCTTTAGCTTTCCTCAGAAAATGTATTGCTAAAGTAATATATTGAAAATCAACCGTGAAATCTATTTAATACAAAAATTACATAAAATCTTCTATGATTCCACAGATGATATGAAAGGAAAAGAAAGAAATATGCAATGAATTAGAATGTTAACAAGTATGCTTTTCTTATCTTATTCATTTATCTTGAAGGATAACTCTCTATGAATTTCCAGAATTATTTTTTATTCGCGGTCTCATGACGATACTTTGATTTTCGTCCACAAAGCTGGAGTGACATCTTCTATGCCTCTATGATGCAAAACCCTCTTTGTCATGTCTAAAGGCGCCTCTTTCGGTTACAGCCCCGTTTCACTTAAGAGTACATCTGTGCCACTCAATAATAACGCACACTTGTCAATTACCTGCTCCTACGCTTCTTGCTCATCTCCTCTCTTCCTCAACACGCTCCCCTCCCTATCTCTCTCTCTCACTCGTTTGAAAATTGTTGTGGCTTCCTTGAATACATTTTGATCTAATCAACTCTTAGTGTTCTGCTCCATGATCGTTGTTAGCTCTTACTCAAACAGCTACGAACTGATGACTGTTATTGCTGTTGTTATTTGTTAGCTGTAAATCGTTAGTTATTACCTTGACTCCAACAATTTCATCTTTCTAAGTTTTTCCCTTGTTTATGCTCAGCTAAAGTAATATGTTGAAATAAGTAACAATTTCCAACACATGACAAACATGTGGAAAAGGCGACAATAACTTTATTCTATTATTCACTTTCACTTGCATAAAATTTACTGAAATATAAATTTCGTATTATACAAAATTTGTGTTTCTAAGGTACAAGTCATGCTTCAATTGCTCTTCTATCTGAAATTATATCTGTTTGTTTGCCTCTTTAAGCATATATTAGAGAAAGAAACATTTCTGCAGCTTTAATACTGTTTGTTGAGTTCTCAGAAAATTTATTTTTGTTTAAGAGGTCAGGAAATTTTAAACCTATAAAATTAAGTAGTAAAATAAGTGTTGATTGACCGATGTCAGATAATAGATGAAAAGTTTCTTTAAAATTGCACCAACAGGAGGCATAATTAATGATAGCATTATACAAAAGTGCACTTTTGAAGAAGTATGAAAATTTGATTTATTAAAAATACTGATTCTAAAATATACTGCTGAATATATTCCGTATTAGATTAATTTTGTCTTCATTTCTGAATTTATCACAGAATTATCTCCAAGTTTGCAGTACCATATACTCCTCTCTGTTGCAACGTAGGTTGTCTAAATATCCTACAAGAGTGCAATAACGCTTAATTAAATGCTCTATTTTTCATTTCAATAGATTAGTGCCTAACTTAGAAGGTCATGTCCAGCATACGGAATAATTTGGTCCTGCAATCAAGGGTTTCTGCCAAATCTGATTTGAGATTGGATCCATCATGTCCACCAGATCCTTCTGAAATTATCATTTGAGAGTAGGTTTCAAAGTCCAAGTCTCCAAATATCACGACTTACTATCTTTTCCACAGTAAATGTAATAGTGAAATTTACACATCTCCTTAACCGAAAATATTTTTAATGCAACCCTTACATTTAATATTAATATGATGTATTGTTGGATTAACGTAAACCCAGGAATATATTTTAATAATGCAATAATACGCGAGAAGTTAATACGATGCTAAGTGAAATTATGGACAATGTGAAGATCCGCCGTATACACTCTGGTGCGCGACGTCATTGTTTTCATGAAGGAAGATATGGTAGAGACAATTTGTGACATTGAATACCAAAATTTAATTAAAAACAGACCTTATAGAAGGTACTTAAAGTATTCTTCTACTTAATAATAACAGGTTTATTAACCTATTAATACAATTTCCCAGTTTTTTTAAATACCATTTCCGAT
>CAADRB010000007.1:2405921-2431192 GCA_900708905.1 Hymenolepis diminuta
GTATTTTTTCCCATCAAGAAGCAGTGTAAAATTGAAACACGAAATTGTTTTTGATCCATTGTTGTGGAAATAAGAAAAGTAGCGTCACTCTTAGCAAAATAACTCACAAACTAATGAATAGAATACCATGAAATTTTAACAGCTGTCTTTTGAAGGTTAGTATTAACTGAAAAAAGGTGACCGCAATAAAACCAGCGTCACCTATGTGTTAGGCCCGGGACACGAAGAACAAAATAAAATATGATATATAAATTTCCGTTCATTAATAAAAGAAATCTTGTTACATAAGTCGTGTAAGCGAATATTAGAAAAGAATATCGGGGAAAGAATAAGATGATCAAGACTTTCACCTGTTCGAAATTCGGATGAAATGTTTAAGGAAATTTTTCCCTCTTTTATAAGTTTTCAAAATAGGAATGTTTAATCCCGAAGCCTGTTAAGGTTCTCATCTGAGAAGTGGTTGGAATTATTAATCGCAAAGTTAAAATCAGACTAATAAGGGTTGTGGCGAAATTCGACTTTCTTACTTAGACGATACTCATCAGCTCAATATGAATGCTGGAATACGCTTCAAAGTTGCATATATGTAGTGTGTAAAATGTGACTGTCTTTAAGACTGGCCCTCGACTTAATTTAACTAAAAGCCAAACATTGAATCCAGTACCCAATCTGTAGTCACCTCCCCCGTCTTGCCCTATGTTTGGGTCAGTACGTACCGTCTATCCAACCTTCATGTGTATGACCAGGTATCTGTGTGCGGTCGACCAGACGTTTTGAAAATGAAGGTGTAGGCTAAAAGTTAATACAGTTTGTCATGAATAAACGCATTGTCACATACTCTGGAGAACTTTAATTGCTTGATTAAGATTCCATTAGTCCAGAAGGGAATACGCTTTGCAATTTCTCAGGTATTTAGGGCCAAGAAATCCTGTAAGACGATGGAATATCAGCCATAGTTTCAAATCATGGGGAACCTCTATTTTACTCAGATCTCTATTAATGTTTCATTGAAGGATATGCATTCTTCTTTCCAAATCGTACAGATTATATGAACATGAACTAATTACCGACTTTGGTTAAATGGAGCAAACTTCGAGAAGTACACTGACTTCTTTTATTGTTGAAGCACGAGAAATAAAAACATACATACATAGCTGAGATTTTTAAATATGAACAAAACGTGAGATAAATTTTTTAGTATTAATTTTCATACCTTGTTACATCATCCATGAAATTTTGCTTTATGTGCTCACTCATGACACTATACATATGTGTTTATAAATTTATTACCTCTTCTGTCTCATCAAGTACGGTCTTAAAATTTAAAGTAAAAAAATAAGACAGTAAAATATATCAATAAATAATTTATATTAAGTAAATATTTTACAGGATTTAAATTATTATAATCGTTCAGATCAGTTTCACATATATTTCACTAAACGTAGACTCTAAATGGAGAAGCATTTCGGAGAACTTCGATTTTTACTGTGCGTAACCTCATTCTCACATGTATGTTCCCCTTCAGATCAGGAAAATTACTTTATTGTGGTAGCAAATAATAGCTAGCAGCTAAGAGAGAGAGAGAGATAGAAGAGTTAAATGGAAGCGTTCTAACCGGTAAATGACAAGCGTGCGTCTCTTTATATAGCTGCACAAAAGAGAAATAGCATAAATAAGTGAAATAGGTCCGGACATTGCTGATCGGCAAACTGGACCCTAGAAACGCTCACTCAAGGGCCAGCTAAATCATCCTGCTAATTGAAGTAAACTACTTGAGGACACACTAGGATTCTCTTCGTAGAACTTGAGGTCACCGCAAGATTAAACCCTTCAAGTACCACTGTGCATATGGTAACAGTCTTGAGGTTGCAGCAGGATCAAACACTCTGAGGTCCAGATAAGTACGTCCCAGAGATTAATGATGATAGTGATAGATAAAATTTTGGAAACGCATAAAGATTTATTGAACAGTCTTGTCTGATGTTTTGATCTAGAGTAACCTATGACCGCGACAGATATTTGTGTAATTCTCGCCTTGTCATTTCTAAATAAGTTAAACATTTTATGAGACCTGAAACCAGCTTTCTTCCGTGTGGATGTTGTCTTGATTTATCTCACTGTTGATTCTACTCTTTACTACTGCATCACAGAGAGAAAATAATAATCTTCAGTAAATACTGAAGGTCAGGCAAAAGAAATAAAATGAAGTCACTTACCGCCTGTCGCTTTCGATTCCCCGCAGCGACTAATAAATCTAACCTCATTTAATGTTCCTCCTGCACGTTCATCCCATCTTTTTGAAATTATGGAATTCATTAAATGGTCGATTTCATTAATAGCTCCTTCCTCACAAAAGTGGATGCATCTTTCGCATCAAGTTAAACTATCCTTGTTAAGCAAAGATATAATTAGATCATATCTTTTTAAAATATGACAGTATCAGTATACTTGAAGCCATAGTTAAAACGAATGGAAGGACAACAATAATTATTTCAAATATAAGTATTATCGGCATAAATAGAGCAGAACAACGGCAGATGGAGCTCCTGGTACAGATAAAACTCCTCTTTGTCTTACTGTGTGAACCTTGATTCAATCTTCCTAATCAGATAGCGGATAATTGATTTATCTTGTCTTGGCAGTGTAAACTCACAGTTCCTTTTGGGTTTACAATGAGCCAGAGACCAATAATGTTACGAATACTACAATAAATATGAAAAATCTTCAAAAAATGAGCATAGGAGACATATTTCGACAGATACATTTTTCCTTTGTCAACCGCTTTCGATACCTTTTTAAGGAAAGTATCAACTCCGAGTTGTCCTCTGTTACGGCTAATACACTCGCTATATCTATATGCTTATCGATATGATGCAACATTACTCAATTGACTTTGAAACATGACATGAACGTTAGTAAGCTTTTTGAAAATTGCATCCAGTGATGAAACATTAATATTTGTAAGATCCATACGACTCTTTAGTTTATTATTAATTGCCCATAATAAAGAGCAAAATTAAGAAAAAGAACAAATTACAATTAATTTACTATAAGGTTTCATACCTTCCCTTCAAATAGTTTCGGGTTGGATCTGAGTTGCAATTTTCTATTTTTCCTTATCCATTTCTCACCAATATTATAGCACTTCCTAATAATGATTCAATATTAGTTATACCATCTTTAATCATCCTTATTTCACTAGTTGCATGTTTAATGTTTTTTATGAATGTTTCCAAACGTTCTGCCTCCTCTTTACCGATTTTCATTTCATTGCGTAAATCCACATATTGCAGAATTACTTCAATAGATGTGTTAAAGTTCTCTGTTACTTGCATCTGCAAAAATGACGTAAAGATCAAATTAACCGTAATAATAAGCAAAACATGGAATATTGTTCTGATAATAAATATGATGCTAATCAACCTTCGAGAAATTCAGATGACTCAATCTCCAAATATAGGATTATCCCCCTCCCATATTGTCTTCAAAATCGAGAACTTAAAACTATGCAGTAAATCCCCTTAGACGTGTGGTGCATATTCGTTTTATTAATAAGGGAATAATAAATACAACTGGGGTGGCCTGACTCATATACTTGCATTGGGTGTAACAGGATATCAATAAACTGAGATGAAATTTATTCATTCCCTTGTCAAGCTTTGAATATTGTTGATATAATCTCACATATGAATTTGGGAGTCAAATCATAAATTCTGAAGTTCTAGATATTGCAAAGTAGCCGTGCTTCATTCGAGAATATGGACAGCGCACTGCCACTAATGAATTATTGAACACTACTTATCTAGAAGAAGGTAAAGAGTAGGGAGTAAAGAGTATTTTCTTTTTGCTTTGGTGCCTATTTTGAAACACGGCATAAGTAATATGAAAGACACTAATTTTATATTTATTTGCCCATTTTATTCTAATTGAAATGAAGGCTTTTGTTTAAATTCATTAGTTTAAATAAGAATAGTTTCCTCATGAACACCATGATAATCATATTTAAGGAAAAGTTATAAAAACAAATGAATTGAAAATACCGCTAGTTCCAGGTGAAGTTACGTTCATGATCTGACTGAAACTCACCTTTTTATTTTAAGAAATGCTGTCGCAAGTCAATGACTGTATTGGAATGATGACGATGGTGCCTGTTGGGAACACGCCAATAGTGATCCAAAATATGGCAGCCTTTTGACTCGGATTTGCATCTCCTGATTCGAAAGGTAAAACTTCTAGAACTGGACGGGATTGTCTGTTTATGAGCAACATATTCAGTACGAAACGTGTCGCTGGTTTTTAAAAACCCTTTTCGCTTAGAGTTAGGATCAACTTCATCAACGTTGTAATAACCATCAGAATCAGTATTCATTAAACCACCATTATCGAATCCACTAGAGCAAATAATGAGCAATTAAAGCACACTTTGAACTGCAATAAAAATAACAAGAATTAAATTAAAATTAAGAATTTCAACTTAAATACCCATTGTCATAGAGGTCAGCAATATTCAGTTGAGAGAAGTTTATATTTTCCTAATTTTATGACCATCTATGAAATCGTATATTTTTGCAGTGATTGGCTAATGAAACATAGTTAGGCCATAAATGGATTTATTTACAAATAAAAGAAATTGTAACATCTTTGACTCTCTACCATTGAGAACGTAAATGAATTGAAGCTCCAGATGACTGTAATCATTACCCATGGTAAAGGAAATGATCTAACTACTTTTAATCGTGAGGAAACGTGCAAAGGGGCACAAGAGGTGGGGAGGTAAAATTAGATGGTAAAGTGTGGACATGAATGGTTTTTGTTTCATTTTAGTTGTGAATCCATCAAGGATGCAATTACACTTACATCTCCAGAAGTACGGACTGATATCCAAACAATTCAATTTTAGTGTTAAGCTCTTGGATTCTTATACTAGTTCCTGCTTCTCTGTGGTTAGTGCCAACTAACTATTTTGGTAAGTTGAGACTTAGTCAATGCCACCTCTATTCATCTGTGTATTTTAATGGCTGCGAGCAATTACATCTTTTAACAGAGCTAAATAGGAGTTGGCCTCCAAACCCTAATTATATTTAATGTATTTGTACTATTGTGGCAGATTGTAAACTAAATCTCGTGAATCCCAGAGGAACTGTTAGTAAAAATTCATTAAAATCCATGAAATGTTTCCTCGACTGCTCTGATTAGGACCCCCCTTCTGTCAGCTCAGCCGTTAAACAGAAGTAGCATATGCAGTCAACAATCCGCATCGTCACCACTAACTTGACACACATATGTTGACTAATGAGTCTGTGGTGCATAATGGCCTTAAATATTTAAACATTAAGTAGACTTATAAAAAAATTGATTTCAAAACCATACAATTTATAAAAGCTAAGAAGTACGTTAGAATGTTAACACATTACACAACTATATTTGTGGAAAAGTAAGTACTAGAAATTATTTGAAGAGCTTAAATGTGTTCAAGAATTAGTACCTGTGAGCTTACTCATGAAACAACTATAACAGATGTCAGCTAATGACTAACGGTTCGAAACGATACCGACCCTTGGTTACGACATAGACACTGACAATTAAACATGATTGACGTCTCACGAAGAAATGTCTGTGCGTTTAAAGGAAGTATTTTCATCATTAAATAGGCGATAACTTCTCTGACCATCTCGGCAATGGTTCTACTGTCACGAATGACTTCACTTACTCCTTCAGTTATGTGCCGCTTCATACAGTTGTCATATCAGGTCCCATTACAACAGAAGTGAAAGATAATGCAATTCACAGAAGTTATAATAGGTTTATTATAAATTTCTGCTATATTTACTAATGAATAATAAAAAGTTTATATTCTTTGCATTTTAATGGAGTTCACTTGGAGTGGAAATTGCAGAGAATCCCTTTTTTGATTGAGCTTGTGAAATATTTCAACAACGGATTCCAAATACTGCCAAAAGTGTAACTTTATTATCATTATCTTGGGATATCCTAACTATTGCTGAATTTACTAACCCTACTGAGAACGAGTTCATATTCCTCTCTCAATTCCTAATTCATTACCGTAAAGTTATCATTACCACTCAAAATATAAGACACATAGCCAATTTTTATAATCATTGGGAATTATTGCTCTTCGATGTTGTCCGAACCAATTTGATTGAGACTTTGTAAACAAGAAAGCGCTCAAGTTAGCTCGAATGCCTCCCCCTCCATACAATTGTCACTTGAAAACACTTTGTTATCTAATTGACAACAAAACTTGCTTACTATTACTCGGTCCATGTATCGCATCCTCCTTCTTACCCTCTTAAGTTTCTTCAATTTTTCTACCGGAAAACACACCTCTATTCACATATTTCTCAATTAGACATCGAATTTGAGAAATTCGGCTTTCATCTTTCAGACCTAGGAAAGTTTACCGATCTCCAAACGGATATCTCAGCCAGAAGGAAGTAAAAAATGACTTTTCTTTGTTGTACGAAAAGCATATTTGAGTTCAATAATACTGATTTTGCACAAAAATGTCTTTTTGTCGTAAAAATGACTAATGTTTGTAAGGAATTTATAGAAAGGAGGCAAAGTGGAATCCTCAAAGGCTACAATTCCACTTTATCTCTACTTCCTTATTAAACTCTTTAAGTGATGACAGTCAGAAATTGCACTTGGCAACACTCCATCAAAAACCCAGCAGAGAGGAGGAGAAGGTGAAGTGAGAAAGCTCATATCACATTACTATTTTTACGCATTTAAATTTAATACCATAAAGTTAGGAAGCATATGAACTCATAATAATTCACTTTGTCTACTCCAAAGATTTAAAGTTTCCAAAATTTTTTTTGTTTCTGCTTTACCATTTAATATTCTCAAAGGAATTGCTTGGTCAACTATTTAGCGACATACTACTATCAAGAGAAATAAAGCAAAACCGTCACCGCGATGAGAGTTTTTGCATACCTTCAGCTACTTAGTGCAAGAGCATTCAAGAAAGCGTTTGATAAACTATCATATTAAACAAAACATGACTTCATATTCATTTAAGTGTGCAAGCAAAATGGCTAAATCGAGTTATGAGGATGGAGAGAAATCGAAAACTCGCTCGCGCGAAAACTCGGAAGTCGGAATTCTCAAAACGCTATCAGTATTCATTTCCTTCATTGTTGAATTCGCAACATCATTAGTTGATGCTTTAATGTCACTGATAGATTTTGAAATTTCACTTAAGTGAGCTTATAAATCAGAATTTGAACCCTTGAGTTTTTTATTGGTCTCGGTTAAAACTGTTAGAATCAATGAAACCGGATTCTATTGGCGATTTGTAATTTTGAATCCCGTCCTCAGATGAAAGGAATAAAACGCACTAAATTTGGCAAAATGTGAACATTCGAAGAAATTTTAGCAAACATAACTAACTTATCACAGTAACAGTGCCTTCATAAAGTAATCCATAATGTGTTGTAAGAGATCACTATTAATGTCAAATTCGGGATCTCCTCCTGATAGGGGGGATAAACGACACTGGAGAGGAAGCTTACGACACCTCCATTTTCAGTTCGTATTACCCAAGCCATTATGGCCGACGTGACGACCATGAGCGAAATATTAAGTATTGAAATATTAAGTAAACATTTATGAAGCTTGAGTATTTGAAACTCCAAATTTTAAACAAGTTAATTAATCCACCCCTGGGTGGGTGAGTTAGAATCGGAAGATATTTAATAGATCATGTGAAATACTGCAACGCAAGTCGGTTGCATTTTTTATCACATTGAGCCTCCGTTCTCAAATTTAACTAATCATGCATCATGATGTGGGAGAAAAATAGGAGCTCATATTTGTGCAGGGATATTACAAATTGCGTCAAAATGGGGTTTATGAATGCATTGCATTGTTTTCTAAAAAGATTATGCTGAAACGGTGGTGGCAAAGATGCTTTATCCATCATGTGATCGGTTCCATTCCCTTGGGCGTCAACGATTCACACTCTACATGTTAATTTAATTTAGATTGAATTTTCACACTACTCGACAAACTTGGTGATATGCGGTTGTGCGTTATTTTGCAATTTATTTAATGCTGTGCTATCAAGTTAATGGTTCTTGATTCTCGTTCGTGTGCTAATTCATTGATTCCGACCAAACAAGTGGATTCTTTGAATCTCCAGTCTCAAATGAGGAATTCAACACAATACGATTTCCTCCAATATAGGAGAAGCATACATTTTTCTGAGCAATAATAATGCCTTTGACAAAACAGACTATGTGCTCAATGGTATCATGAAAAGGAAATGGGATCCTCTAGCAAGTGGTTCAATGAGTCAAATCCATCACCGGAAAACATTTTGAAAGCTCTTAATTTTTATTGTGATGCCAAACTTAACCCAGATTCGAAAGGTTAGTTTAAGGCAGAGAGCTATCCCAATCTGATCAATTTGGGTAAGTTTGCAAATAGCTATGAAACTTTTCTGTACTGATACCCACATTTATTGTATATTGTGTAATTACTGTACGCATATCCACTTTGAAATTGCAGAATCTCCTAATGAATATTGGTTTGAGTAAATTAGACAATTCCAACCTATGAAGCGTCGCAACTAACTACCAAAATTCGAGGTAGCGGAAAGGCGTATTAAAAGATTGCAGACAACATATACTAATCTGTTTAATAAATACCGTAATATGTGTGCTTACGGCCAATTTCATTTTAACGTTCATGTGCATCTGGTATTCACTCGGTCATATCACTTACTCTATTAAGTGCAATTCTAATGTTAATATGGGCTTATTGATAGTAAAACTCCGGGATTCTGAACAAAGGCCGAAGGAACTTGCACAAAGGAATACTTTTGGAAGATGAAGAACACTCCGATATAGCGAAGCACTTATCAGTACAAGCATTTGTTGAGTTAGACACCACGAGACTGGTGTCAATGATCAGCCCTACCATCACACGTATTAATTAGGACTGGTGTGGCTCCTCAGTACTTACCCCCTAACATGTCAAGAGTTCTAGCAGCAGATCTGTGAAGAATAGTCAATAGTGCCCATACAACTTTCTTTATCTATATAAAAGTAAAATCATCTGACTTTTTTCTGAGCTTAATATTTCGGAACTTGTTTTAATACCATTGTCATTTGTCGCCGACATTGTTGTTTCAAAGCTCTTAAAGATTATGTCCTTCATGAAAACCATGTGAAAAGTTTATTCGTACTTAGAAAAGACTTTAAGGATGAATCCGTACATCTCCGTAATATTTGTCTAACGTCATTGCTAGTCACCAAAATTTAATTATCTTGTCCTCATATTGATGTGTGAAATTGTCTATCTTATTGTGACCCCAGGCTCTCTACGGGTAAACATCGTATGTCCTCAAGTGGCTCATCCTCATGGATCGGAGAAGCTAACTAAGTGTACCTCAGATGATAATTGCAGAGGCACCGCTGACTTGGATATGTTTGTGAACCACTCCTATCCACACCGTCTTCTCCTTTTCCTACAATCGTCCCGTCTAATTAAAGCATCCATACAATTATGTCCTCACATGCGTCCTCATCTAAGTGACAAACATAAATAACCTCTCAATACACACACACATACACACAGAGACTGTTGCGTGTCAGACACATCTTCCTTTGCTCCCTCTTTCCTTCAGTTCTCTCTTCCCCTTGGAAGGTCGTACTGCGGTTTGTTCAATGCAGCCTGGTCTAATCAATTCTTGGTGTTCTGTTTCATTGCTGTTAGCCCTTACTCTAACCGCAAAAGACTCACTGATACTTACTAAATTGCAAGTTTGTCAATGTCATTAAAATAAATTAATTAATCTGGCAAAAAACATTTATAATAAATAAAAGAGCGCTAAAATTATTCGCAACTTCACAGTCTTATTTTAATCTCCTGTTTGACAATTATTTGACAATCTTTTATCATAACTCAAATTAATGTGATGGATGAAGTGAATTCTAGACCAGCAACATTCTTCTTAATATTTAATTAGTATTATCTCAGAAACCCCTATAATTCGAAATATGTAAGATAAGCATTTTCAAATATTTTAGGTACTACCTTATTATTCATATCCTAAGTACCGCCTTTAAACAAAATAAGCTCAAATAAATCAAAACCGAATAGATTGCATGTGCACGAGAGAGAGTGGTGAGGGTGGTGTGGTGATTTCAATTCTACCGAGTCACTCCACACAACAACTCATTGCCTCCATTCTTTATGCCCAGTTGTCTACTGCTGTCTCTCTCACAGGCACCAAGCGCTACCTACATGCATTCCAAATGGCCATAGTAGATTCATCTCCACTTCCATTTAAAGAGCTTTCCTTGTACATTGACTGTCTTTCTAGGCAGACAATTAAAGTAGGTTGGCACGTAAATACCAATGTGGACCCAGCTCACTTCTAAGACCTGTGCAATATTTTTCACTCATTGGGTTATTTTTTAATTCAATTCATTTTGGAGTTATTCAGTTCTTTCGTTTCCTATTCAAAGGTTCTATGAAACTCCCATGGTACAAACGATGCACGATAAGTTAGGATAATTCTAAATACCTTAATCCAACTCGGAAATACTTCAAATTTTATAAGATTAATGTAAGCCACAATTCAATACAGTCGTTTGTTTAATTAATAAATTTCAACAAATTAAATTCAAAACAATTATCATTTATAATGATTTCAGCTGATGAGATAAATTATCTACCACTTAGCCATCTTTCAGGCCCATTTTAACGATAATATATCTGAAAACACAAGTGTGACTTGCTTGCAAGAAATTGTATGGCTTTCAGAGCTCTGTTGGCTAAAAGCTTTTGACTCTTCTATCTCTGTTATGCAAAAACTGTAAGTTGAGGTAAATCGGGAAGGATCATTTGTATGTTCAAGCGTTGAAAGAGAAAACTGTCTTAAAGAGGCAAGACCGTCTCATTTTGATTAAATAATACTGGTCAATGAGCGCAAAACGTCGCAGACAAGCATTTACTCCAATCCAGAGGACGAATCGCACAATTCGAATTTTGGAACGCAAACCGTTAATTTAAGAAATATTGCACAACTCGAGTCCAAAATCGAAATGAAGTAAGACGCTACTGTCTTTTGATCTCCACCTCCTCATTTTCATCTTGGAATTAATATTATTGATGCCATTTGCTTCTAGCACGTAATGTTGTATAAAATTACTGAACACCAGCAACGCTAAGTTCGCTATGTATTTGCATATTGAGCAGAATGCGTTTATTATACATAGAGAGTGTTGAGAGTTATTACAATATAATCTGCAGGATTGTGAATACGTATGTTCACTCTAATTGACAGATTTACACGATTTCCATACATGGTGACTTAGCAACAGCCTACGAATTTGCACGCAGGAGCGAATTAAAGATGACTAGCCAATCTCTATTGGAATTAGGCGTATTTATTAGTGAAACTCCTCTTTATATTCATGTCTGACTTTAACGTTAAGAAGAAGAAGTAACAGTGCGGGTTTAGAAATTTGTTTAAAATTTAGATTTTCATAAATTTCTTAAATGTTTACTTCATATTACAGACCGACGCATGGGGCTCAATGTTTCACTCATGGCCGTTACGTCTGCCATAATGGCTTGGGTAATACGAACTGAAAATGGAGGTGTCATGAACTTCCTCTTCAGTGTCACTTATCCCTCACAAGGAGGAGATCCTGAATTTGAAATTAATAATGATCTTCAACAACACGTTATGGATTATTTCATGAATTCACTATTACTTCGACCCCTAGATTTGAAAGTTCTGCAGGCTCTACCGGAAAGCATGGGAGGAGGAAAGTCGGGTGTTGATGAGTCGCATGCTCATCCCAATCGAGAGCCCACAATATTCTGGTTAACAGTGTCCCTATTTCTTCTGACCACCATTCTCATTGTAATATTACAAATAATGACCTGCTGCTGTTGCTGCCTAAGCAGTAGTGTAAGTCATTCTACTGCCCATTCTAGTGTTAGCATTTTAATTTATGAAATCCACTTTGCACACTGCTTTAATAATATATATTCCCTAGTTCAAGTCCTTTTAATTTAGGGAGGCAACATTGTTTCATCTGCCAATAAGGCAGTTTCAAATGCGGACTTCAGTCACAAGAGTCTGGTCTTCCGAGTGCTGTACATTGCTACATTAGTCATTACACTGACTTTTCTAGCCGCTGCTATCGTTCTCGTAATTGTCTACTTCAGTGCTACCGCCATGACAATTTCGTACCTAGAAAGCCATCCACAGACCTCTTCAAATGAAAGCTCGACATCTCTTCCAGATGGTCTCAGTTCAGTCACGAAGCACTTGGAAGCTTTTCTCAGAGGTGGTGTCAATGGTGGACAAACTACAACTACTGATACAATTAATATTTTCAAAGATCGAACAAATGTATGTTTCCAAATTCATATAGACCATGTTTGTAGGCCCATCATTTAACAGTCTCACTATCTGGTATACCTTACTGCGTACTTTTCCATCAACTCTAAAATTCTAATTGTCATTTTTAGATGAGATGCACGATTTGAGATGGAACGAATTAAGACATCCTTATTACCTACTTTAGTTTGAAATTATTACAAATTCTCATTACTGGCCTCGGATTCAAATGCGCCTCATCCTGAAATGTGTCACGCGTGTTTATTTGAATAGCCATACCTCTTCCAAAGGATTTAAAAGGATTAATTAATATCGTTTATATTATTTCTTATCATGCACAAAAATACTGCTGGAACAAAGCTGAAGATGCAACAGTTGCATATGACTTCAATAAAGTTATTCCACGTCAAATTCATTTAGAAAGTGGTAATTTAAGGCTACTTAGCAATATGCTGAATTACGTTGATCAATGTTGAATCAGCGAGAGTCGCGCCTTGGGTATTCGGAGTTCTACTATGTGGTGCATATTTAGGTTTCCGTTATGTCCTTATCACTCATCTAACCTATGAAAATTAAATTCTAGATGGAAATCGAAAATCAACTGGGCGTCACAGTTGATAAAGTCTTGATGGAACTGCAAGTAGATGAGGCAGTTAAGAAAGGTAACTCAGTCAGCACAAGTTTAAATACGTTTATTATGCAAATACAAGGCAATGCTCATGTCATGGCATCAGTCAAAGCAAAGATGGATGAAATTTCACGAAATTTGGACACCGCAAATCATGAGCTGAATAACGCTTTTAGTAATATTAATAGTTGCGACAATCAACCCGATTGTAAGAATCTCAAAGTAAGTGATCAATTATGTTTGCTAAAATTTCTTGAAGTGATTACATCTTCTCATACTAAATGCATTTTGCTTCTTTCATCTGAGGACGGGGTTCAAAATCTCAAACCGCCGATAGCATCTGGTTCGATTGACACTCAAATTTTGACCGGTGCCAGTAAAAACCTAAATGATGTAAATACTAAATTAAAGGATCATTTAAGTAAAATTTCGAAAACAGTCAGTGACATCAATGTTTCAACTGGTGATATGGTGAAATCGATAATGAAGGAAATGAATATCGATAGTGTTTTGGGGATAGTGGGCCAATTTTGGACTGATGTACAAAATCAGGGTGATTCGGTGATTTCGCAAGTTTCCCACTCAACTGATCAGGCTCAGCAATATCTTACTCAATACATCCCATACACTCGAATCTTGTTTTACATTATAGGAGGCATTTTCATTTTCCTTGTGGGATTAGCTACAATTGTAGCGATTGTGCTTCTTTATCAAGCCATCGGAGGACGACTTTTCTCCGATTCAATTCCAGATAGTATGTCTTTTATTACCACATTTAACATTTTTTCACTCACATTACAATTACAATTGCTATTTAAATTCAGGTGTGGAGGTACCGAACATAGGCAGTTTTCTATGCAGCAAAGGCTCAATCTGCTGTTGTTCAGCACTCTTCATTCCACTCCTGCTTATATTCACGATTTTGATAGCTGTTCTTCTCTTTGTTTTATCCATCGCCTTAGGTACGTGTTGAAACTTTTATTACTTGCACATATTAATAATACACACAGAGCACTTTCGTATTATTATTCGTACATAATCAAATTAGAACAACGTGTAACTTATTTTCAGGAGAAGGATGCATCTACCTATTCCAGGATAGTGCCATTAATAAAACTGATTATGTGCTTAATAGTATCATGAGAGGACAATGGAACTCTTTCACAAGTGGCTCCCTAGGCCAAATTGAATACATTTCTGCTCCACCACCAAAAGATCTACTGAAAGCTCTCAATTTGTATTGCGATGTCAAAATCAATCCAGATTCGAAGGGTCTCCTAAGAGCCGTGGGTTATACAAACCTAATCAATGTGGAGAAATTTGTGAACAGCAAAGAAATAAATGATGGAATTGAAAGTGGTAAAAAGTAAGTCAATTTGAAATGTCGGTACTTGTAGATAAATGTACGTAAAATAATTTAATTGCATCGGAGATTGTTCAAATCTTGTTTAATTTCACAGAGATCATTTAAGGAGATTTGAGTAAATTACTCATTTTTCACATTTAAATAGAACTGTAATGGAGAACATCGATAATGTGGTAAAGACATCAAATTTGCCCGACGATGCAACTATTGGGAAATTAAAAACCGAGCTAGAGGGTGCAGTTAATAGTTATGATTTAAAAGTAAGTTTTATATTAACAATGACTACTTCACTAGATTTGAATTCATGATGTTGATATCTCATAAGCTCACCATTACCGACACTTTTGTAATCCAATATTCATATTTATTTAATAGGGAACCCCAACGTTATTTTCATTATTTTAGGCCACCCTCACGAATATCAACCCAAATAAACTAAATGAAAAAACTCTTTCGGACTATCTTAAGAAACTTGAAGAATTCAGTAAAACTAATCCGAATATTAATAGTATTAAGAGTGCTATAATGTCACTGAAACAAGTTACGAAAGGAATAGAAGACATGAAACCAGATTTGAATGGGTTGTATACCAAACTCGAAGGCAGTCAGCTACAAATTGCAAACTTGCAGACTAATTTCGGTGATGTTTTAACAGCTGTACACAGTTCTATCTCGGTAAGATATCTTATATGCACTTAATATAAATACAAATGTATATGTTGTCATCGATGTGTTATCGCTAATAATGAAATGGTATTTCAGAACATTAATGACAAACAAAAACTGACAGCTACAGTGACTGGTGAATATGACAAAACAGCTGCCAGACTGAAAGTGTTCTTAACCACTGATGGTGAAAAGCAGTTTGCAAATATGACAGACTTGCTTTTCCCTTGCTCCGAGGCGAATATGGCATATACTTCTGTAGTGGGAACAACATGCGGTGATTCTGGAGGTATCAAACTTCTTTTGGCTCTTTCCTACGTCCTTGCACTCAATGTCCTCTTCATTGCCCTCCTCTACTTCTCCCTTCTTGTTCTCGCTTTCTCGCAACATCTACGAATGCAAATGTTGGGTCGAGAGGTCGATGGATTAGGCGATTTTGGCGGAGATATTGACACATTTGATGAAACGAAATGGAGTGATATCGACTTAAATTCATCGACCGATGAATCTGTTAAACAATAGATTTGAATGCATTTGAAATAATGTCGTTCAATTTCAACTTGAGAATTAATTTATCGTTAAATTGTGAAGGAAATAATGCTGATGTTAAATGTATCTCAGACACAGTAATATGAGTTGGAAGAAGGGAAAAGTGATCCATTTTCAGTGGATTTATTGACACAATCTTGATTTCCTCAAAACATTATAATTAACTTCTCAGGCCCTTTGCCGACCACTAAAATATCGTCGGATTGAAGATATTGTGGACATAATGCATTTTTAAAACTCTTTATCCTAGACTAGACTGGTCCAAACTCGTACGTCTGGAAATAATGATCAACACAAAATGATCACATAGATACCACCTTCGGTATGAGCCTTAGTAAACAAAAGCAGGTTAGATATGCTCCAGTAACCCAGCTAGTCAAAGCAAAGTACATACACTCGAGGAAACAGGTTGAACTAGTAGCCAAGTGGAATCCTATTAGATCAGTTTGTAGGGCCATCTTCATGACCTAAGCTCAAAGTCATTTTTTACGATCTGAGCAAGCTTGTCGCTCCATGTGTACTTTTGATTAAAGATCCTTATTTATATGTCATTCCGTAAATTTATGCACTACAGACCTTAGGTATACGATGTAAATTTAAAATACCACGATTGGGCAATTGAAAAAAATCACTCGGTTCTCTTTGTCGTGATAAGAATACTACGCTTACAATATTTTCAGCTGAAAACAGAGTTGGTTTAGGGATACATAATTTTGAAATCCAAGTGTAAATAAAATCAGTGGTTACTACAGTCATTCAATCACTAATGATCGTAGTATTGTGAGCAATACAATTACAGTAGTTGATGATTTAAGAATGGGAAATATTTGGGTAGGAAACTAATCACAATTGAGGTAAATTGCGGTCTGTTGAATCTCACTTACAATCAGTTCTATATATGTCGTGGATAACTTCTTACGGAACTTCAACAAATGATGAAAGTATAAACTTTTTGTGGCTCAAACATCTTATTACATTGCATTCCCGTATGTTTTACAAAAAGGTGATAAAATAAAGAGGGAGAGCGAAACATTGAATATCACAAGTACCTGTCAAGCCAGACACCACGAGACTGATACTCTTCGTTCTCTAACGGTCAGCCCCACCATCATACGTATTAACTTGAATGAGCTCAATCTCTGGGAAGAATAGTCAGAGTGCCCACACAACGTTCTGTACGAATGTAAAAGTTAATTCATTTGAATTTTAAACTATTACATATAAGAAAATTATATTTTTCCCAAAATAATTCTTATATGTAAGATTCTTTATTTTCCATCTTTTAAGTCCCTTTTATTCGAATGAAGTTATTTACATTACGGTTGAAATTGCGCATAATATAAATCGACCCATCGATACGAGAACGTGCGTCTTGTGTTGATATAGTTGTTTGGGGCGTTTTGTACTGTGGTGTTGTCGGATCGTGTTTGTAGCTAATGCAATGTCTTAGGGAATTTAAGAGTCGGTTACGGTATCCTACAGAGAAGGGCGGATTATAACATAAACAAAATACCAATATATTTAGTATGAATTTATACCTGCAAATGCCTTCTAATACAATTGTCAATTTCTCCGCGGTTGCTACTGCAATACCTATGAGAGATCATGTAATTGAATTACTGTTTCTGTTTCTTCTTCACGAAAGCAGTTGGAAAAGTTTATATACACTCAGAAAACCACTTATCGATACTTACTAAATTGCCAATGTGTCAGCGTCATTGTAATCTATAAAAATAGCATTTATAATGAATTAAAGAGCAACACAGTCATTCACAACTTCACAATTTTATTTAATTTCGTGTTTGACAATTTGGCCAAATATTATATTATGACACAAATTAATGTAATGAACGAAGTGAATACTTGAGCCACAACATTTCTCCCCATTAAAATGAGTGTTATTTCACAATCCTATAATTTGAAATGCGTATGGAAAGCTGTTTGAGAAATATTTTGATCACATAGTTCAGATATTACCTTTCCACTCACCTATGTTAACATTACCAAATTTTAGATCAGAAAGGGTCAACAATTTGTTGGAGTTAGGATAACAACTAACGGTTTACAGATAACAAATAACAAGAGCAATAACAGTCACCAATTCGTAGCTGTCTGAGTAAAAATGCAATTGAGGAAGTTAAAACGAGTTTGAAACAAGTGGGAGAGAGAGAGAGAGAGATAGGGAGGGGAGCATGTTGAGGAAGAGAGGAGATGAGCAGGAAGCGTAGGAGCAGGTAATTGACAAGTGTGCGTTATTATTGAGTGGAAAACAAGGCTACCTCTATATGAGTCACTTAGGTAAGAACGCGTTAGAACATGAGCGCAGATGTACTTTTTAGGTGAAACGACGCTGGGAGAAATCGATGGGCGCGTTTGGACATGGCAGATAGAGGTCATGCGTCATAGGGACATAGAAGACGTCACTCCAGCTTCATGGACGAAAACGGAAGTATTGTCATAGAGTATGCGAATAAAAATTAATTCTGGAAATGCATAAAGAGTTATCCTTCAGCCTCTCCCAAACAGAATAAGCTCCATTATATTGAGAACTGAATAGAAGGAAGTGCAATCTCAGCATAAATACCCTTGCAGATCGCTTGCAGCTTGAGTACAAGGGAGAGAAAGAGTGAAAGTGCGATATTGTGATTTGGACTGAACTGCGTGAATGTCACTATCGTAATTATTATTCTAAAAGTACTGCACCATAAGTTGGAGCAATTACAAATAATTTAGTCCGCCTCAGAAATGCTTCAAAATCTGAGATATAAGTGTGATGTAAGTCTCAGTATACCATATTCTTTCGTTTAATCAATGATTTTCCAATAACTTCGATACAACTATTATATTTGTAATGATTCCGGCAGACGAGACCTGTTATTTTTTACCATTACATCATTCATCCCCATTTAAACGAAATGATATTTTGAAGGAGCAAAACCGACCCCTCATGATTAAATAATACAGGTCAATAAGCACTGAACATAGAGGAAAACAGACCCTTTAATACCATAACATTAAATCCGTATCTATTTAAACCCTTCCCCTTATCTTTCATTGCATTTTCTATAATTCCATGTCATGTACATACCACACATGATATGCCCCTTTATCAATAGTTGATATAAATGTATTGTAACCTACTTCGAATAAAGTATTTTATTGTAATGAAAAAGAAATATATCAAATATTCCTCTATGAGAAAATATTGGAATGGTGGATCATACATTTAGTAAGTCACATTGGTTGCATTCCTCATTTGAGGCTGGAGATTGGAAGGATTCAATTGTGTGGTTGAAACATTGCAGTCTGACTTGTAAGAGTATGCGTTACAATATCTGTTCATGGAATATCGACATCTCTTAATAGTGGGAAAAATCAATGGCGACGGAGAATATGTGAAAGTTGACACTTGTACTCTTAATAGACTTTGATCTCGAACAACATGTGAAGATTTCTCAATTATTCAAATAAGCCAGCATCCGCATTAGCACAAGGACTGGAATTAAGAACCAACGAAATGAATGATACCAGAATACAATACATTGCAAGACAATACTCAAGAATGTATGAATATCGATCTTTCACTAAGTTTCATCCAATTTGTCCTGTAAAGAAGGCGTGGAAGCAAAAATTCAATTACATGATCTTTCGTATTCATCGCATTAGCAATAGCGGAGATTCCCAAGTATAAATTCATACTAAAAGATATACTTGTATTTTGTTTAAAATCCAAATGACCTAATTCCACATTCGTACAGAATATTGTATTAGAACTTTTGACCATTCTTCTCAGATCCACTGATAGAACTCTTGACATAATGGAAGATATGTTTTGAGGAGCCATTATTCCACATCAGTCTTAATTAATACGTGTGATGGTAGAGCTAATCATTAGAGAACGAAGAGTATCAGTTTCGTGGTGTCCGACTCGACAAATGCCTGTGCTGATAAGTGCTTCCATCTTCCAAAAGTATTCCTTTGTTTCAAGTTCCTTCGGCCTTTGTTCATAATCCCAGAGTTTTACTATCAATAAGTCCATATTAACATTAGAATTGCACTTAATAAAGTAAATGATTTGACCTAGTGATTACCAGATGCACATGAATGTTAAAATGAAGTTGAGTTGAAGTAGAGTTGATGATGTATTGAAGTATTTTGATATTCGCGATTCTTGGTTTTGTTTGAAGCAGCAGATGATATTTTTTGCTCCACAAGTATCGATAGCCTTGATTCATGTAACATTATTGATTTCACTTCTATTAATCACTCCCAAAATGTCCATTTGAATAGATTTCCAGAAGTCTCAATACAAGTTCTTCTCTTCATTACCCCTGCACTTGCAATGCAGTACGAACAAAACTTGTGTCTCCTGAGTGTTTGAGAAAGAATCGGAAGATATTTAATAGATCATGTGAAATACTGCAACGCAATTCGACTGCATTTTTTATCACATTGAGCCTCCGTTCTCAAATTTAACTAATCATGCATCATGATGTGGGAGAAAAATAGGAGCTCATATTTGTGCAGGGATATTACAAATTGCGTCAAAATGGGGTTTATGAATGCATTGCATTGTTTTCTAAAAAGATTATGCTGAAACGGTGGTGGCAAAGATGCTTTATCCATCATGTGATCGGTTCCATTCCCTTGGGCGTCAACGATTCACACTCTACATGTTAATTTAATTTAGATTGAATTTTCACACTACTCGACAAACTTGGTGATATGCGGTTGTGCGTTATTTTGCAATTTATTTAATGCTGTGCTATCAAGTTAATGGTTCTTGATTCTCGTTCGTGTGCTAATTCATTGATTCCGACTAAACAAGTGGATTCTTTGAATCTCCAGTCTCAAATGAGAAGCGCAACCGGTGTGACTTACTATTCGCATAATTCACCATTCTGGCAATATGTCTTGATTGATCGAGATATAATTTTTTCAGAAAAAGGCGTTGGTTACTGTCAAAAATTCAATTTCACAGTGCCGATAATTTATCAGTACTTTCTCATCGACAAAGGTAAATTTGAAGTTCGACCATGTTGTTATCTTGTAAGAAATAACAGTAGCACTTCATGGTATATATTACCAAAAGTCACTTCAATTTCTGTGACCATTTTGGACCGGAGGATGAAAGATTATGTGGAATTAATGATCGATGATTGATGTGATGGGAGATGCAGATATCTTCAAATATTTCACAATATTTTGCAAAATTAAAAATTAGGATAAATGTCAGAATTGCTTAGTTTCAAAGAGAGTGATTGGACGTAGATGTTTTCAATTCGAGTGGTGAAGAGGCACAGACACTTGTCTTGAGAACTATACGCAAAGATGAAGTTATCGTCGATATAGATAAATCAGGGCAAGTTCGATGAATTGCTATTTATTTCGTTTGACTTAATTGTAACTGATCGGCAAACCTTAAACAGTGAAGAAAATATAAAACTGTATAGATGTATTTAGATGATTATTACTATTTTTTAACTTTCCTATTTACACCATCATTTGTATTGTTATGCGCTCAAATGTAAAAACGAAACAAACTATTACGATTGGACAAATTAATGTGCATATTGTCAGGACAAGACCCTTGTATTCAAATCGACTATAATCATACTACCACTATTAGTTAAGTAACGATGACATGTGTATACGCGTATTTACTTACATGGGTGATGAAAGTGAAGAATACAATGCAGGAAGGATCATTTGAAGCGTTATGTGCATAAACTCAAAAATGGGGTTCAAATGGGGTCATCTTATCCTGAATGTGAAAAAATTAAGTAGGAGAGTCCTTACTAAATACCTGTTCAATATCTACACAGAGTTGTCTCGTATTCTGAACTTTGTGTTAAGGTCTTCCATCTCCATGCATGATTACAACCTGAGCACATTTGTGAAAAATGTGGCCTTCGGTAATGCGATTTATGGGAGTTTTCCATGAATCCATTTTAATGAATAAAGTCTTCCACTTCAGAAAACTCATTGCATAGCTGCATTGCACGACTGCAGTGCATGACTGCAAGGCACGACTACATAGAAGAACACTTCACCTCTGAGTAAGTCTTCGCAAGTTAAAAGATAGAGTGCTTAAGCCACCTACATGCTTGCTTCCTCTCACTCTTCCACATTCAATGCCTCTTCTTTTTTCCATTTCCTACTTTATTATCCTCCATACTTCCTTATACCCTCTCAAGCTATCTTGTGGTGTCTATAAGATTTCCTCTTATAAATCACATTTAGGAAACGCTTCCCGTGGTGGGCGAAACGGCTAACGGGCGAATCCTCAATCAGGGAAGACGAAAAATCCATTCTTTGCGAATGAAGTGCTGAATTAAGAAAATGAGAGCGCTAAAGCACCGGTATTCATGAAGAAATCGGAGAAATTTGGATAATCATTACAAATAACAACACCTTGTAATCAAGTGGCAATAACTGAAAGTTTCACTCGAAGGAGAATGTTGCCGATGACTCGGGGCGTCATCCACATTTAACAGGTGATTGCAATAGGAGAAATTACTGACAAGTTGGCCTCTGGTAGCCTGTAGATAATCCACCGACTAGCGTAGTGTTTTAGAGCGGTCGATATCTATATATATGACGTAGGCAAACATAGGCCATTTACAAAATAATATTAGGGGAAATCATAATACCATAATGACATAATGACTCCAAATTAAAAAGAAGACATATTTGAGTGGGAAACGGGAAAGATGCAGGCAACCTGTTGATATCAGTGTCCAGACTTCTCCAGACTTCTTCGTACTTCTCCGTACTTCTCCATGCTTCTCACGCATCCTTCACTCACTTCTCCACCTATTTCTACCGTTCCCTTCCCTATCGTGTAATAAAAGGGTTGCATCATCTCTGCTTCATCCATCAAACATCTGCTTCAACCAATATTATCAACCTTCTCCTGGATGTGAGGAGATACAAAGGAGATAACAATAAATGGGGGCCACACCATCCACCACGTATTTAACTAACGAGTGAAGAAGCGCCGAATATCACTGCCCCAGTGGCATCAAGTGTCAAATCATCCAAGCTGAACATTGCCTCCTTGCTCTGAGAACTCTATCCCCTACAACAACGCGGACGATTCAAAGCCTCCAGGTTGCAAATAAAGTAGGACTCTTTTGCCCACATCTCATAATTCATTCAATTTTCCTCCCTCTCATCTCCTCGTTTCACCCTATGTTGGACTATTTCGATGTCTGTTTGTCTGTCTGTCTGTCTGTCTGTCTGACGGTCTGTCTGACTGTCACATTCCAATCCTATCACATGCTTAAAACATGGGGATTTCTTAGCATTTTCATAGGCGGAAGTAACATTGTTCCATCGAGTAAAGCCGAGTGAGATCTGATATGTTTAAAATACCCTTCCTAGTCTTACCAACCTGCTTGTGGTAGTGCGAGGATAGAAGCAATCGAAAACTGTTTCTTAGCCGTGGACACTAATATGCCCGTTGAATCTTCTTTCACCACTAATAGCCCATTTCAAAACAAACATGAAATGACATTTCGTGAACAATCGGGAAAAGATGCATTTACCTAGTTGAAAGGGCTTAAGTTAGTGGAAAAGTGACACGCAATACCAACCTTTCATTGGTGATTTTAATCAACCAACCAACCAACCAACCAAAGAACCAACCATCCAACCAATCAATCAATCACTTTGATGACCGTAGATGTCTTGCATTTTTACGAAAACGAATTGAAATATTTTGGAATATTGCCTGAGGAGCATTAGATTATTTTTTTACAACTTTTCCCACCAAAGCCTCGATTATGGTGGTGTAGGAATTACGTGCTATTCAAACAATGGACAAAGAATACGAGAGAATTGAATAACACAACGGATGTATTGAATAGGATGACACACGCACTTATGGACTGATGGTACTATCAGAATGTGTGCATTGTAAGCGAGGATCATACACATGGGAACTAGGGCATTCGTGTACTTCCTCATGAAGTGGATGGAACAAAGTCATGGATACCAATAGGTATGTGGATAAAGCACGCTCGCACGTGAGGCTGACGCACAAGTGAATAAGACTTAGAGAAGTGAATAGACAATCAGGTGAGAGATGGCTAATAGGCTTCAACGCTCTGTCGAGATTTGAAATGAGTAGACAGAGAGCAAAGTGGATTTATGAAGCGATTGTGAGAAATAGGTGAAAAGGATGTGCAATTTGTAGGTGGTCTTGTATTAAAAAGGCTAAGGTCTGAGTGTCGATTGATATTGCGTGAATTCTTAGGTCTGTTCTGGGTAAATTAAAGTCAACAGATGGCAGTCTACCAAGGGTGGGAAGAAAGCGAATAATTGGGTAAGAATGAAACTGAGAAGATGGTGGTTGGAAGAACAGCAGAGAGGGAGGAGTTGGCAGGACGATCTGACTAATGGGGTAGGTTGGTAGAAGTAGGGAGGAGGAGAGTCGGGTATATGCGTGATGGGAGACTAGAACGTTGGAGTTGTGACCAAGTGTAAGAAGATGCACTTGGTTATATGGAAAAATGCGGGAATTCAGATAGATGGATATGGGCAAATATGCTGCGACTAGACAGGTGTCAAGGGGGAGTGTTGAGTCTGACGACAGCTTGAATTTCCCCAGAAGTTTTATATACCTGCCAATGTATCCATGTTGATAGGTCTTGCCAACTGAAAGCGATCTCTGAGATTGCTGAAAGTGGTCTGAAAGTGGTAACACAATTGCCATTGACACGGTTGAACATGTAAGACCCAAGAAAATTTCATTCAAAGTATTTCTTTCATTACTCCTTCTAAATAATAAATAAGCCTCGCGTCTGTAAACAAATGATAATAATAATGGTAATAATAATAATAATAATAATAATAATGATGATGATGATGATGATGATGATGATGATGATGATGATGACAAAAATAATAATAGTAATAAAAGAGACATCAATGAAATTGTGTTTCTAATTTACGAGAGGTGGCTAAATGAGTGCTTTATTATTACGCTCGAAGTCAAACTGAAACATCGGTTTCTTTGACGTTCCTACCTTTCGCAATACGAGCTTTACATTCTGAGTAAATAATAATGTAAAGGAGATGTTCATTTTGGTTTGATTGTTACCCTTTCTTGAGGCTTTCGATTTGAGCGAGAAGCAGTTTGCAGTTCTCCTTACCTCTGTTAAAATACAAGCTCTATTTAACACGTTTGAACAGATTCACCATAGCTTTAGGTACACTACACTTTGCGAATGATAAGTGTTGCACTTGCAAGATGAGATCATCATTCTCTTTCCAAATGGAGCATTAGATGGAGAAGACGTGAACACGATTTTCTCCTGTCCAAAGCGAGAAAATACTAAGACATGTTGGGCAAGCCTTCAATACTGTAATGTTATGAAGTATTTCCGGGATTGAGCTGATAGTGACACCGAGTGTAGTATGCTGAACTTTTACCTGTTAAGAGTACTGGAAGTATACAGTACAGTATGAATTCCAGGTGGTGGAGATCGGAATAAGTACGATCAAGTGCGTAGTAAATAACTGCATTTGAATCACTACGCACACTAGTTTCAATAAATTGACTTAGGAAGTGTGTGAAATCGTGAAATTGTGGAGATCGGAATTTTGAAGTTGTAGCGACGTAATTGTAGAAACGCAATTGTCAACATCTTCATTTGGCAGATGAATAATAA
>CAADRB010000007.1:2434622-2495233 GCA_900708905.1 Hymenolepis diminuta
ATTACATGGCTGGGACAATCCGAAGAGGGTCGGTCAAATACATCTCTGGAGAATTTAATTATACAACATTTCTTTCTTTTAGCATTTCGAATGGATTCGCCTCTAGCTCTTCCTATGCACCAAATATCCCAATTCTCCTCACATATGCATTACATTACACTTACGTGAAAATAGACGTTTTCGGTTTCTGTTCTGTGATAAGCGTAGCCATCCATCCATCCATCCATCCAAGATAGCGTGGACTTCAATTCGAGTGTGCAAGAAAGAGTGTGCAAGTGTGCACTAATCATGTACACACCGACAGCTTGAATCATGTACCAAAAGTGGGATGGAGTGTCGGGAATTCAGGTATTTGTTTTGAGACTATTTGTTTCACTATCATTTAATCAAATGAAATAATGAAACTGTTGTCTGATGGACGCATTATCTTTAAAATCTTCCCATAAATGGCCGCCAAGATTTGATATACGCTCTGAAAAATTTTAAACATTTGAGTTTATTAAATATCAAATATTCGGTTTGATTTTTTCATCAGAATGCCGTTGACGTGTGCTCCTCAACAACTTCCGAGATTGCCTCTGATTACAAGAGACTCAAGCTCGCCTGAACACTTTGTTCCGAAAATTTCAGAAGGTGCACACATATTCTGCAATCTTAGTTTTTTTGTTGATAAAACTTGTATGAGCTTTGGAAACGATTTAGAAAATATTATTTTTTCTTCCTTGTTGGATTCCTAAAATAATGTGTGAATATGGTAATGCTAATTAAGTTTGAAAGTCACCCATATAAATATGCAAGTTTTAATCACGCTCTCTTTTTGATATTCTGATGAACGTTTTCCCACCTTTTTCCGCATATCCGACCTTCAGCAAGATGTGTGTTAAGGATTGTTCCGTTGACCTGGGGGTCTTCTCATTCGAATTAGTGCAAATCACTTCCTATTTCTTGTTTAAATTTAAAACTTTATGTTCAATAGAAGATGACGTTACTTTTCTCCCAAAGTAAATTTTCTATTTAAGATTCTTAAATTTCACTTCTTTAATCGCACACCTTTTCATTCGTTTTAATTCGAACCAATTTCTTTACACTAGGACCGAAATGCGGAGGCTAATTTAACCATCCACTATTGCAGGCATGTTCCCTGTTCTGATATTTGGGTTTGTTCCATTTGTATTTTTAAATTTCAGTTCTTTGGTTGCACGTATTCAGAAATCGGAGAAGCTGGTATAAATAGGGATGATTGCATAGTAGGAAATTACATTTCAACCTGAATATTGGTCTCGTTTATTTGTAGGTTTGCCAGTTATTACGATTCTTAATAAATTGTGTAAGTCACCTCCACTTGTTTGTTACATTGTGGATGACCAAGCGTATGTCGAGTCCTTCTTAGGTCTAATGGTGAATGTTATTATTTGAATATTTTATTATCACAATTTAGCCCTTATTCCACATGGACACATTCAGGTACTTTATGATGACATATCCATCTATTAAAGGAAAAATCGGACACTGTTTCGGTATCCTATGACCTATTGGGTTCAGTACCTGCTGCTTTGATAAAGTAGCTGACAGTGTTTAGAATATCTCGATTATCTAGAGCAGTAGTAGACAATGATCCAATTACATTTAGACCCTCTCTTTCTCCAGAACCGAATGCGTTCATAGGTTGCATGGGCGCAATAGGATTCAGATGCGGTTAAACTGTTTGCAGGTACTACTAGAAGTTAAAACATTTTTGCATTGACCATTTTCCCCATGTTCAGAAAGCTCCAGTTCTTAAGAAAATCTGAAAATATCCGTTCGATATACAAATTCCTCATGTTCTTTGAAACTTAAAATGGATAATAATGTCTGGAAATGGCAAGAAAATGGGAAATAATAATGCTGTTAATATGTTATTTGCCAAATAATTACTTCTCATTAGTAACAATTAAAATATACTTCAATGAATGTCATACAAAAAGATTGAATAATTGATTTTTATTTGGACTAAAAACACTGAACCGTATCTAATATCTAATTGATATTATCGCTCTAAGCTTAAAAATCACAGAAAAATCTGCACTTTTCTGAACTGAAAGTTATGGGTTATATCGTCTCGAAATCACTTCATATAAGGCACTTTAGGGATGTGAGGGCATTTCGGAGACCTCGATCAAGCACACATTTAGCAGTTGAAACGATCCTGGAGACGTTAGTTTTAGAACGTTACTGCAAAGCTGCTGCAAATGAGTCTTCAGGGATCTCCTAATTCAGGCGAAGCAGATCAGATAATTTCGGCTGATCTGTAGAAGGAATTGGAAGAAGAGAGCGGTGAAGAGAAAAGGACTTTGAACAAGAGGTCAGCAACTTTAATAGCTGTCCAGGAGACACCAATTGCAGATGTGGAGATTTCAGAGGAAGACGAGGACATTGATGCAGTCAATGCCAATACTGCTCCTAGTTATACGGAAGAAAGCAGTTCGAATGCCGCCACAATAGACAAGGCTACTTTTATGACATCCTTGGATTGGTTCTTAGTATTGGAACCCCTCTGTGAACTTGATGAGGAGCAGAAGAAGAGGGAGAAGTATTCAGGACAGGCCCTGGTTGAGAAAGAAGAAGAGGATAAGGAGAACATTGATTCTTTTGCTCAAGCCCGTCATCTTTAACTAGCGGCTATGGCGGAAGTGATTATCGTCTTGATGGCGAACAATGGTTCGTTCCCTCTTTTTCTCATTTCAACCATTTTAACTGCATCCTAAAATAAAAATACACTAGAAAATACCTAACGGCAAAACTCTTCAAAAACTTGAAAGACAAAAATTTATTCATATCGTATGTTTTGAGTGGAAATTTTTATAATATGTGCATATTTTGATCTTTGTCAAATTTTATACATTTGTAAACGAATCTCCAATTGAACTTTGCTTATTTTACTAAAACTGCAAGATATTATGTTATCAATGTGATAAAGATAGATCAATTACCCTCTGTCCTTCCGCAGTTTTCTCATTTCGCTGCTTTGATGTACTTTGATGAAGGATGTACCTTCTATATTAATCCTTCTATTTTGGTATTTTTCTTTCAGTAACCTTACTAGCATTTAGCTAATATATCGTTGAGCTGTTTTCAATTAGTTAGACTAGAGAGATACAAGCAGAGGCAGATAGGTAGGCTTGTAGGTTGGTCATAGCACATGAGTTAGTGTCGTTGTGCACGTATGTAGCGCTCCAAGTTTTAAATCCTGTGTGCATCTTGATCAGGAAATCTAACCCTCAGCTCCAGAAATGTCAGCTTCCGACCATTTATGCAAGTGCCGTTGCTTATTTAGCAGGTTAGGATGCTTGTCAGATTATAACCACAGGTATCACGCCTTTGGGGAAAAGCATCAAGGAAACTTTACTCTGCTTCATGTAAATACTTAATTTGAGGAAACCGAATTTTCTTTTTTCAGATTCCATAATTGTTATGTAGAAGAAAACCATATTCTCCTCAAAATTACTCCTCTATTTACTATTCTTCAATTTTCACCTTTTTAATTTCTGCTTCTCTAATTATTTTTTATTCAAACCAATAAATTTAAATTACGTGCATAGAATGCGCATACTTCAAATAAACAAATATTACGAAACGCTTACTTTTCTTAATATTTGGGTTTGGCTTGTTCTTATTTGTAACTTTTGCAATTGCTTATGGAGTCAAACTGTCGATCGCTTATAAACAAGAGCGAATTATGTCTGCCACTTATAGCTCTGATATGCAAAACTCCTTATTCTTTACCTTTTAATTCTCGCTTCTTTTGGATCCCTTTCCTTCGAACGAATTTATTTTCATTGAGGTTTTATATGAGACGTAATATAAATCGGCCCACCAGTACAAAAACGTGAATTTTATTTTGACGTGAATGTTTCTATATTATAGTGTTGTCGGTTTATATTAATAACAAATGCAACTTCTTAGGCAATCTAAGAGTCAGTTACGGTATCTTACAGAGAAGAGCAGATCATAACATTATCAAAATCTTTAATTACACATTCGTCTAGTCTAATATCCAAAACAGAAACAGCCTCATTATTTAAAGATGCTTATTAGTTTTCTATATAACACTCCCAATATATATATATATATATATTGGGAGGCAAACCATCCTCCCTACCCACGCCAAAATAATTTTTCCATCTAATATTTATTTTCTACAACTTTAATTTTCACTTCTTCTATCCTCTCCTATTCAAACCAATTTCTCTACATTACGTTTGTAATTAGTTAATTAATTATTTAAATTAACTAACTGGTGCGGTGGGTTTATCCTTGTCTTTTCACTTAAGAAATGTAGGTGCCTATTAGGAAAGCAATTCGTATCACATTCTTGATTCCTTTGGTAACATGTAACACGCTCCCAACTTGGGTAGAGAGTTGGTGTCCTGGAACTACCTAAATAGAGATTGCAGGTAACTATATGTCAAGAGAAGTATAAAAGATGTTACATGGTCGCCAAACTGTTATAACCGTAACTGACTCTTAGATTTCCTAAGACATTGCACTAGTTGCAAACAGCCCACGAAAACACCACAACACAAAACGACCCAAACCACTATATCAACACAACATGCACGTTTCCGTATCGATAGGTCAAATTTTATTATGCTCCATTAACAGCCGTATTGTAAATAACTTCGTTCGAATAAAAGGGAATTAAAAGATAAAGGAAACAAAAGGTGGAAAATAAAGAATCCTACATACAGGAATTACTTTGGGAAAAAATAACATTTTCTTATATGTAACCGTTTCCATCACACCTTAAAGTCTTTTTAGGGCGAATGGTCCCGATTTTACTCACAAATAAAATGAAAGTGTAAGATTGAAGAAAATTACTAACGATAATGGATGTGAACGGAAAATGATTTTGTCATTATAATAGGTGAAATGTCAATAAATATGGTATTTAGTATATTCTATCCATCAAATGTCTACCACAATCCTTCTAACAGCAATATTGTTATACCAAGTTTTAAGCAGATTCACGCGCAAGTGTTCGTCTTTACACAATTCGGGAAAAGTTTGTGCAGCAAGTGAGTCATTTATATCAAAACCAAATAGAAATTTTATCTCATGAAATCTCATCCCAAATTAATCGTTAAAGCGTCATAAATTTCATAACAAAAGAAATTCAGTTTGATCATTTAGTGTCTTGCAGGAAAAATCCTAAGCAGGACGTACAATAATTCTATTTTTTGAATATTACTGACATAGTCAGCAGATTTCTATCAAACCCTGGCGATTAGAGATGATTAACTGGCGATAAGATTCTCACTGCAATGTTCACAGGCGATCCAGTTGTGTGTTTAGGTATTTGTACATAGATGCATAAACAGGTACCGATCATCACGACGACGAGACATGACCGACATCTAACGAAGAAGCGTTTTGTTCATAAAACTAATTTATTTATTACTAAATTAGGGCGGCTTGTTTGCCACTTCCGAAATGATCTGACGATATGAGTGACTTGACTTATTCCATCTATTCGATCAATGTGGTACCAGTAGATGTAACGCTGTAACAGCTGCAAATTGATTTTGTATGCAAATATTACGCATTAAGATGTTTATTGTTGGTTTTTTTGAGGTTTTAATGCGAACATTAAGGACAAGATAAATGATATGGAAGTACCTATTATATTAAGTGTATTATAATAGTAATACTAATCTTGGCTTATGGAATGCATATGTATATATATATATATATATGTATGTATATATATAGGTGATTCAGTTAGTTTATAGTATATGTTAAAGTAAGTAATTATTACTTTGACTTACTATAAGCCGAAGAGCAAATATCAAGTTCTTTCCTCGCGAATATTATTGACGCAAATTCACATGAAATAATTATTTGTCACTGAAACGAAACTAAATACGAAAGTTCAACACAATAATTTAAAGTTGTTGTAATAGTTAGTGTGCAATAAAATATAACATTGTCACATTTTTAGTATGCGTTTAAGTTTATTAAAATGTATGCATTAAAAGCTGCCGTTATTTTAGATTGTACAGGTTTTATATTTAGCCAAATGGGAATTAAAATTACTGCTTTGCTGCTCGCATTTATAATTACTTCATTGTTTGTATTTGGAGTTAAAATGCAAATTCCAAAAAGATATGTGTTTCTGGAATCCGCACCAAATGTTTCAGCAGTAGTTGGCCATGATACATATTTCGTCTGCAACGGTGGGATTAAATGGACATACGAAAGTGGCATGAATAGAGGTCATGAAATCAGAAATCATCCTGCTCCGATGGATTTAAAAAAGAACACAAATGTGCTTTATAGTTCGCCATCAAATTGCATTATATCAGGAAGACAGATCAATCCTATCTCCGTATATTCGATGCAGGATGACCGAGGACGTTTGATCTTGCGAATTGATAATGCGAGCCTCACAGACGGTGGAATTTATAGATGTCACGGTGAAGTTAATTATGTGGACGCCTATCTTAGTGTCCATCCTCCCGAGCATTTTGCGATCAACCGATCAAGTGGTCTACCTACGATTCCTTTAGCGGCTGCAATGATTAAATTCTTCAGAATGTTTCCATCTGATCAATTAAACCAGGTATTTAGCATTAAATAGAACAATTTTGTGCACTTTTTAGATTATACTGCGATGTCCTTTGACGCCCGTTCAAAGAGTTCTTTCCTGGGAATGGAGGGAACCAATTCCACCGAATTCGGAGTTAGCGGCTTTACTTCCGAAGGAAGCACGTCCTAGTAGAACAGTCTCTTACAATGAATCCGGTGTGTTTTCACACGGAAATGTAGAAATTGGACCTAATCTTGAGTGGGTTCGGATTTTGGATCCGAAAGCTCCTGAAGCACCCACCCCTCTCTGGTGCAAATTTGAGATGCAGGATCTCTGATATGGAAAGGTTAGTACTCTATAAAGTATACTTGTGTTTATTCAGTTCCTATAACAAAGCATAAAAGTTTTACTTTTCTAATTACGAGTAATAACATAAGTACTTAGGAGTAGAAGCGGTATTTCAGTAGTTCCTTATTTCTCAAATCAGTTTCATTCGGAATATCCGGTAGACATAATTTCTTGTGATTTTGCAACCATCCTGTTTAATATAGTTCTTATAGCATCTGTTTACTACGTAAAGGAGTCTGCCAGATGACATTTTTTGCGTTCGTTTTGCTAATGCCTTCTCGTCTCAATTTCATTTCATAAATACAATTTGTTTAACGCACACTATTCAGTTGTAACTGATATTTAGTAATTTCAGAAAGTGATTATATTGTAGGATTTATAAACTGAATTTTGACTATTTGCGTCGAACATTTTAGCACTTTTAATTGTTATTAAACCAAATCCTTCTGGGAGTCAATAATTTCGACAAATAATTATTCAGGACTCTTTTTGCCTCTTATCTTTTTTACGAATCACATCATGCCAAAATGCGCAGTTAGACCAAACATTATTTGAGTATTAACAAGACTATATACAAACGCCAGTTTAAAATTTGTTTAAAATTTCCAATCTAAGGATAACTCTTAATTCATTTACTGTCTGTTAACCAAACAGTGACATCTACACATTCAGTTGTTATTAAAACTACGCTTAATTCTTTTTATGCGCAATGAACAATCTAAAATAGTTTAATGTTGCTGCTCAAACTAAGTGACAGATCATACAGTGTAAATCCAATTATATAAATTCAGATAAATCAAAAGGTTTCTTGGAGGATTCATTTTTGGCTGCTTGATAACTAGTGTTTACGGATGTTATGAGGTACAAATATCTAAATTTCAGAGGAAAAGGATGTAACAACACCGGAGATCCACAAAGATAATGTTTTATTTCGCAAACCTTCCGAAGAGAGTGTTCATAGGATTGCAGGCCATCTCCCTTCCCAGTTTAGCAGTTTAGTGGATACTTTACAAGTAAACCCTTGACTTAATCCTAATAGTCTTCTTAGTAGTCCAACTAGATGCAAATAAGCACAACACGTCTCTAATAGAGCCCACTGGTGTAGATTGCACTTAAAGGTTAAGGTAGACCACGCAAAATGAGAGAAGGCAGGAGACATGAGGAAGAGCATGTTTACTGATATGCTTGATAATTATGAGCACAATAACATTGCTCTTCAAGAATATTGATCGCTGATTGGCTGAGAGGTATCGGCACGCATGCCCGTAATTGGTAAATAGCCGATCGGTTGCACGCTGCGCCTTCCCAAATGTTCTAGTGCGCATGCGAGATCCTATTGGACAGCCTTGATAGCGTTGTATCCTCCGAAATAGAGGAACCGGAGGGGCTACTTGGGATGGATAATAAGGACAGATAAGGTTTGACAGAAACTGGCAGAGGACGAATCTGTAGGTTCTTTGTACGTTAACTCGAGTGTGATTTGAAGTTATGATGCTCAAACAAGTATAAAATTTTATCTTGAATTTGCAAATAATTTCTTAGTGAATATCGGGTTGTAGCAAAAGTTCTGTCCATTTTTTAAACTTGAAGTAAAGGGGAAATTTTGTTAAAATACACTTATTTGGTGTTCAACATAGTCACCATTTTTATTAATTGCATCTTCCCATCTTGCCATAAGCTTTCTCATTCCTTCTTCATAGAATTTAGCCAGTTTGGACTAAAAAAAGAAGCTATCTTCATTTCGACCTCTTCTCTTGAAGTAAGCCATTGAAATCTCATTAAATGATTCTATAAGCTCCTAAAAAGATGAAAATCGGTAGGTGCAAGATGGGGAGAATATGGTGGGTGATGCATGACTTCCCAGTCAAATTCTTCAACGAGATTTTTGGTTGCTCTTGAAGTGTGGGGTCTGGCATTGTCATAGTGCAGAATCACTCCTTTTCTATTGATCAAAGAAGGCGTTTTTCCTGTAAAATTACCCTTAAACGAGTTAGCTGCTGACAGTAAACTTCAGATGTTATTGTTTGATTGTCACACATTAGTTCGTAATAAACAATTCCCTTTAAATCCCACCATATACACAAAAGAATTTTTCGGTGTAGTCCTGAATTTTCTCGGTTGTGGAATTGGCTTTGAACCACGACTTATCCACCGTCTTTTGCGCTTGAAATAGTTGTAAATGGTCTATTTCTCGTCGCTGTCAGTTATGATTAGGTCTAAAAGAGGTGCCTGACGTTCACGAGAACGCAGTGAAACACTATAGGTCATTTCCCAGCCTTTAAGACTTTCCCAGCTAAGTCTTTTCATCTCTCTGTATATGGTCATATGCCGGCATACGTTAAAGGTTTTGCTCAATTCTCTAGTGATGCAGGTTGGATTTTCATCAATGGGAACTTTCAATTGCTTAGAATTGAGTTCTTACGGGCATCCTGTTCTCGGTTCGTCTTTCAGGCTGAAGTCATCCTTTTTGAAGCGTGAAGGCGAAAACCACCTTCTGCCGGTCCTTTTACTCACAACATCATTTCCATAAGTGTCTTTGAGTGTTGCTGCTGCCGAGCTTGATGAAATTCAAACAGTAAAATATGCCCGATATGTTCTTTATTTGGAGTGTATAATAAGGCTGGAAATAGTTATTAATAGCCATAATTATCACACAATCTTAAAGAAGAAATAATATTTTATTAATTGCCATAGATAAGCACACAACATTAATTTTCTAAATTGAGGTAATCGTGCCCTTAACACATAGCTCAAAAATTGGACAGTATTTCTGTTACAACCTGATAGATGGAGTTAACAAGAAACGTGGTCACCAAGTTGGGAGCTAAGATTATAACTAACAGCTAACAACAGCAAAAACAGGTACAAACCAGCGCACTAAGAGCTGACTAGGCCAAAATGTATTGGACATATCATGATGAGGATCCAAGAGGATAAGCGAGAGATGAGTGAGTGTAGCGAACAGATGGAATCATAGGCGCAGATGACGGGCAAATGCGTGTCTGCGTGCGTATATGTGAGTGGAAAGAGAGACAGTTAATTTGAGTCACTTGTGTGATAACGTGTGTAGGGATATGAGTAGAGATGTACTTTAAAAGAAACGGGACAGTTCATGAAAAGGGGTGATCGGCAAACACGTTTGGACATGATAGATGGGTGTTTTGAGTCATGGGGACATAAAGACATCACTGCGGCCTTGTGGACGAGAAACCGAAGTATTTTTATGAGAAACGTGAATAAAAGGTAATTTCGGAAAATGCAAATAATCAGTTAAAATAAGGTCAAACGCAAGAGTTAATAGTTCATCTAATCTGCCTTGATTTAATTATATAGATGGGATGTTCTAAAATTCAAATTCAACTGAACAAGGCCCAAAGTGTTTATCGAATACATATTTTTATATTTGTTTTAAAATGGCATTATTAAAACAATTCTTAAAAGTAAATTGGATATTCATCATATAAGTTACTGCAAAATTCTGAGTTCTGTGATTAAACTGAAGGATACTTACTTGACAAAATAATAATGAATACTCTACCTTGGACCGAAATAGATTTGTTTAGATAAAAAGAAAATACAGTATATAAGATATTTAAATTGATGCAAATCTATTGTCTGGAAATGCATCAATGTTCCTTTAGGCGCTAAGTCTTCTCCTTCCTGTATAAAAAAATTCTAGTTTCTTATTATATTTGAATGTAGGGTGGTGATGTTTATGGATTTCGGAGCTCTATTAACTAAAATCTTTCAGTTCTCTTACCTCTATTGTGTTGAAATTGGAAATGGTGGTAGATCATTTAAGGTCATTTGCATTCTCAAGAATTGAAATGAGAAAACAAAGATTTTTAGAAGCAAGACTGAATCCTCTTGATTAAATAGTACCTGTCAATAAGCACTGAAAGAGGAGCGTCTAGTTGGTGAATATTATACACCTCAAGTCCAAAAATTAAATGAAATAAGACCCTTTGATACCTCCAAGTCGCCCTCTGTATCTAGTTAATCTCCACCCCTTTACCTTCTCTAGGACTTTTTGTGACTAGGCTGCTATCTATAAATCCTTGGACGAATTCAAGCCATTATTAAGTATATAATAGGTCTAAATTAATATTTATAATATACTTAATAATTCTCAAGAATTTCCTCCATAGCTCAAGTAAGGACCTTCGATATAAATGGAGAACGCCACTAAAATTTAAATACGATTAAGCGAGGTTTTAAATATTCGCAGCATTAAGAAAATTATTAAATTATATTAGATATTTCACATACAATTTACTATCAAATGCAAGTTTTTGGACTAAACTGAACGGTTTTTATATGAAAGAATGAGTAAAGGTTCGTCTTGGTAAAAAAATACCATCTATATAATACTGAAATCGATACTAATTCATCATTTTATAAAATGCATTTATGTTTCTTCTACCAGTAAATGTACTTTTGATGCATAACGCATCCGAGTTTCTTATTATGTATAAATGTAGGGAGGCGCTGTTTTTCCGATTGCTGATAAGGCAACTGAAAATGAAACTTTTGACACAAGGGCTAGATATTTTGGGTTCTCTGCATCGCCACATTGATAACAGAGCTGGCTTTTCTAACCACTGTCATCGTCCTTATAATTGCCTATTTCAACGCCACAGTTATGGCGATTTCTCACGTAGAAGGCTCTTCACAATCCTCTTTAAATGAAGGTTCAACATCAAATTCAGGTGGTCTTTGTTCAACATCGGAGCATTTCAAATCGTTTTCTTCAAAATGCCATTGATGATGGACAAACTTTCACGACCGAATCGATCAAAACTTTGAAGGGAGCCACAAATGTATGGTGTTATACTTGTTCGAATGATTTTGGCAACTTCTGTTTTTAATCTTTTTCAATATATTTTAAAACTTTCAATTTAATTATTGAAATCATGACGAGTAGATTCAGTATTAATGAATCAAAAGAGCATAAGCAAATATTTGTAAATTTTATGACAATTGGCATTGTTATTAAGGCACACAAATATTTATTACAATGAAAACTGTTAAGCTTGTGATGATCGTTATCAAAAATTTCTCTACACAACCGCTGATCGAATCATACTTTGGTACTCTTATTAAAGAATTGTACTTTACATGAACTCTTCTTTAAGACCTTGACCGAAGTTAAAATGGTTTCTCGTTATATCTACTTTCATCTCATAGTGACTATTCTAGACTCATAGCTTCTGAAAGTGGTTTGGGGTAAGTTATTGATGATACCTGAATTTTATCGACGTTTTACAATATTTTTGCCACTTTATTGTAGATATTCACAATTGACACGTCTCTGAGTAGTAATTATATTCATTAATTGTGGTTAGTTATGTTTCTTAAAAAAAATAATCCTCGTTTCTCCATGTATCATGCATTTCATAGTAATTGACATTAAACATTGCTAAAAATATAGAACCTACTGTGAATTGGGTGCTCTCGTTGCTGTAAGTGTTAATCCGCCTAATTCAATCAACCACTTCGATAAGAAGAAAAGAAAATAAATCTTCTTTGATCTCTGGATTCGTTCGTAACCTCTCCAATCACCTTCATCTTGCAGTGCAGAAAGTTGCTCTTCTCTGCGTTCACAACCTTTTTTACAGAACTAAAACGAAGATATTTCACTTTGTCAAAAGGATAGAATGATTATAACATATTTCATATTACCGTGGTAAATATTGAGGAAATTACATGGTTAAATTACAAAGCCAACTGTCAACGTGGAAATGGTATTTTATTGTGAGAAAATATTATATCAAATATTTCCCCACCTGAAAATGATATTTTGATGTTTATATTTATTACATTTCTCATAACAGTATTACTTTTATATTTATTTGCATGTTTCAAGGTCATAACTGAAGTTTGTTTTGTGCCTGTCTGACTTGTGTGCTCTCCCCCCTCTCCTCTGCTCTACCTGAACACTGGGATATCAGGCTTGTAGATCGTATGTGTTTGCATAGACGGATAAGCATTTCTCACAAGGGCCCATATGATTTATTCAAAACGCCTACTAATACCTAATTTTTTGAACTTCTAAAACATAAATTAAATGATCAAGCGAGCTTTATCTAAATCAATTACTTAGTCTTGAGGCAAGTAACTATGAAAGTGCATAAAATTAAGGACCAAGAAGCAAAGATTGTACACAGTGAGAGGAACTAATAATCTTGCTCTGATCATATAAAACCAACCTCGATCAAATGTCATGCAAATGAAGTTACGGCCTGATCTAGCCACTGGTGACACCGACACCAAGGTTCCACCTCCACACTGGTCCACTATGCGTCCTGGTGTGTGGGTTTTCCTTTGGCTTGCTAAATTGCGTGACCACTCCTAACGTGCTCTCGGTTAATAGCGTTCATCCCGATGGAAGAATCTTTGTCAGCATCTTAACTTATCATAATTTCGATGAATCTATGTAATAAATTGTTGAACAGTAAATATCACTTCATTTGAAATAGTCAAAGGAAAGCACAAAGCCATCGCGCAGTATGGGCAAGTGGGGATGTGAAACCTCTATGAAAGTGTGGCCATTGGCTTGATCACACCATAAAGTCATCTTCATGACTTTGATTTGAGGTTGGTGGTTTGTGATTAGAGTAAGGCTCTCGGTCTCTCTCACAATATGTGCTCAGTGCTTCCTGGTCCTTGTTTCCGTGCACTTTCATATTTACTCGTCTTATGAATATCAAGTGTGCCAATTATGGTCAATCTAATCCAAGTTTCTAATAACAGAATTTACTCGGCGCTATTCGGTGTCCCAAGAGTATTATGTTTACGATGTTTCCATCAGAAAAGGGAGATGACTTTAAGATACACAATTTTAAAATCTAAATGAAAGTCTAATTGATGCTTACTAAAGCTATTGATTGAAAATTGTCAGTATAAAGCGAAGCCTCAAGAGCAGCCACTATTACAGAAGGAAATGATTCTAGGTTTGGGAAATTCTCAAGTAAAAACTAATCTAAGTAGAAATAATTTTTAATTTACTAAATTTTATTTAATAAAAATTCCATTAATTATCGACAGCTCCTTATTAAAGCTCTCCTTAATACTACAAGTGATTGAAGTATCATTTTTACTGTGCTCAAATATGCTATTACATTGTTACATATATGACAGCACATTATTCTGCCTATTTCATTAAAATACGAAAGATATCCACATATGTTATACGAGTAATGATTAAAATCAAACTTATAAATGCCAATGAAAATTGACATTTGTGGGACTGAAAACAAGTATACGAGCAATATTGGTGTCTGATTTACTCCTAAACTCTAGAAAGACAAGACTGCATCTTGTCCAGGAATTTTAGCAATTCTCCCTTGTCTATGTGAGAGAGCAACAAAAGTCAATCAACCAAAATTACAACACATGACAAAATGGAAAGAATCGAAAATATGTTGAGAGTAAATGTGAAATTTCAAAGAGCTCTGCTTTGTTTGTTTTCTTAAAGAATCAGATTGTACGCATAGATTTAATTCTAACATTTAAACTTCATAGTTTGGATCTGACTTGCAGCGACTGCTTCTATACGTTACCCAGTGCTAATTGAGCTTTTTCTATTTATGATAAAAGATATTTCACTTACAGACCAATACCAAATAGAAGTTTCAGGTTGAAATTGAAGGATTTTAATTGAAGGAAAAAATAAATAAAAGTGTCCATTGATAAAAGGGAAATGCTCAAATTGATGACGTTCAAGGATTCTCTAATCTGGTTATTCTAATGAAGTTACATTTTTAATGTTAAATACACCTCAATTTCTTATTATACTTTGATATAGATATGTGATGCTTTGTCGTTTACTGATAAAGCGGCCGCAAATATGAACTCCAACCAGAACACCTTAGTATTTCGAGTGCTCTACATTGCTGGCTTTTCTAGCCGCTGCCATCAATCTTGTAATTGTCTACTTCGGTGCTACAACTATGACAATTTCTTACCTTGAAAGCACTTCACAGTCTTCTCCAAATGAGAATTCAGCATCTCTTCCAGATAGTCTTTGTTCAACATCTGAACATTCAAATTAATTTCTCCAAAGTACCATTGATGGTGGACAAACTATCACGACCGAATCGACCAAAACTTTGAAGGGAGCCACAAATGTATAGTGTTATATTTGTTCGGATGATTTTGGCAACTTCTTTTTTAATCTTTCCCAATATATTTACATTTTACAACTTTCTTTATGATTATTAAGATCATGACGGGTAGATTCAATGTTAAGTAATACATAACACCAGGAAATTATTGCTCATTCTTTGACAATTGCCATAATCTTTAAGGCACTCGCGTTTATTCAAATGGGAAAAATTCAAAACAGTTTAGCATTTCCATGAAATTCTAGACAACAGGCTTTTCTGAATCAAGCAAGACTCTTAATTTGAAAACAGAAACAAGGCTTACCCTACCATAGTGATGGAGTCACTTTAATAACCAAACCATAATAACGATATTGTTATTAAAAACTCTCCTGATCATGACTAAACCGTGACTACTAACACTTATATCAGTTAATCAATTTTGCAATGCTACTCAACTGTCTCTGAGGTAATGCGAAATTAATAAAAATTTACATTTGATTTCAATTCAGCAAAAGCGTTCACATCACATTATCATTTCCTATCCTAAGCAATATCCTATGCAGATCAAGCATTTGAAATATAACGATTAATTTACAGATGGAAATCACAGATAAACTGGGCGTCACAATCGATCAAGTTCTGATGGATGTGAAAGTGCAGGAAGCTATAAATAAGGGTAAATGAGTTACTGCGAACTTGAGTAAAACGGTTCAACAATTGAACAGGAATTCTCAAGACGTAGAATTACAACAAATGAAGCTGGAAACTAAGATTAACAAATCAAAAGCAGACTTGGATGCCATCATTGCAGGTTATCCAAATTGTTCAAACATTCAACAATGTGAAGCGCTAAAAATGAGTTATTAATGCTTCAAGATTTAAAAGTTCTTTCGAAGGTAAAAATATTTCCGATTTCTACATTTTTATTCCAGGATGATGTCCAATATCTAGACAATCCACTTGATCAAAATCAAATCAGTAGAAGCGTAATGAACACTGCCGTTGCAAAATTGAGTGACGTTAATGCAAAACTGAGCGACTATTTAAGTAGTATTTCAACAGCAATTGGGAAAATTGATGCATTTACAAACGATATGGTGGATACTATGATGAGCCAAATGAATCTCGATGGGGTTTTGAGAAAGTTGGGCGACTTTTGGACGGACGTGCAAAAACAACGTAACACGTTAATTTTCGATCCAGCTGATCAGACTCAGCGTTATCTTTCAGAATGCGTACCGAACGCAAAGAAAGTGATTTTTTAGTACTGGTGGCATTTCGCTTGTTATTGTTACTTTAGGTCTTGTAGTAATAATTGGGCTCCTTTATTGAGCTACCGAGGGGCCTTTCTTCTCTGAATCACTTCCCGATAGTATGTATTTCTTCACCACAGATGCAACTAGTAGATATGTATTTTAATGCAGGTCCACAAATACCGAATATGGGCAATTTTCTCTGCACCAGAGTCTCCGTCTGCTCTTGCTCAGTGCTTTTAATTCTCGTTTCGCTCATATTTACAACTATAGTTGCCGAGCTTCTGTTTGCTTTGATGATTGTCTTAGTTACGTCTTCAACATTCAAAATCAACTTATTATTTGTCAAAAATTTTATGCAATGCCTTTTTTGTTTGAAGATAGATTTCTTGAGTAAAAGATATTTCTACACGATTTTTGAAAATTTAAACGAAGGATAAATTTATCTGAACAATAATAATAATGCCATTAACAAAACTGACTGAATGCTTAATGGCGTCATGAAAAATAAATGGAATACTTCGACCAGTAGTTCTGTAAGTCTAATTGAATATGTTACAACTCCGCCACCGAGAAACATTGTAAAGGCTTTCATTTCCTAAAGTGAACATTTCAACTGCCAACAATACAAAGAAAATGAAAATGCCTCCTATGATGTTAAATGCGATTCGAGCGTATGGGACGTGTTGGGTGAGGTATTGCTGAGCCTGATCAGTCGATTGGGAAACTTGAGAGATTGCCGAATCACTCTGATTTTATACATCAGTCCAAAATTCGTTCACTGTCCCCAAAACGGTATCGATATTCATCTCCGTCATTATTGAATTCACCATATCATTTTATCAGCAATTATGTGCATGACAAGAAAAAATCACTCAAGATTTCAATTGAAGATTCCATCTCTATTGCCAAGTGTATGATTATATGTAAATCCGAGTGAAGCATTTCAATAGTAGGCGCTTTTGATTCCAAGAACGTTAATCAGTATTAACAATAATGAAAAACTGAAAAAAGTAATAATTCTGAGAATATTACACCATGGGTCAATATTTAGGGAAATTTGGAAACATACGCGCGTTAGATCTTGGAAAATATTTACTGCATTGGAAGTTGTAGCTTGGCCACTTTTGACGCCACTTGTGATAAAGGCCCTCAAGTGTTCTCCGGTTGAACGAAGACCATCTGGAAGTGATGTTGAACCCTCATTTGGAGAAGACTGTGGATTGCTTTCAAGGTAAGAAACTGTCATGGCGGTAGCAGTGAAGTAGACAATTACAAGTACGATAGCAGCGGCTAGGAAAGCCAGTGCAATGACTAATGTAGCAATGTACAACACTCGGAAGACCAGACTCTTGTGGTTGAAGTTCGCCTTTGAACTTGCTTTATTGACAGATGAAACAACATCGCCTCCCTAAATTAAAAAGAAGTGAAGAAGGGAATATTTATTATGAAAACCTTATGAAAACACTCAAATCCTATAGATTAATCAAGTCTTCACACTTTTGATTTTTGACTGAGTTTAATTAGGACTTCAAGTTGTGGGAAACAGAGGCACCATCTTTCCAAGTAATACCTAATGCTGTACTTTCCTTATATCGAGACTATTGTATCTGTTTGGTCATAAAGATAATTAAACTTGGATTCAACCTAATCGTTAATATATATTAATTAAATAATGCATTTTCATATTGTATTTTTAATAAATAGTACTTTTAATAGATGTATAAAACTCATTCATTCATTAAGTGGATATGGATAGTATATGCATAAAATTAAATTTCATGAACATTGATTGATCTTATGTTTATGAGCACATATTTTGACCAAGTTTGTCAAATGCATCTTAAATTAAAAATCTACTTCTCCATCTCCACCAATTATCTCCACACCTAATTATCTCGACCTCACGGCTGTTGCTACGTCCTTAATACGAAACATGCAGTTGCTTATTCCCTGCCGTGAGCTCGAGCATCTTTGCTGAACCGTCATGAGAAATGGAGTGGTCGTTGATAGGTCTCAACAACTCCCTTTTAACTGCGTCCTAAAACTTTCATCTGCCCACGCTACCCTCTCCCTTCCCCACCCTGAATAAACTATTTAAGCATCCCCATCTGGAGTCTGACACTTTTCAGATCAACTCTTCTTATTTCTACTGCGTATTCTTTTATTGTGAAAATGGAATGAATTTAGAAGAGTGTTAGCTCAGTCAGATTTCATAGTCTCCAAAATGTTTACCGTTCGCCTACCTCCTTCAGTCGGGCACGACATTATTGAAGGGCTCTTGAGAAAGTGTAAGAAATTCCCACGATTACCCTTTGTAATATTTTATTAATGGGAAATTTCAAGAATCCATCACTTTATTTAATTTGTGGGAAAATTTTAGAAAACTTCTTTGAAAGTTGCATTCGGGAGGGATTCATGATATTAAATTTTAATAAATATTGAATTAAACACTCTGTTTTCAACAAGCAATATATGTACATATATTTCACCATAATATCACTTCGATATCGTCATGCTAAGTCATAAAGATATGGAAAACTTGTAAATCCGTATATCTTAAGAACTAGAGTGAGCATACGTAATTACAAGTCTCCTGATCTAATCGTAACTACACAACAGTCTGCGGTGTAGAATAAGTACAATGCGGATTACAATATTTGAATATATAGTGAACTAAGTATTACTGGTGTTCGCCAATTTATTCCATATTATGTGTGGGCTCAACAAACAATTAAGTAGTGTAGTATAAATTGAATTAAGCAAAAGCATATTTCGGTATTTGGATAGTCAATTATCGTGCATGCAATGAACTTTAGAGATGTTCAAAACAAATTATTGAAAGTCATTGAAGATCATACTTGTCACATGTCGTATATTGGCATGAAATTGTCAAGTATCGTTGGATTAAGTCAGAAAGTGGCAACAGGAGTTTCTCGATGTCCAATCAAAATTCATTATTCGATCGTTATGTTAGACTCATATGTATGTAAACAAAGTTGGTTTTTGTTATTTTCTTATTGGTAGGAGAATGTGGCCTCCTTCCATAATGGTAATATGAAACAAATAAAACATTGTTAAATTATGCTGTTATGTAACTGTTATGTCGAATTCCACTGAATGGAGCTTTATTATTAGAAATGTGCGTCAATCAATCAGAACTCTGTCTATCCAAATTCACCACTCCTACGCTAATATAGTTAATGGTATTCAATGTTCATACCATATGACTTGAACCGGTAGTTGTACTTCGATAAAACTCACTGAAATTGGCATTTATATCAAAGATAGATAGCTAGACGATGGGGGTTGATATGACGATCATCGGGTATATTAAGCTGTGTAGTTTGGACATAAATATTCTCTATAAGAGGGAAAAGTGATCCAAGCATATATAAAGAGCAGTTTTAAAAATATTTATCATTTTTGTTATTGTCTACAATAATTATGAACAAAATTGTATGCCTTGAAAGCAAATGTCTTTGAATTACGGTAAATGCAAGGAGTGATAAAGGATGAGGATTGAAAGGATACAGAAATCAAAATCAAGATATCAATGGGCGTTAATCGAGAAGGGTAGATCTTGCATCTTGGATGCAATTTTTCTTTCAAAGGGTGAAAATGCAAATGGTTTTACATGATGTATGGAAAATTACCGTTTTAGCATAGTAGGGGTAAGAGAGCTGAAAAAATGAGGTCAGCAAAGCTTCAAAAGCCATACAATTTCGGACAATCTGCCAAAAATTGTGTTTTTGAGATGTGATTATTTAAATGTGGTTTGAAGATGGCAAAGTGATAATTAATTAATCACTTTGTCTGAAATTATTTTAAGTAATACTTTTGGATTTAAGTTGTTGTTGACCATCTTTTAAACAAAAAATAATATCGATTGTGACTTGCATCAAATTTTTTAAATTTCAAGTATTTTTGAGTCGGAGTAAGATATTTGAAATTTTCCTAATTTATCAAACACCGTTTGCGGCATAATAGTTTTGCTGTACGCTTCAATGGAAAACCGACAGGACTGAATATTTCAAAAAATGAATTGAATTAAAGTATTTCACAAAGGAATGAATAAAGGAACGCCCTATGCCTTTCAACAAGAATCACCACAATCCCATAAATCGTTTATAATTAAAGTAATAAACAAATATAATTTTAAGTCCCCAAATAAAAATAGCTTATCAAAAGAAAAAGAAGCATCCATCAAAACGTGACCTCAATCTTCGATTAGTAAATTAATTATCTCAAAGTATTATAACAGTAAAATTAGTATTATTGTAACATTTCACGTGTGGTTATCAATAGAAGCCATCTTATTAATATCTATACAAATTCAAATGCACAATTTTAATTAGAATAAATCCATATTTTATCCTTCCAAACTATAATTTAATTGCTTGCATCTCGTTTTAAATCCGACTAAATTAATAAAAATGTAATTTCTCTTCGATTATTCCTTATTTTTTACTTTTCTCATCACATTTAAATATGGCAAAAAGAAAGACTTGATTGAAATGCAGTATTAATTGCCACCATCTCAAATAGTGCATCTCACCTAAAACTAACGGTCAGAATTTCAGAATTGAATTTCGAGTGGCTTTAGTAAGCACTTATTTGATAATAATTTGAAATCATTGGAAATTATCTATCTCTAAACTATCTCTGTTTTCAAATGAAATAATAGGAAACACAGTGTTCCTTGGACGCCGAATTGTTCTGAGTAAATGCTTCTTCTGCTACACCGTGTTATTAGGTAGAGTGGTTAACATAAATCATAACTAACACACGTCATATGCATAAGGCAGGAAAATATGGAAGGACATAATGTTTATGAGATATACGAAAGTGTATGGAAATAAGGATAAAGAAGCAAGGGTACACATGGTGATTGGGAGCGGCAATCTTACCCTAACCCCACCACCAACTTCGAGCTAATGTCGTGAAGACGGCTTTATGGGCTGATCCAGCCAATGGTCACACATATACCAAGATTACATATCCCCACTGCTCTACCCTGCATGATGGCGTTGTGCTTTCCTTTGGTAAGATGTGTTGCGAGCCTGCTTCTAACTCGCTTTCAGTTTATGGAGTTTCTCACGATGATGATAGCTTAGTTCGAATCTTTACAAGTTGAAATAATTATTGCTAATGATATATAAAATCTGTAATATCATTCAACCGTCCTTAATTTCATCATCCACAAACAGTCAAATTTGTCACTTAAGTAAACATTATTGTTTTTTTATGAGTGCAAAGAAAGGGGATCAATTTTACGTACTTTCAACACATTTTACTTAATCTGAGCTACATTTAACCACATTATTTCGTTCACAATTTAGTAATGAATTATTTCTCAAATCAAAATTACCTTGTTTTTCTGAATTAGTAAAGACATTTTCTAAAATTTCATTGGTATGCTGATTTATTTTGAACTTCTGAATTTGAATAAACAAGAATACCTCGAATTTATGGCCATTGTCGTAAAATTTACAGTCATTTAATAATTTTTCATTAATTAACATTGAATCCACCCATCAGTAATTTATTATTTGTATGCAAAGTGGTAATAAATAAATGTATTGAGAAAGCAAAAAAATCGAATTTACAAAAATATACCTCTGTAATATCAAAACCATACCTTGGTTTTTCCTTGCAAAGTATTGACTGATCCAGACGCGACAGTTTGTTCGCCATCAATCGCATTTTGGAAAAGACGATTTCAAAAGTTCCGATGTTGAACAAAGATCATTTGGAAGAGATGTTGGACTTTCATTTGAAGAGGACTGTGAATTACTTTCAAGGCAAGAAATTATCATAGCTGTAGCGCTGAGGTAAACAATGATGCCAGGACGACGATGGCAGCAGTCAAAAAAGCCCGTGCAAAGACTAATGTGACAATGTAGAGTACTTGAAATATTCAGCTCGTGTATCAGAAGTTTACATTTACGGTCTGCTTATCAGCAAACAGCAAAACATCTCCTCCCTGAATTCAAGTATAATAAGATGTTGGTATGTATTTAACATCAGAAATATGGATTTATAAATAGAAGCCACATTATTGTACCTTAAGGGGAACATCATAGATACTACACGTTGGATATCCAAGATTATTTCAACAATATGTCTATACTTACCATATAAACATATTTGACAAAAAATTTGCCGAAAAATTTCATAATTTAATATACAAACAAATAAATAAATCGCAAAATACTCACACTACTCTTTAAGCAGCAACAACAGCACGTCATTATTTGTATTAACACAATGAGAATGGTGGTAAGAAGAAATAGGGACACTGTTAACCAGAATATTGTGGCCTCTCGATTCGGATGAGCATGCGACTCATCAACACCCGACTTTCCTCCTCCCATGCTTTCCGGTAGAGCCTGCAGAACTTTCAAATCTAGGGGTCGAAGTAATAGTGAATTCATGAAATAATCCATAACGTGTTGTTGAAGATCATTATTAATTTCAAATTCAGGATCTCCTCCTTGTGAGGGATAAGTGACACTGAAGAGGAAGTTCATGACACCTCCATTTTCAGTTCGTATTACCCAAGACATTATGCCAGACGTGACGGCCATGAGTGAAACATTGAGCCCCATGTTTCAATCTGAAATATAAAAAAAATATTTATGAAGCTGAGGAATGTTAAATTAAAATTTTTAACAAAGGAATTAATCCACAACGATATCCCTGCTTCTTAAAGTAAAAACCAGGTATGCTTATAGAACAGAGTTTATTAACAAATATTCCTAACTCATTTAGAGATTGGTTCGGAGATAGGGATGAGGAAACTTGTAAATACCTCATTTATTATTATACAGAATAGGTAAATACAAGCCTACCGATTTACTTAAATCTATACAACAACCTGTATTGTAGAATGCAAACTGTGCAAATATATAATAAACTAAGCATTACTGATGTTCATTCATTAAGTGTGGGAAGCACATGACATCGAATTGCGGAAAGTCCAAAAACAGATTAGGGTGAGGGGATCAAAAGGTACAGATGCAATGTTCAGGTATTAAAATGTCTTACCTCTACGATGTTCGGTGCTTATTGACCTGTATTATTTAATCATGAGAGGTCGGTTTTACTCCTTCAAAATATCATTTCGTTTAAATGGGGATGAATGATGTAATGGTAAAAATTAATAGGTCTCGTCTGCTGGAATCATTACAAATAAAATAGTTGTATCGAAGTTATTGGAAAATCATTGATTAAACGAAAGAATATGGTATACTGAGACTTACATCACACCTATATCTCAGATTTTGAAGCATTTCTGAGGCGGACTAAATTATTTGGAGTTTTCCCAACTTGTGGCGCAGTATTTGTTGAATAATAATTACGAAAGAGACATTAACGAGTTTTGGTTGGAGTCACTAAGTTGAATTCAAATCGCGAGATCACATTTTCACTCTCACTCTCTTGTACTCAAGCTACTAGTCATCTGCAAGGATTGCGCTTTCTTCTATCCGGTTCTCGATTTGTTTGACCTTATTTTTCTTAATAGTGGTCTTTAAGAAAGTTTGTACCTATATGACGAAGATAATGACTAAAATATTTGAACCAAAATACTCCCCATACCACTTATCTTAAGCATTTCCAATTATGGAATTTTGAGATGGCACTTATTAAAGTTTAATAGAAATGTTTGCTCCAGTTTGCTGAACACATTAAGTTAAGTCATAATAAAAGATTGGACAAAATTGTGAGGTTGTGATTAATGTTGCTGCTCTTTAATTAATTATATGTTATTATTACCACATTTAGATATTATAATGGCACTAACATACATGCAATTTAGTAAGTACTTATTAAGTATAAATGAACTTATTGCAGAGTTTTCGTAGAGAACGAGCATGAGCAGTAATTCGATTAGATGAACTCTTGTATCTCTCCCACAGCAATGGTATTGCAATCGATTCCGAAGTATAAAATTCATACTGCGTAAATTTGTTTTTCCTTTAAAATTCAAATGGATTAAATTTTTGCATACGCAAGTAACGTTGTACGAGCATTTTTGGCTATTCTTCTCAGATTCCTACTAAAACTCTTGACATGTTGGAGGATAGGTATTGAGGAGCCAATATTCCACACCCGTTCTAATTAATACGTGTGCTGTTACGACAGATAATTAGAGAACGAAGAGTATCGGTCTTGTGGTGTCTGGCTTGACAGATGTGTGATGTTTTACTGTCGCTGCGTATGTACCGTGTTTTAAATGATATGCAATAATGCAGCGCAATAATGTATCAGAGCAGCAACCAGATTATCAAATCTTTCAAGTCATCTCTCTCTTTAATTAAAAAACATGGTAAACATAGTATTCTTGGACGCCGAATGGCGCTGAGTAAATGTTTTTTCAACTGGCATACGGTGTTACAAGAGGCGTGATCTAAGTTGCATCATCTACACAAGGCCTTTAAATATGGAGGAACATAGAGTTTGTAATACATATGAAAAAGCATGAAAAGAAGGACCAAGAAGTAAAGAGTGCACATGGTGAGAGGGAGAGACAATCTTACTTTGATTACATACCACTAACTTCGAGCTGAAGTCGAGGATATGACGTTATGGTCCGATCTTGTCAACGATTACACTGAACCCAAGATTCCACTTAGCTTTTAGTCTAATCTACGTCCTGGCGTATGTGCTGGGTTGCTGAAATATATCTAACCTGCTTTTCTTTAGTTCGATTCATTCCGAAATTTTTTTGTCCTCATATTATGTCAGTCATTTCAAAACCTGGAGTTCATACCGCTTTGAACAAATAGTTATAAAAATGTATAAAATTCATGGTATCATTAATGCTACGATGTTTTGGTGACTGGCAAAGAGCCGGAAAAATCAATTATAATGCCTTAAGGCGGTCATGCCTATGTAAAAATGTGTTGAAATTGGTCAATTCAACCAGTTTTCCTGCTCATTATACTCGCATGAGATAGATTTTAACCCAAAGTTATTTATTTCACAACTTAATAATGAATTAATTCCCTAATTGAAATGGAAAGATTTTATTTTTATGCACTCAAATTTATTGTTCAACAGTTTAATACACAGATTCATCAGTCGATGAAATCGAGTCAGAATCGCTCCTTTTCGACAAGTAGAAACTTGTTTCCTCATCTGCGTCTTTATTTTCGTCATAATCGCTTCCTCCATCAATCTCTGCACCCAACATTCGAATTCGTAGATCCTGAGAGAAAGCGAGAACGAGGAGGGAGAAATAAAGGAGGGCAATGAAGAGGACATTGAGTGCAAGGACGTAGGAAAGAGCCAAAAGAAGTTTGATACCTCCAGAATCACCGCATGTTGTTCCCACTACAGAAGTATATGCCATATTCACCTCAGAGCAAGGGAAAAGCAAGTCCGTCATATTTTCAAACTGCTTTTCACCATCAGTGGTTAGGAACATTTTCAATCCGGTAGCCGTTTTGTCATATTCACCAGTCACTATTGCTTTGAGCTTTGGTTCTTCCTTAATATTCTGAAGTACCATTTCAATATAAGTAGTAACAATCTTCTGACCTCATAAAAATGTATATTTGCAGCATTTGAAAGCATCTTACCGAAATTGACTGTTGGACATCTGTCAAAACATCATCGAATTCCTTCTGCAAGGTTGCAATTTGTTGCTGACTCTCTTTAAGTTTTGTATGCAATTCGGTCAAACCTGGTTTCATGTCATCTATTTCTTGCTGAACTTGCTTCAGTGAAGTTACCGCATTTGAAAAATCATTAGGTTTTTGAGCAATTTTATTGAATTCTTCAAGTTGCTTAATATAATCCGAAATTGTTTTATAATTTAGTTTATTCGGGTCGATATTCGTGAGGATGTTCTAAAATATTGAAAACAATGTTGAGGATTTCGCATAAAATATTTATGAATAACAAAGTGAGTAGAAAAATTGTGGTATTTAAACGCCATGACATTTAACTGACTGTGATTATAACTAATGTCTGAAAATATTATCAGGATAATAGAAGAAATTAAACATTTAGTCTCGGCTAGAATTCAGGAACAACTGTTTTCAAGGCATTCTGGAAGTTTGTTATAATGTCAATATTAAAATAAAACTTACCTTTAAATCATAACTATTAACTGCACCCTCTAGCCCGGTCTTTAATTTCTGGATAGTTGCATCGTCGGGCAAATTTGATGTCTTTACCACATTATCGATGTTCTCCATTACAGTTCTATTTAAATGTGAAAAATGAGTAATTTACTCAAATCTCCTTAAATGATCTCTGTGAAATTAAACAAGATTTGAACAATCTCCGATGCAATTAAATTATTTTACGTACATTTATCTACAAGTACCGACATTTCAAATTGACTTACTTTTTACCACTTTCAATTCCATCATTTATTTCTTTGCTGTTCACAAATTTCTCCACATTGATTAGGTTTGTATAACCCACGGCTCTTAGGAGACCCTTCGAATCTGGATTGATTTTGACATCGCAATACAAATTGAGAGCTTTCAGTAGATCTTTTGGTGGTGGAGCAGAAATGTATTCAATTTGGCCTAGGGAGCCACTTGTGAAAGAGTTCCATTGTCCTCTCATGATACTATTAAGCACATAATCAGTTTTATTAATGGCACTGTCCTGGAATAGGTAGATGCATCCTTCTCCTGAAAATAAGTTACATTTTGTTCAACTTTTATTATTTATGAATAATAGAGCAAAAACTTTCAGTGCGAATTATTAACAATTGTAATTAATAAATATTGCAATACGTGCCTAAAGCCGTGGATAGAGCAAAGAGAAGAACGGCAATCAAGGTCGTGAATATAAGCAGGAGTGGAATGAAGAGCGCTGAACAACAGCAGATTGAGCCTTTGCTGCATAGAAAACTGCCTATGTTCGGTACCTCCACACCTGAATTTAAATGGCAATTGAAGTTGTAATGCGAGTAAAAACAATTTCGAATGTAGAAATAAAAGATATACCATCTGGAATTGAATCAGAGAAAAGTTGTCCTCCGATGGCTTGATAAAGGAGCACAACGGCTACAATAACTGCCAATAATACAAGGAAGATAAAAATGCCTCCTATGATGTAAAATGCGATTCGAGTGTATGGGACGTATTGGGTGAGGTATTGCTGAGCCTGATCAGTCGATTGAGAAACTTGAGAGATTGCCGAATCACCCTGATTTTGTACATTAGTCCAAAATTCATTCACTGTCCCCAAAACGCTATCGATATTCATTTCCTTCATTATCGAATTCACCATATCACTAGTTGATGCTTTGATGCCATTGACTGCTTTTGACATTTCACTTAAATGAGCCTTTAAATCAGAATTTGAACTCTTGAGTTTTTCATTGGTCTCGGTTAAAATTTTGGAGTCAATCAAACTGGATTCTATTGGCGGTTTGAGATTTTGAACCCCGTCCTTAGATGAAGAAAGTAAAATGCATTTAATTCGGCAAAATGTAAGCATTTCCCTACATTTTAAGAAAAATCATTGATCACTTACTTTGAGATTCTTACAATTGTTTTGATTGTCGCAAGGATTAATATTACTAAAAGCATTATTCAGCTCAACTTTTGTAGTGTCCAAATTTTTTGAAATTTTATCCATCTTCGCTTTGACTGATTCTGTAATTTGAATGTTGCTTTGCATTTGCAGAATAAACGTATTTAAATTTGCACTGACCGATTCACCTTTCTTAACTGCCTGATCTACATGCAGTTCCATCAAAACCTTGTCAACTGCTATACCGAGTTGATTTTTGATTTCCATCTAAAATTAAATTTTCATATATTAAACGAGTGACGCTTACAGAATGAGAACCTAGATATACATATCAAAGTGATATTTTATTATCAAAATCACGAATCTTACTGGTTTGACATTGGCCAACGTAATTCAGCATATCGTCACATAACTTTAAATTGATTCTTTCTAAATAATTTATCCCAGGATAAGTTTATTGAAATCATATTCAATTTGACCACAAAGTGACGTCAATTTGACGTATGATGGAAATGTTTGAAGCAACTCAGCGACTAAGCGTGATATCAATTTCATTGATATTTTAATCTCGTGTTTATTAATTAAACTCTTCGACGCTGATCATATTACAATTTATTCGTGTTGTCCACTTGAATATAAAGGATATTAAGAAACATTCAGGTGAAAGACAAAAAATTTTGCTTCTAAGACTTTAACAAACTTTTGTCTCCCCAGTTTTGTTTCAGCGATATTTATGCGCATGGCGAGAAAAATATATTCATTATTATAATTAATGCTTTTAAATCCTTTGTTAAATGTATGGTCATTCAACTAAGTACGCATGACCCATATCAATATGAGGCGCGGTTGAGTCCAAGTACATTAATGAGAATTTACAATAACAAATAATCAGAGTAACTAACAGCCCTGAGAAAATGCTGAAAATGCTAACTGATGGGCATACAAACACCATCTAAGCGAATTTTGAAACATACACTAGTTCGATCTTTGAAAATATTGATTGCATTGGAAGTTGTAGCTTGGCCACTTTTGACGCCACTTGTGATAAAGGCCCTCAAGTGTTCTCCGGTTGAACGAAGACCATCTGGAAGTGATGTTGAACCCTCATTTGGAGAAGACTGTGGATTGCTTTCAAGGTAAGAAACTGTCATGGCGGTAGCAGTGAAGTAGACAATTACAAGTACGATAGCAGCGGCTAGGAAAGCCAGTGCAATGACTAATGTAGCAATGTACAACACTCGGAAGACCAGACTCTTGTGGTTGAAGTTCGCCTTTGAACTTGCTTTATTGACAGATGAAACAACATCGCCTCCCTAAATTAAAAAGGTGAAGTAGTAAACATCTATTATTAAAACCGCTTTAAAACACTTCAATCTCATAGATAAATCAAAAGTTCACACTATTAATGAATTTTATTAGGACTCCAGGTTGTGTGAAGCAGAGATGCCATCCTTCCAAATATAATCTAAAGACGTATTTTCTATTTTTCGAAACAATAGTTTATTTTTTGATCGTAATGATCAATTAAATTTAGTTTAAAAATTCGACTGGATGCTTATTAGAACATGCTTTGACAACATTTGTTACATTGTTCTCAAATTAAAAATTTTCCTCTCCATTTTGCCAACTATCTCCACCACCTCATTAACGCGACCTCAAGGCTCTTTCATTGTCTTTAATACGAAACTTACAGTTGCTTATTTCATGCCGTGACCTTAGGCATCTTTGCTGAACCGTCGTGAGGAATGGAGTGGTCGTTGATGGGTCTCAACAACTCCCTTTTAACTGCGTCCTAAAACTTTCATCTGCCCACGCTACCCTCCTCTCCTCCCCCACCCCGAATTAACTATTTAAGCATACCTCTTTCGTAAACTTACAGCACACATCCTCTTTGCCCGTGATCCCACCCAACTTCTCTCTCCCTCTCATCCCCATCTGGAGTCTGACACTTTTCAGATCAACTCTTCTTATTTCTACTGCGTATTCTTTTATTGTGAAAATGGAATGAATTTAGAAGAGTGTTAGCTCAGTCAGACTTCATAGTCTCCAAAATGTTTACCGTTCGCCTACTTCCTTCAGTCGGGCACGACATTATTGAAGCACTCTCTTGAGAAAGCGTAAGAAATTCCCACGATTACCTTTTGTAATATTGTATTAATGGGAAATTTGAAGAATTCATCACTTTATTTAATTTGTGGGAAAATTTTAGAAAACTTCTTTAAAAGTTGCATTCGGGAGTGTTTCACGATATTCAATTTTAATAAATATTGAATTAAACACTCTGTTTTCAATAAGCGATATATATGTATATTTCATTAGAATATCATTTCATTAAAATTATACACCGAAAATACATATCCCACATTAATTCAACTGTAATTCTAAATTTATTATATGACTATTTGATGAAAATAAGTTGTTAGAGAAATTTAAAAATTTTAATATACAAATAAATAAATAAATCGCAAAAGTACTCACACTACTCTTTAAGCAGCAACAACAGCACGTCATTATTTGTATTAACACAATGAGAATGGTGGTAAGAAGAAATAGGGACACTGTTAACCAGAATATTGTGGCCTCTCGATTCGGATGAGCATGCGACTCATCAACACCCGACTTTCCTCCTCCCATGCTTTCCGGTAGAGCCTGCAGAACTTTCAAATCTAGGGGTCGAAGTAATAGTGAATTCATGAAATAATCCATAACGTGTTGTTGAAGATCATTATTAATTTCAAATTCAGGATCTCCTCCTTGTGAGGGATAAGTGACACTGAAGAGGAAGTTCATGACACCTCCATTTTCAGTTCGTATTACCCAAGACATTATGCCAGACGTGACGGCCATGAGTGAAACATTGAGCCCCATGTTTCAATCTGAAATATGAAGTAAACATTCATGAAACTTAAATATTTTCAACTTTAAATTTAAAACAAAGCACTTATTCCACAACGATACCCCTGTTTCTTAAAATAAAAATCAGATATGCATGTGAGGCAGACTTTCATCAATAAATACGCCTAATTCCAATAGAGATTGGCTAGTCATCTTTAATTCGCTTCTGTGTGCAATGTCGTAGGCTGTTGCTAAGTCACCATGTATGGAAATCGTGTAAATCTGTCAATTATAGTGAATATGCGTAAATACATTTCTACAGATCTGGTCGTAACTATTCAACAGTCTGAAATGTATGATTAATGCATTCTGCTCTACATGCAATGGTATACTAAACTATGAACTACTGGTGAAAATTGAATTGTACAAAACTATGTGAACGATTATAGTGAATTACATCAAACTTATGTAATTTGAAGTATTTAGAATTTCGACAACTTATCACTTTATGGCATGGGAGTTACGCAGTGTCCTTGAATTGGAAACGAAGGATTTGAATAACTCCAAAATGAATTGAAGTAAGAAATAACTCAATGAGTGAAAAATATTGCACATTTCTTAGAAGTGAGTTGGGCCCACATTGGTATTTACGTGCCAACCTACTTTAATTGTCTGCCTAGAAAGACAGTCAATGTACAAGGAAAGCTCTTTAAATGGAAGTGGAGATGAATCTACTATGGCCATTTGGAATGCATGTAGGTAGCGCTTGGTGCCTGTGAGAGAGACAGCAGTAGACAACTGGGCATAAAGAATGGAGGCAATGAGTTGTTGTGTGGAGTGACTCGGTAGAATTGAAATCACCACACCACCCTCACCACTCTCTCTCGTGCACATGCAATCTATTCGGTTTTGATTTATTTGAGCTTATTTTGTTTAAAGGCGGTACTTAGAATAGTCGGTAATGTTTGAAAATATGAATAATAAGGCAATACCCAAAATATCTGCAACAAACTATGCCCCAAATGACTTATCTTACACATTCCAGATTAAAGGGACTTGAGGTAACACTCATCAAAGTTTACGAAGAATGTTGTGGCTCTAGTATTCACTTTGTCTATTACATTAACATGGGTCACAATAAAAGATCAAACAAATTATCAAGCAGAAAATGACGTTCTATGAGCACTCTTGATTATTCTTCCCAGATCTCTTGATATGTTAGGGGATATGTATTGGGGAGCCACTACTCTACACTCATTCTTAGTAATACGTTGAATGTTACGGCTGATCATTAGAGAACGATGAGTATCAGTCTTGTGGCATCTGACTTGGCAGATGCTTGTGTTGATCAATGTTTCGCTGACTCGGAATATTTTTCACCTTATCATAATATTGTATTACGCAAGTTCCTCTCGATGTTTGCTGACAATCCTGGAGTTCATCTATCAGTAAGTTCCTATTAATGTTTAAATTGCACTTAATAGAGTAAATGATTTTATCAAGTGTTAATCGGAAGCACATGGTAGTTTAAGTGAAGTTAATTAGAGAGTTTATGATGAATTGAAGTATATTGATGACCGGTGTTTTTGGTCCGTGTGAAGAAGGTCATAATATTTGTATTTTGTGGGTATCGATACCTTGATCTGAATTCGGTCACTTTTTCAAAAGGTCCCACAACTTTTGTCCGGCTCCGAAAACGTATATCATTGGCGCAGTATCAGCATGAATTGATCTTAATTACAAACTAACATGTAAATTTATTCGCTTGTTTGCCTTCCTACATTGAGGCTCTCTATTTTTTCATTCAACCTGCATTAACGAATTGCATTAACAATCAGATTTAACTGCAAATTCATCGATTCATTACTCGTTTTCATTAAAAATTCTATAATTTCCATTTTTAAGGGTTTTCCAGTAATCTCAATACAAGTTCTTCTCTTCATTACCCCTTCACTTGCAACAGGTTACGAACAAAACATGTGTCTCCTGAGTGCTTGAGAAAGAATCGGAAGATATTTAATAGATCATATGAACTGCTACAACGCAAATCAGTTGCATTTTTTATCACATTGAGCCTCCGTTCTCAAATTTATCTAATTAATTATTATGATGTGGGAGAAAATAAGAACTCATTGTTCTGTATTAACATTACAAATTATAACATAGTGCGCTTAATGAATTCATTGCAATGTTTTCGAAAAATAAGTGGAAATGGTGGTGGCAACGTTGTTTTATCTACTACGTGATCTGCTCCATTTCATTATGCGTCACTGATTCATTCCTTAAACGGTAATGAAATCTATTCAGCAATAAAATTGGTCACATTTTGACTTTATCACTCATTACATTTTAACTTTTACATTACTTGACGAACTTGTTGACATCCAAAACATGTTATTGAATATCATTAGTAATGTCATATTCAGGATCTCCTCCTTGTGAGGAATAACTGACACTGAAAAGGAAGCTCATGACACCTCCATTTCGATTTCGTATTGCCTAAGACATTATGACAGAAGCAACGGCCATAAGCGAAACGTTGAGCCCCATGTTTTGGTCTGAAATGTAAAGTAAACATTTATGGACTTTTTGAATTCAAAAGTGAAGTTTATAAAGACAAATTAATCCACACTAATACCCCTTTTGCTTGACGTAACAATCTGATATCCATTTGAAACATAATCCCATTAACAAATATATCTCACTCCTACACATATTGGCTAGCCATGTCTAATTTACCGTTGTATGCAATATCGTAGGCTGTTTCTAAGTCGTAAAGATATGGAAAACTTGTAAATCCGTATATCTTAAGAACTAGAGTGAGCATACGTAATTACAAGTCTCCTGATCTAATCGTAACTACACAACAGTCTGCGGTGTAGAATAAGTACAATGCGGATTACAATATTTGAATATATAGTGAACTAAGTATTACTGGTGTTCGCCAATTTATTCCATATTATGTGTGGGCTCAACAAACAATTAAGTAGTGTAGTATAAATTGAATTAAGCAAAAGCATATTTCGGTATTTGGATAGTCAATTATCGTGCATGCAATGAACTTTAGAGATGTTCAAAACAAATTATTGAAAGTCATTGAAGATCATACTTGTCACATGTCGTATATTGGCATGAAATTGTCAAGTATCGTTGGATTAAGTCAGAAAGTGGCAACAGGAGTTTCTCGATGTCCAATCAAAATTCATTATTCGATCGTTATGTTAGACTCATATGTATGTAAACAAAGTTGGTTTTTGTTATTTTCTTATTGGTAGGAGAATGTGGCCTCCTTCCATAATGGTAATATGAAACAAATAAAACATTGTTAAATTATGCTGTTATGTAACTGTTATGTCGAATTCCACTGAATGGAGCTTTATTATTAGAAATGTGCGTCAATCAATCAGAACTCTGTCTATCCAAATTCACCACTCCTACGCTAATATAGTTAATGGTATTCAATGTTCATACCATATGACTTGAACCGGTAGTTGTACTTCGATAAAACTCACTGAAATTGGCATTTATATCAAAGATAGATAGCTAGACGATGGGGGTTGATATGACGATCATCGGGTATATTAAGCTGTGTAGTTTGGAGATAATTTACTCAATGAGTATCAGTTTACCAAAGATTTATAAATAGCAGATTTAAGAAGTTTTTTATATTTTATTAGCACAGTCATGCAAAAGAACTATGAATTGTTAGAAGCGAATTCTTTGGAATTAGATTAAATGAAAGAAAAGATAAAGAGCTGGGAATTAATAAGATACAGATAGCAAAACCAACGTATCGAAGCGTTTTACGTCTACAATGTTAAGTGCTCATTGGCCGGTAATATTTGATTAAGAAGGGTCGGTCTTGCCTCTTTAATTCACTGAACATGCAAATGATCTTCTTTGATGCATGGCAATTTACAGTTTTAGAATAACAGAGATGAAATTGCTGGCATTTTAAGTTTTTAGCGCTTTGTAAGTCATAAAATTTCTTGCAATCAACCAATAATCGTATTTTTCTATAGGTGACTGTTTAATGTGGTTTACATCGAACTCATAAAATTTGAAGCATTTCTGAAGCGGATGAGGTATTTAGAAATTTCTCCACTTTTCAACTAGCATTTGTATCATTAGAGTTAAGCAGTATGGGTATGGGGACGCTTTTTTAAACGGAGGATATAAGGAACTTAATATGGCAAATAGGAATGCGACCACACATATATAGCGCATAATGAGAGGACGAGGTACAGATGTAGACAGTTTGACTTACAGAATAGTGGCAGTCTTGTGTTGGGTAGAACTGAAATCACCAGATCATCCTTTCACTCCCTCTTACACATAAACTGCTAACGATCTGCCATGATCACCCTTTCTTCTATTCAATTTACGATTTGTTTGGACACATTTAGTTCAGAAATAGTATTTGAGTAAAGTTAATAATGTTTACATATGAATATTAAGAAAATACCTGAAGTACTAGAACGAAAATATTCCTTAATCTGTTCACCTGACGTATTTCATATTGAAATCTTTTGAGTTAGCACTTACTAAAGTTCAAGAAGAATGTTATTGCTCCAGTATTCACATTGTTTATTACATTAATATGTGGCACAATAAAAGACTGGAAAACTGTCAGATGATAAATAAAAATTAAGGTTTTGAAGTTTCGAAGGATTTTGTTGGTCCTTAACTGTTATCTTAGAAGTTATTATGACCGGAATTTTATGTTATAATTATACTAATATTCTAAAATACGTTTGCTATGTTATTTCTTGTAAGAACTAAAAATGGCTTTACATGAAATACTTTTCCCAGATCCATTTCAATTACCGTGACACATTTGAACCAGAGGATAAAAGCAAAGATGAAATTGATGGTCGATTATTGACACAACGAGTGATACAGTACTTTGCAAAATCGAAAATTAGGATAAATGTCCTGGTTATTTAGCTGTGAAAAGAGTAATCGCATGCAAATGCTTTCAGTCCAAATGGTGAAGAAGGCCAGTCCATTGGGGTATGACCTTGATAGCTATATGCACCAATAAAGATCTCATCTATGTGGATAAATCAAAGCAAATAAGATGAACCTGTTAATTCCTGTGTCTGAATTCATTTTAACTAATCAGTTAACCTTAAACAGTGGTTTATAAACCGTCCTTCAGGGCAAGACATGAATAAAACATATAGTGGTAAAAATATATAATTAATTAGAAAGTAAATGTTAATTTATTCCTTTTTTGATTTTTATAACTTAAAGACTAAGTAACTGATTTTGGATAAAGCCCCCTTGAGCATTTACTTGATATTTGACAAGGTGTTAACAAGGTATTAAACAAGGTGTCAGTAAACCCCTGAAATAAATCTTATATGCTCTTGTAACGACTAAAACTGTCTAACTATGTAGAGTTATTTCTATATTAATTCCCTATAACGGTAAGAAATGAAAATTTTCCCGAATTCTGGTCGAGACACCCATTTTCCATTTTAGCTAAGTTGGAGCATAGTACCCTTAACACCGCTAAAATCAGGTATATATAACACTTTTATTAGATATCAGGTTTGGAGCAAATGAAAACTAGAATTTTTTCCTAGAATTATTACCTTTATCTGAATGCGTGAAAAAGTTTATCTCATGCAGCAAAGTAAAATTTAACATCAATAGATTTACGATCTACTTATATAAATTTAGTAGAACATTGAGCAATATTATGATTTTGTTGATTAATAGTTACCAGGCTTTGAAAATTTTAAAGATAAATTATTTAAATCCATAAATTATGAAAAATCTTCATTTTGAAGTTTTAATTTTAACATTACAATTGTTGATCAATTTATTTCCGTGAAAAAATAGATGGATTTCAATTTGTACGTGCATTAAGCCCTTTTGATCAAAACGTAATGTTAATGGTACGATCTAGATATGAAGAACAGAAGCAGCGTTTCAAGACTCCTGAGTATCTCGAGTTGCTACTAATGTCTATATGTCTTAAAGTCTAGTATGGTCAGAGTCTCCCTTTAAGTGATCAATTAACCTCGTCCAGCATAGTTTACGAACAGTTAACAATAGATGAGAACAAGGAAAGATCACTTTAAAATTAATGAGACAATTGTCAGCAAATTCACTACTCCAGAGAGTGATATTATAAAATTTATATTTATCATTGGCCCTGAATCGTGTGGATTCGTGTTGATCCTATGGGGTTTATGGTCTTAATGCTAACAAATAACTTTCTTCTTAATATACTGATCAAATACACCATGTTTTGATAGGTTCTATTACCAAAAGAAGATTATTTTAAAGCAAAACAATCTGCCTCGATTTCTCTTCTTTGGCAACGTCGACGAGTCCCTTCTTTTTGTCCAGTACAGATTGAGATGAATGAATTATTGTCCCTTAACCGATCATTCGATTTATTTAGATTTCTGAGTAAGTACAGATTATAGTTAAATGGACTCTTTCAGTAAATTAAAATAATAACTTTGAATTGTTTACAAAAATAAAACGAATAGCACAATTAATCTACGACCCAATCAAAGCAAGTCTCTTAAAGAGAGGGTAATATTTTCCTACCTCATTTCTTATTGGTATATGAAATATGCGGCTCATGTAACTTTTAATAGGAATAAAAATTGTTACCTTGATAACTAATCATGATTAATTTACAGTATTTACTAAATTTTATCCTATAATTAAACTTATGCGGCATAACTAATTTACTGTGGTTTGTATTCATACGCTTTGATTGTGCACTTATATCTACACAAAATTAATTCAAGGCAACATCTCATTGGTTCAGATTTAATTTATCCTTTTTAATTATTTTATATGCATGTACTTGAGTCTTATATCAATTAATTAGATAAAAAGGAGTTTAATTTTATTTCAGACTACATTATGTGTTAAAATCTATGTCTGATATAAGAATACTTATTTTATGAATATTATTTTGCATTTGTTACTTATTGCTGCTTTGTGCTTAATTCCCTTGAGCTCACATGAGGTTAATATGTTTTATCATTAAAGAGGCTCAAAAATGGGATTGAATGCATCCCTAATGGCAACAGTATCTTCAATAATTTCCTGGACAGTTGTTAACGAAAATATGGGCTTTTTAAACGTGTTGTTCATACCAAATTCCAGTGTCAACAAAACTCAATTCAAAATAAATCTAAATTTAACTGATCTTATACCTTTCTTTTTTGCTATTATTAAGCGAGAGTCACTAATGTTTCCCATTCTCGAGACGTTACCGAATGACATTGGTGGGACAGAAACTGTAAAGTTTGCTCAGGAACATCCGAATCGTGAATTGTACATCTTTTGGATCAGTTTATCTATTCTTCTAGTGGTTCAAGTCTTCATTATTCTTATTTTTGTAATAAATTGTTGTTGCTGCTGTGGTCAGGAAGATGTAAGTTCAATACTGTTACTTCTCAATAGCCTTTTGTCAACTTAAAGTTTTGTTTTTACATTCAGCCCGACCGAGTATTAAATCGTTTGCAAATGCTTATCAACGACTCAAAATTTAAGCACAAAAATGCTACTTTTCGAATTATTAGCCTCATTCTTATGATCTTCGCGCTAATATTTTTAACAATTTCTTTTATACTACTTTGTTTGTACTTCAGTAGCGCTTATAGCGTTGTTTCATATCTTCAAATCAATGATAATTCTGCCTATTTCAATAGTCTTCAAGGCCGAGTGAAATTTGCAAAAGTGAATCTTTACAAATTTGTGGATGATGGAATAGCATCTAGTGAAAAATTAATTAGTTCTTCCCTAATAAGATTCCAGAAACTTTTCAAGGTACGTATGGACACTTTTTAGAAAATGTAATCGTAAGTTGATTTACATTTCAGATCGGCATGGAGGATTTTATAAACGAAACAACAAGGTCGATTTTCGATAACTTGAACTTAACTTCAACGATTAATGACGGAAAGACGGTGTTTTCAATAGTACGAAAAATGAAATCCTTTTCTAGCATTTTGATAAAGGATTTGAAGAAAATTAACAGATCACTGGATGATTTTGCCACAAGATTTTCTCAAATATTTAATGATTATATCATTCTGTTTAGTGAAACTTTACCTTGTAATGACGATTGTTTGAATCTGAAGGTATGCTACTTTAATTGAATTAAATTAATTAATTTTCGCTTTTTAATGATAATTTTAAAATTAACTTTCGGTGAAAATTTAAAATTAAGTCTAACTTACTGGTAGAAAAGGTGTATATAGTCAACGTCAGTATAGCAGTTAGTACATGAATTCAGAAGTCACCGGTTTGGTGCACAATGGGACGCATTCAGTGATGGAAATGACCAACCACATTGGTTAAATCTGTATAATAAAGGAAATAGTAGAATTCGAGGTTCTCATCAAGAGCTCCATAATTCTATCCTTTTATTTGAAAGGACTTGCGATTTATATAAAAACACAAAATGACTATTAAGTAGTGTGAGATAAATCAAACAAGTACATAAAATTGAGAGTTATTAAGCAAATTTGTCTTGTTTTACTTTTGCTTTTATAATATTTTGATTTTTACTAAATATTCTTTCAAAATTCTTGCGTTTAGTTTCGTTATTTTGTAGAATGAAGTGATGAGTATACAGAGATCATTACCATTCTGCAATTTTAACATTAGATCCGTAAAGAGATATAATTCAGCTCTGAAGTCAACCCAAACAAAGTTCGAAAATGCCTTTCATGCTATCAATAAAGGACTGAAAATCTGTGGAGACGAAAAAGTGCACATCCAGCAAATGATCCAGACATCTCTAAACGTATTTTCTATCCAGGAAGTTGCTGATGAATTACTGCTCGTCTTGAAGAATAAATTGAGTGAACAATTTGACGCATTAGAATATAACTTAGAATCAGTGGGAGATCATATTTCTGGATATGCACGACCTATTTCAGTTTCCTTCTACTGTATTGGAGGGTTTTTAATTGCTATGCTTATCATTGCCTCTCTGGTAATCGCTAGACTACTTTACAGAACTTTTCGGGATAAACTCTATGTTGATCAAGCCAATTTTTTTGTGGGTGAGTCAAATTATTGCGATGTTGTGCATTATTTCTTGATTAAATCATATCTTTTTTCTGCTGCAGAGTCGGGAATAAATATATGGGATAAATTGGCTTGTGGAAAAGTGTTTGCTTGCTGCTTTTCTGCATATTTCACGATAATAATATCAGTACTTGCTATTGCGATCGGTCTACTTCTTTTTCTGCTTACAGTGGCAGCAGGTATTAAAGAAGAATGCAAACTATTTGATCAGATTTTTTAATAAAACTTATAGCTACTTCCTCATTATAGGTGAAGGATGTATCTACTTTACTCGAGAAACTGCAATTCAAAAGACAGATCATGTTTTCAATAGCATTATAGCAGAGAAGTGGATGGAAATTTATCCGCAATGGAGTGGCTATTTTAATACGAATCCACCAAGGAATGCTTTGAAAACCTTGACTACAACTTGTAAATATGATCCACATAAAGAAACTATTGGCCTCCTCTATGCAATGGGATGTGACAATATCTTGAATATAAGTGGTATTGCCAGAAGCAAGTTTCTACAAAATAAACTCAAGAAAGGCAAATCGTAAGTTGTTTTCAAGCAATTTAATATTTGGATGAAAGACAGAATTTTCCTTATGAAAGAGCGTATTTGAAATTGAAATATGGAGCTCAAACAATGCCTGCTGTAACCAGTTAAGGTCAGATAAACCTGAGGAGACTTTAAAAATTTGGTTATAGGATCCTTGTTGCATCTTTTTAACTTAGTCGAATTTAGTCCATTCCATCATGTTTTAATATTTTGCCGTCTGAATTTCTGAAATTGCCTCCTGTTTCCTAAGTGAATTAATTTTCCTTCATCCAGGACATAGCTTCCATTATACTAATTTGAATGAATAATAAACCAATATATATTCCTTCTAGTGGTCAAGATGATCTTCAGATAATACCAGTTAACTTAGCAGAACTCACCAGATTTTACTCGCGATGAACTCTAGTTTACTCTTATTTAATTTGAGCCATCTAAGAAACAATCAGATGCTTTTTTGATTTCAGGGCCTTCCTCAGACGGATTAATAATCTATATATTCCTAGAGCACCATCACCTCAAATGTCTTTTCTCATCTTGAAAACCTATTTTGGTTCACAAATCTCATCAACCTCTTTGAAAGTAAGTATTGTGTTTGAGTCATTTTTACAGGACAGCATTTAAGTATTAAGACAAGTTGAGCAGTGATGCATAGAAGGCACCTGACATATTATGTATAATGCATAATGTATGTATAAGATTTATCCTGCCAATATATTATGCTCAAAAATTTCTCATAAATACAGGTAAAACACCATTTAAAACAGGAGCACAATCTCAATTAGTAAAAACTTAAGTTGAATCGCTTAGATTTTTTCAAAAAACAGTATGGAGTACATTAAGCAAAACAAATTTATAATTTTCTTTCTTTTTTTTAGAATGTAACCTCATCATTTCAAAATTATTCTTCAAGAGTTATTTCATTGGAAATCTTATATAATAGGTTGTTGAATTTTTCACAAAATCACCCGAATTTTGATGATACAAATTCAAATTTCGGCTTGCTCCTCTCAGATATGAATGACCAGAGAGATTTAGCCAATAAAATTCAAGCAAATATCGTCACTTTAAAGGATAAAACAGCATTCAATTCTTCTCTTCTTGCATTCATAAATTCTATTCAGCAAGCTATCACTGTAATTACTTTAATTTAACAATAATAATTAATGCAGATGAGTAAGAATCTGTCGTATTTTTAGATGCTGACTTCTAAATCTAAATTAACAAAAGAATTCGTAAAACAATATGATAAATTCGAGAGTTTTGTCGTGGATTTTATTAAGATGGAAGGGAACAACACCGCTAGGCACTTAACAAAACAATTTATGCCTTGTTTTAAAGCACATGAAGCCTATTCATCTGCTGTAGGCGCAGTTTGTGGAGAATCCGGAATAATTTATCGCTTAATCGGCTGTACCTACATCTTGGCACTCAATGTCCTTTTTATTATCTTTCTCTATTTTGCCATCTTTAATCTCGCCTTCTTCCAATTTATACTTATTCGAATGGGTAATGAAAACTGAAAAGGTTATTTCAATAAATATGAAGAATATTATATGCTTTTTTTCTAAAATGGGAATTTTTTACATTTACAAATAATGCTGTATCATAAATTCCGGTTGAGAGTCAACTCAAAGTCCAGCATTTCCATTTGACCGTTGCCTTTAGAATCACACGTATATTGTCATTTCAAACTAAAATCACTTGATCAAAGCTCTATCAGAATTGCTCATTTGATCCATTAGTGTCCGTCTGGGTGGAGGTTATAGAGCCACAAAACGCCGTCCACACAATCTTATTAATTTTATTGTCATTCATTGTTGTGAGCATTCATTTTAATTGCCTACATATACACGAAAGACAAACTAATGGAATTGAAGTATTTTTAGTGTATTTGGAACTCTTCAGAAAGACTAAGAGACCTCACGTCTACACAGGGACCGTTTTTATCAATTACTGATAAGCTATAATCATATCGGCAGATATTTAACTACCGGGTACATATATAAGATTATATACCTGGCTAAGGTTTGTAATAAAGCAGTAACTTAGAGTTCATGGACTTAATGACATAGAAACGAATCTTTAATAGAATGGGATATCGTACCAATCGAACTCCCCCGATTGATCAATAGTAAAAGATCCATCCAAAAATGGAACATGCAAATCAAATAAAGAATGACAACACAAGCAAACATTATAGATGCATGAAGAAAATTTCTGCATGTATAATGGGGAGAAATGATTGATCAGCGATTCAAATCACCACACATTTCACTTTCTTGTCTTGATGGCTAACAACTACTGTACCTAGGAGAAAATAGGTGGTTCACGTTCTGGAAATTAAAATTTCGTGATTCGAAATCTGAATTACTTAGCAAATTCTTGCTACAATACTCGGTGTTTATTTACTGATTGTTTGTCATGGAACATTTAAAATGTATCTGTTTGGGAGAATTTTATTAGTAAACATCCGATTACTCTATGTGGGCGAGCGATCAGAGCTATTAATAGCTCAATGGGAAATATGTTTGTCAAAATTCAATTCAATTTGATAGGGTTTGAGAAATTAAACAAAGAGACCTCACAATTTTCGCTTACCTCTGCAGGAATCCTAGCAGCAACGAGATTCGTCAACCAAAAGTTCTACTTTAGTATCTAAGTAGAAAAATATTTTTACTTTAATTCGCTTCTAACATTGGCTGCAATCTATCTGTTAGCCGAAATAAGTTTAATGATAATAATACTTTTGGAATATTTTTCATTATTTGGCCACTCATAAGTTGATCATCCTGACCTCAATAAAGGGCAAATACGGACTAACTGCAACCCAAATTTGATGTTTTTCTAAACATTATGATAACAAAATAACTACCTTCTTTTTTAATAAAGATATAATTTCAATAAACTTAGGATATTTATGTGAGGAGAATTGCTTGAGTAATTTGAAACAATCATAACTGAATTAAGTAAGTGATTCCGTTCCAGTCAGATTTTCTTTAGAAATATTACATTTTATCGCGAATTTGAAACATGTATTTTTATTTTATCTTTTATTTAAATAAGTTAATTTAAAGAGAAAAATAATATCAGATTATACTTTTGCTTCCCTACTTTAGAATTAAATCTCTGCTTTGGGTCAAGTATAAGGCGTAATAATGCATTTTACTACAAAAATTTGTGATCTCTTTTAGAATGTTTACCCCTTCATCATTCACTGTCGACTGATTACTGTGGATATATAGCAAAGAAGAGTATTTGACTACAGTAAGAAGTAAGCAGCGACAGATGTTGGATAGATAGTTAGGGAAGGAGATAGAGAAGGGAGCGAGAGAAATGGGGTGAGATATGGGAGTCAACAGAAGAGATTTTTAATGCATAATAATTAAAGAATACGTATATATTAGGTAGAGGTATCGAAATTTGCAGAATGCTAAATTAGGCACAAAAAACTCAGGTCAATCTGACTCAGTGGTTGACACAGTTGAAGGCTTCAAATTGGAGTGGCAGAAGAGGTGCAAATCTGTTGAGCCAAGCCTGCCCACAATTGGATGTATCCATAGCAAGCGCAGTAATGAAAAATTAGTAATCTGACAATAAATGGAGAATCCTTTATCACCAGCTTATGGAATAGATAGGCTTTTATGATTTTTTTATTTATCCACTGGTCGAGGGAATCAGAATACTGGCAAATTGTTCCAAAATGTAATTTTTTGACACTTATATCGAGTACAGTAAAAGTATTTTGCCACTCCTCCGTCTAACAACATCCCTATATGCTCAGCTCAAAGTACTTATCATTTTAATACAGTCAGGGTATATGTAGCTTCATTAAGCTCGTGACCTTGGAAAATATATTTGAAACTGGTAAATATAAGTGCAAATTCAGATAAATTTATCAAAGACTTTCGTTTTCATTGCACGCTACCCAAAAAAAGGTTTATGCTAATAATAAGCTTTTGAGTAGATTATTCTATAAGTAATAAATAATGGCTTTATATTTTAATCTCATTACCGATTATCGGAGTAAAAGAACTTAATACATTTTCTATATTCATTTGCATGTTGAAATGCGAAAAAATCTCTGTCGTATTTTATAAACTGCCAAGTACATTTAGTGAATCACTTGAATTACTGTGAAGATGGAGCGCAATATAAAATTCTGGGATGATATAAGTCACCGGTGACTGAGTAAAGTATTTGACCTGAAACATATTATCGAATATCAAGTATTTACTTTGAAGGAGTTTCTAATTTCGATTTTCAGTTTTTAAATTTAGACTTGAAACCCAAATCAAACGGAGTCGACTTCAGTAAACCCTGCGAAGGAAGAATAATTCTAATTAACACTTGTGGATAAATGGTAGTATTGAAGCTATACTCTAATTTGGTTTCAAATGATTACTTAGTACATACAAATTACTGAATTAGAAATGTCTTCAAATGGTCGGCTGGGAAGTCATTTAATCTGGTTTGGCAAAAGACAACCCCACAGGATGAAAGCTGTTTACCGGCCTTCCCACTTTATCTAGCGCCATCAATTTCAAGCCTAGCTCAGGTGCCTAGTCACTATTTGTATTCACTGATTATTGGAAAGCTACCGTCCTGACTCTACTTTCTCTAAAAATAACACTTCTGCCATCGTCTCTCTCCCTTCTATCTTGTGATACTGGTGTTAGTAAAGGGTAGTGAGGCAATAGCTAAGAATATTTTTCATTGTCCTGCGTTATTGATTTTTAGTAGGGAACCCAAATTACAATAGTTGCATGAGCTTAGGTACCAACTAAATCCAATATCGTTCTATTTTGAGTACGACTTAAATTCTGGATGTTCGCACCTCCTTGAGAGTTGGGTTGCCAATCGCTAAATGACTTCTTTGTCGGCATCCGTAACATCTCTTTCTTTATAATCGGTGATGGAAAAAGGATTTAACTAATTGCAAATCGGTTTACTTAGTAAATACTATCTTCTTCCGTTTACTATTCAATGGTATGGTGATATCATAGCTGTCTCTAGAGTTTTTAACAACAGTCTTATGGTCTTACTAAACATTGATTTTCTTTGAAACTCCATGGGCTGAAAAGTTTACCTGTTGGGAGCGGGTAATTTATTGTGTTCATTTATGATTGGACAACTACATATTCAAGGTGCTGCTATGACTAAATACATAATCAGGTAATTAATAGAAAGCTTGATGATAATATCATTTGAACTGATTTACAAAAGTCAGCTTATTAGCAAAAGAGTACAGGGATAGGTACTTTAACTAGTCGTCAGAATCGGAGATAGTAGCAGAATATTTGTTTTCAAAGAGAATAGTGAAAATACAGCAGTTCTCTGGTCATTATATCGAAATAACTAAGTTATAAAATAAAGCTCGAAAATAGAGGTGTTGGAGAGAGTGAGAAAATCTGCAAAGAATTTAAAGGATGGCAGATGTGTTATACGTGGAACAGGGTGAAATTAAAAAAAACCCCATGTTCACTACAGTCTTTCTTCGGCTGTGATATAGCCTTGGAAGAATTGGCTCCCAAACTGCGAAGTGTAACGGTGTTAGTTGACTAAAAGTGTTTGCAGAAAAACAAGAAAGTTTTTTCAATATGAAAGGACAACTATAATATAAATGTGAAAAGCGCCAATCTTCTAGAATCCCTCACTATTAAGCCAATAGCCCAAAAACCGTTATTGTGACCATTATACCTAAAGTCAAAAGACATGAGTAATTGAATATGCCTTTTCAATTAAGGTATGAGGCAAGGAAGTTTGCTTAACGCTAGGAGTAGTGTCAGCCAATGGGTTCAAAACTGACGCCTGATTAAAATGCAGAAGTGGTAGGCAGTGAGGAGGTATTTGGTTATTAAAGAGGTCTTAGTCGATCTGGGTCACCAATAAAGGTTTCTCATCGTTACTTCGTTAAGAAAGAACAACTCATTATATACCTATCAGAATATGGTAAGGGTTGACTGAATGAGAGGACACAACTTACGAGGTCTGCTAATTTAAATTTTAAGCTTTCTCTTCTCGGCTGTATTTAAACTATAAACTGATGAACTGCAAGTAAGAAATATTGTCTTCTCAACCATTTGAAGAAAAAACGGAATACTGTGACAAGACCGCCCTTCCTTGATTAAATAATACCAGTCAGTAAGCACCGAACATCGCGACATGCATTTTCCGTAATTCAGAATAAGAATCGTGAAATTTGAATTTTGGAACGTGACCTTCCCACTTTGTAAATGTTTTACGACCCGAGTCCAAAAATCAAATGAAGTAAAATTCTTTGATGCCTTGACGTTGCTCTCTGTATCTCCATGATCTCTCCTTTATCATATGTTGTCCTTTATTTTAATCAGTTTCGGTTGATTCCTACAGAATAATCATTTTTGCACTCACCAACACCATAGTTTGCCAAACTATTCAATATTTTGCTAAATCAATACAATATTTACTTGAAACGGATTCTAGTGAGCTCTAATATGGTAGAATCAAATAAGCTGGTATCGTGGAGATGATGGTTGATGGTAATAAATAACTTAGTTGAGTCAATCTGATGTTCATTAGCTCGCTTATGTAATGTATGCTAACTCGAATAATAAAAGACAGATAATATGAGATTTACCTGTATTTTCAATTTCAAATTCAAACAAATATTACCGAAAAAATCTCGATTTTTTTAAATACGCGTTGGTATTCAATGCGTTTAGTTCAAATGAGATATTTGTCCAAACAGCAAATTTAATATAACCAATCTAAATTGCAAAGGCATTTATTTAAACATATAAAAGTGAACTACCGATCCCTTTAGGACTAAATTTGCCCTAAAGCGACCACACCAATTTCATCCAAACTGCAAATGACCTTAAAGGGGAATGGCCCACCCAGGCCAGCTAGTTTGACCTAATTAGCTTAAGCGTAAATATCCCAGCAGAAGGCATTCGCATTAGCATATAATTTCTATCCGCTTTCTCTGATCAGCTGGCATCTGCTGCCAAGTTATATTTAACTCTCGAGTAATCCACCAAACCAGGACACTTGAACAAAGGATGCAAGTTCATAAATTATTGTCAAATGATTTAAAACTATAGAATTTATGATGAGGCATGCTCTCTGTGAAACGTGCCTATTAATAGCCAGTGTTAATTTTAAGACAACCGCACAGAATTTGCGTATTTAGCGTTTAAATTAATTGGCCAAGCCCTAGAAAGTCAAAGGCAAAGTATTTCATGCCCAGTTTTAAAATAGCCCATAGAAAAACGACCCTTCTTAATCATAATCCCCAACCAGAATTCTCCAAATGGCAGAAAAATCCAGAGAGTTAGGGGCGCTCAAGGCACGCGGGTGAGATTGAACGCATTTGAGCATCAAAGTCTTTCCGTCCACCCATCGATTAGTCCGTCCACAGGGGCGCTTCCTATTGGTCAACAGTGCCCGTCCCTACATCCACCCAACTTGCCCTAATGCGCTAGCGCGCATGTATGTCCGTACAGTGTATGTCTAGCTTACATACTAGCTCTTGCTAGCTGGGCGCACGTTCTCTTTTCTGCAGCTTGCTGGAGGTGACTGTTGGTCAGCTATTTTTAGCTAAATCTCGCTCGTTAACCAACCCTCCTCTCTCTCGCTTGCTTGGTCTCTAGCTCTCTCTCCTCATCCGCTAGTTCGTTCTATCTGTTCTTCTGATTCATCACACAGTCTAACTTACCCCTTTATAATTATCGATTCTTTTATCATCCCCAAGAAGTACATATTCTCAAAGGATTCTGGGATTTATTCTCGGCTTTCTTCTAGCAACGAAACCTTTTGGTAAGTTTTTATCAATACAACCCATTAGAAAATTGACTTTCACTCGAATCTCTAGGTAATAGGGTCATTAACCCAGTTACATCATAAAATTATGAATCCACTATTAATGACACTTCATTTTAACTAAAAATAACTTCATTGTGCATGAATTTGAATTATTTTAGTGATTGTGACTTTTATATTTAAATGAAAATATAGCTTCCTGATACTTGGTTAAGTACTCACTTCAATGTAATTATAAATCGATTTTCTTTTCTGAAATATATTTTTAACTGTAATATTTATTTCATTTTGATTATAAAATTGTAGGTTTTAAAATATCGCTTGAACAGTGAACTGACCTGTTTTGTACTGCCTTAATCAACCAGAATAAACAGTTTTAGACTCTGGCGATTCCAAAGCAGTTATTCGTGTTCACGAAATTCATTTGTATTTCTTAAAGTTTAGGAATATTTTGTACTTTCGTCAATACAAAATGCATCTGCATCGAATGTCATTTCAATATTACCGCATTCTTCATTTTTAAACTTATTTTTCTATGTTTTCTTAAATTTCATTTATGAACTAACTAAATAATTACATATTTGTTTTACAATATAATTAAATTCAATCAATAAAAATACTTGTCATTAGTTGTAGGACATTTAAGAATTTGTAAGTTATGGAGAGAAAATAAATAGTACTAAATATTATTTTGCCTCCTCTTTTTTCAATACAAAAAGAAACTGAATATTTTTCGTGGTTTAAAGTTAAACAAGAACTAAAGTGAATAGGGTTATGAGTTCAGGAAATATTCTTTTGAAAAATGTACAAATCTAAACTTTCAAAGAGGTTTTTAAATTGAGCTTGGAAATCAAAGTATCCCATTTCGCATAATGGCATAATTTCAAAACAAGATTTTAATCTCGCATAAATTTGCCATAATTCACTGTCTTTTATTTAGTATCAAAATATTGTTCTCAGATCCCGTCAAATAACCAGCATGACTCATCTTGGCTCTTCATACGGTCATAAGGCCAAAGGTTAACTCGAGCAATTATCGATTTTAGCTGTTCCGGAAGACCAAAAATGTATCAATAATGGTCTCTAAATTTGAGCTTGGTTATTGTAAGTAATAAGCAAAGAAATGGTCACTATCGGCCTTTTTTAGTTATAAAATGTTCAATATAACGCTTTAAATGCTGCGATTACTTGCACTGTCATATGATTTGAGTTAAAGTCAAATTATTATAGGTTTTTGTTGGACTTAATTGACGTAAAGATATTTTTTGAGGGGTTTACTATAAGGACTTATGATCATAGAAGAGGATTCGTTTCATGTCTCAGTCAGTCATATGAATATTCAGTATCGTGTTTATCGACCGAATGAGAGAGGGAGAGAGTTTTGCCCTGCATAGCCCTTGCTAAGCTAGCTTTGCGCCTCAGCTTAGAAGTTTTGGTGTTTGGCACGAGCGCGCACACTTTGAAATGCATCGATGGACCAATCAAGTGAGATATTACGTGTCTCTATCGCGTCGAAAGGAAATGCATAAGTTGGTATTATGACTAGTTGGCATGGGAATAGCCAAAGGTCTAATCTAATTAAGACTGCACTGATTCCTTGACTTTGTTGACACCATTTAATTAATTAGCAAAAAGCAGAAAATTCATAAAATACGGAAGCTATTTATACAGTTGTACCATTTACTTTACGTAAACATTACCTCTATTGAGGAAAGAGCATCTGACGGCTTTATCCCAGATTATGAAAGACTGTTAAAAACATTTCGTCAAGATCAACCTCATTTAAATTAACATGACGATTGACTTTTAATCGCAATAATACATTAAATTTAAGTAGAACGCTATCCATATGGTGCACAGTGGTATGTTCAATGGTAAATTAATTAATATATAATTAACAAATAATAACTGTTAATAAAATTCCTATCCAAAGTTCAAGTTAGCATTTTAATTACTATTTAATTAAAATTTAATTTTTGCTTTTGAATTTTATTTTTCATTTTAACAAGTAGGAAAGAAAGCAAGAAAGCCATTACAGTACTATGAACTGTATTTAAATCGTTTATAAAAATTAGCACTTATTTATTTCGTCATATTTTATAGTAATAAATTCTTTTAAATATATTAAACTTTCCGTGTTGAAACACTGTTAATCTTTATTAGTCAACTTTTAATACAATCATATTTGACTCCAAATGTACGGTTTTACAATTTTTTCAGTGAAACTAATCAGGATCAAACGTAGTAAGATAAAATTAATTTTCAGAATCAACTGTAAACGTCAAGGACTAATTTCATGAATATTAAGCCTACTTTTTCATCCAAAAATCTACGTTCAATAGGCAATATTCTATATATATATATATGTTTCCCACAAACAAAACAACATTTTACCAAAATTGGTGGTAATATATATTGAAATTGTTGTATGTATTACTGAAAATTTATCATTGTCCGACCATCCTTTGCACTTGAATTTATCGGAAAAATTTGACTAATAAGAATAATATAAGCTTTTAATAATAGGCTTTATTAATTCAGAGTAATGAAAATATTTTGAACAATAATTATTCATAATCATTCCTGATTAGTAATTTGATATAAATTAAATTATATTCTAGTTCATGATGGTCATCGATTTTTTCTGTCATTAACTAGTTATCAATTAATTCATATAGAAAGCTCACTTTGAGGAATGGCACATATTTAGCTATTTTATTTTTTTGTAATTTCCAGTGACAGGAAATTAAAGATTACAAAACTACCACCATGTCCACACTGAACCAACAACGCAAAGTGGTTGAACAGTTGCGCCTGGAGGCAGGAATCCATCGACGTCCAGTATCCGAATGCATCCGCGATATGATAGGATTTATCGAGCAGTATCGAGACAAAGATTGTCTGGTGAACGGTTTTGCCTCAAAAAAGGACAATCCATTCCAAGAAAAGGGTGGATGTCAACTACTCTAACGTGGGAGAAATGACGTGACAACATATTACGTGTCCACATGGCCTGATCTCCCTGAAGTATCGATCAACAGAATTTGGCCCTGTGTGTATAGTGATGATAATGGAGTGTATATAATCTGCATTTGGCTCCTTGTACTGTTTGCGTCTGAGTGTCAAATTCCCGAGTATACTTTTATTCTCATCTTTCTGTCGCCTTTCTTTTTCTTGTCGACTCATGCATTTGCGATTGTCTTCTTCTTTCTTGCACAATCAGTACTACTGTCTCCGATCTTTTATCCTTGTTTTCTTCTTTTTCCCCTTTTTATTGATTGGTTTTACATCCTTAATTCACAATTTCCTCCCAGCTCCGCACAAAATTCCAATTCAGTCCAAACTTAATTCGATGGTGGCGAATTTTTTGTTGGTTGCGTAAATAAATAAAAGGAAACTAGGCGATTGGTTTGTGAAGCTGTTATCAATTAAAAGAAGATCGGAGAGTATCGAAACTCTTCTGGCTTGGAAACAATCAAGGTGTTTTTTATTCAACATAGTATAAAATTGAGATTTTCGACATGTTATCATCTTAAATACGTTAATAGCGGAAATACTGAAAAATTTAATAAATTGTTTTCACAAGAATTATTAAATACAGTCAGATGAATGCTTCATTCATGAAACACTGAGAACAAATAGAATTTACTTCAATTGCATAAAACGCTTCAAGAACTTTATAAGTAGAGCGAATAGGTCAAAAATTGACATTATATAGTTAAAGGTTATGTGATATTCAACGAAGCATATAATTTATTTTACCGCAATAGTCAGAACCTGGCAATAAGTTAATCACCGGAAGGACTTCGAGTTGTAATTTCTCTGTCCACGAATAGAGTTTTGATAAAGTTAGTCTTGAACGGACCTGAAATTTCTATCTATCAAGGAGAAAATGAAAAATTATTAAATATTTTTTCCTGACGGTTTATTTTATGCTTCTTCTCTCTTATAGAGAAAATAACGTTTAATTTTGAAATTTTTTTCCAGTACTAATGAATATTGATGAAATGAGCATTTTTTTTCAGGTCGACTGAATATCGTTCCATAAAGTTCTGGCATCCTTAAATATGACTTCTCCTCTCTACCGTACCTCCATTTTGTGGATATTGTGAGATTATTAGCTGGAATTACATGACTTTTCGATGTGGTTTTGGAAAAGAGTTGGACTCTTTTTTCGGTGATTTTGGACCGAAGAATTCAAGAAGCCAAAAAGCCACATTCGTCCAAAGGAACCGAATGATCTCAAATTCGAGGAAGCAGTATCCCTCCTCTGCAAACTGTTCGGAATTTCATAACTACTACTAATGCCTAACATTGACTAAGGGGCTTAATGAGGATTGAATTGATTATGTTATTCGGATAAATGAAATATATTTCAAGCCACCACTTTTGGTATCTTGTGTTCCTTAGAGGTATGCGGGATTTCTGCTTTGCGGACGTCTGTGTAGAGACTCTAAATATGATTGAACAAAATCATGATATCACCTAAAGAGTTGTAAATGATGAATGCCGAAGAACGGACACTGTCCTGGATGAGACAGCTATGATCCAGCAGAACATCAATAGACATGTTTATGTTAGAAGAATTGCACAACCGTCTAGAATGAAGAACAGGTGGACGAATATTTCAAACAAGAGACTCCCAACACCAAACTGGTTATGCTGCGAAATGCATTATCGGTCTTACAGAAATCATATCTTTAATGTTTGTAGAAAGAATGGACATAAAGAACCAGAAAGTTAGTGCCATATGAGGGACCATTTAGAGGAAAAGATTTCTGGAAAGCCTTCAGAATCTTTCAGTTCTCTTAGAGACGTCAGTTCAATCTATGAAGCCAGAAGTTCAAGTTCTAATTGGGGATTGCCTCTGACATCACCTTGACCTCGAGAAAAAACCCTGGGCAATCAATTGCTGAAACCGCTAAATCATACAACCCGAAACGCTTCTAGTGATGCCTTGAAATAAAAAGGTGAACTTGACTGTCAGATTTATTATGGTAGTCCGTAACTTACTGCAAGTGCTTCCAATCGATTTAACCTGACCTTGATCTTCTGGATCTCGAGTGATTGGATGAACCGAAGCTGCTGAAGTGGATTACCACTTCCTTGTTGAAAAGTCACCTGTTACTCAGGTGACAGAATTGGAAACTTGTTCGAAGGAGGTCAAAAGAGGAATAACAGTCGCAAGAAAAATTCCATCGAACCCGGGTTCTAACTTACAAATACCAGTGCCCTTCCCAGTTTTACAAACTCCATTTCGATAAAGTAGGTAGGGAAAAAGCTCAGCAGAGTACTCATTTAAGGAGATAAGAGAAAGAAGGCGGAAGTAAACTGAACCAGCGACTTGATTTCTGTGCAAAACTAAAATACTCATATTAAATAATGGAAAATAATTGATAAACAACTGATTAATAAGCCATATACAGAACAGAGCAAAACTGATAACCCAATAGCAATTAGACAGAGTTACGAAGTGGTCATAAAATATCTTTTTCTACCTTGAAAACTTTATTAAAATGAAGGTAACCTTTTCCCTTATTATTCTTGTGATTTAAATATGAAATACTATTTTTCATTCCTAAACATGAAATCTATGCGTTTCAGTAATGTTTTGTTTGAATCATTAAGTGTGCCTAGAATCTTTTAGGGTCATGGGCGTTTGTGGGTGTTTCTACATGGTATTATCATTAACTAACGACGAAATTCTTATAGGTGGGGCAACGCCAACTGCTGCTAGTTGAGCTGAATCGGTAGAGTGGAGCGATCAGGCCGACTATAGGCAGTCACTTTGACGATGGGTTAATTAATGACCTAGCAACGCGAGCAGACACACATAGACAGATGCTGCTGCTAATAGGAGCGATACTGAGAAGGAGGAAGGTAGATGCCACGCCCATGCTCTCTATTTTGCATGCTTATTTCACTCCTTCACCGACTCTCTCGCTCCAATTCTAACTAAAGACACGACATATTATTGCTAATACTGGTACAATTATTTCAGTTCATGAATATTTTTGACATCCAATGAGAGGGTAGCCACTTGTGAAATTTAACCGAAATCGATTATGGCGTTTCAATAACGTTATTGTTTGAATTCATAGCCAATATTTATAGATACATTTAGTGAGAAGGATTTTCCTACGATTATACATAAACAGCAAATATAAATTATTGATTTATTCACTTTATGTTCAATTTGCCTTACTTTTAACCATAATCTGGCTAATTAATTATGCAGCATGTCAATACTTTTATCTAGTGTCCAAGTGGAACAATGGTACGTTTACTCATCTGTTAATAAATCACGTATTACTAACAATTATAAGTAACGTTAGAATCTTGTGGATTTTGCATTTCTCATGACATTATGAAACGATCCAATTTATTTCCTATATTTGATTCAGCAAAGTGGGTTATCCTATAATAAGCTAATGCAGAAATAGCGACAGCGCATTACTGGTTATTTTATATATTTGAACATTCAGAAGTGGAGAATAAAAAAAAGAGACAGTAGAATATGCAAGTGCAAAATGGCTTCCTTATTCACTTATAAAATAGTTAGTTCGATAATGGTGAGTGGTTTAAAATTAAAAATTAATATGAATAAATAATGGACACATCAATGGATTTTAGATGTGCAGCACAAATTTGAAGAGAATCTCGAATTGAATTATTCATTATGAAGAAGTTACCTTTTCAAATGAAGAAGGAGTAATATATACAGCGCCAGAATTAGACGTAGAGGCCAGTTGTTATGTTTAAATTCAGAAAGAAGTAGGATAAGAGAATCTTGAAAATAATGTCCCTCTCAGTTGATTCAGATTTATAGTTCTTGGGGGATTACTCAAAATTCCGTTTATTCCTTTTGAGCAGTATTATTTTAAATCGTCCTGACGAGAGGTCATATTTAAGTTTCTGCGTTCATTTGAGCTATTTTCAAACGTTTTAGTGATCGGTACTCGTTCTTTTCTCGATAATTCAGTTCTCACCTATCTCTAAATTCGCACATTCTCACTATATCGTGTACTTTCTCCTGTCCTGCTTTTGTTAGAGTAACCTTGCTCTTACACTTTTCCTATCTCTCTCGACCTCCAATTATTGTGTGCAATAAATCTTGCTTTACTCATGACTCGGTCTTCTGGACAACTGTACTTTGGTTGTCTGCTCTTGATTAATAGCTCTTGTATTCTCTTGGCGGCCAATAATTATATGGAGAAAACTACGGCTGAATAAGAAAAGAAATGACAAAACATTTTAAAATTCTGATCGGGATGATAAAGTCATCTCAACTCCTCACCGGCTCTTTCACTATCTGGAAACACGATTTATTATTATTGATAATAATACTAATAATTTCGTCATTGTTCACCTACTTTCAAACAGCAGCGTCCTCTAGATGTTTAGTTGGTGCTACTAGGTAGTACATATCTGCAGCGGATTTCGATTAAAATTAGGAAATTTAAGTATCTAAATGAGGAACTCTGCATTTGTCAAACTGTGAAAAATTATTTAAATTTCACTACTTTAAAATTTTCACTCATTTTAGAAAATCGTGCTGGGTAGTGTGTTATCCAGAGTAAGGTAGAAATTTATCAAAAAATAACTACTACTTATGCATATAAGTACCGTATTTATTCGGTGGAAATTTAACTAGAGCAAAACTGACCTTACCGTTAATGCTTAGGAAATAATTATGGAGATCGAGGAAGAGCATTGTCTTTCCTGAATGTTTATAAAAGAGATTAAGCCAATATATGAATATGATCTAATTGTGAAAAATGGATTGTTTTCCCTTATCGCTGATTTTCGAACTGCCACTAGCAGCAGATATCAATCAACACGTGGCGATCGGAAACGATAAGATTTTGACAGTAGCAAGCGGTCCAAATGTGTGTGTGTATGTGCGTTTGCCTATCATTTCGCTGAGACATCGACAATGCATGTATATGGACCCTAATATCGCTTGTCAATGAAGTGGGGTTTCTCCCCAGCCACCTACGTACTTATCAAGCGATACGAGAGACTTGACTTTTCCTCCTGCGTGGCCCCGGTCAACATCATGGCACTAGCATTCTATGATAGAGAATACAGTTTATCCGAAAATATTGACTTATGAGATAGCTTACTGGTATTTTCGAAAGTTAATATACGTTAGTACAGGGAAATTTTTGACAATAACGGTACTTTTCTCCTAAATATGATGCGCTGAATACCCTTTCTTCAAAAAGAATACTGACTATTTTCAGTAGATTCACGCCATTGAAGATAAAGACATTGATTTATGGGATAAGAGATTATAAATTAATATAGAAATGTCAAGTTCTACTCGGAATTTTCCGAGTAGTAAAATTAAATCTCGAACAAAGTTGCGCTTAGAGTGGTACCAATCGCTTCAGTTAGGCTAGTCTTGGAGATATCTTTTTACGAGATTAATGCTCTTCATAAAGGCTAATAGGATGTAATAGCCTTTTCAGAAAGTGTAGACAAAGAGTTGGGTAGGACCAAGGGCCTGCTAAACAGTTATAAAACAGGGCCAGGAAAAGAGGGAGGGTAAGAAGAGCATATTGGTAATTGAAGAGGTGAAGAACGAGCATTTACGCTTAGCTTTCTTCTTTGTTCATCAGCTGAGCAACGAATAGAGAAGTCATCAACTGACTATTAGAGTTGAGTTAGATTAGTAGAATGTTTCAAGTTCTTAAATATCTTTAACCAAAAGTAATACGAATGAAAAAGTATTAAATTAAAATTAATTCGAAATCTACTACTTAACTTAAGATTTCAAGAAAATTCGACTGAATAATTCATGATCAAGGGGAAAGAAAGCTTGGTAAAATTCACTACAAATAGAAGACGAAAGGCATTTTCTATTACATTTAGGTTTTGAAAAATTAACTTCAGAATAGACCGGAGGATCGGATAGAGGGTTTGCATCTAAGTACCAATTATTCTACATGTCTGGGTGGAATTTACATATTCATATATACGATTTTGGGAAATGAGAATTCGCATATCTCGACCCCTCAAATCAGCAGATGGACTTGAGAGATGAAAGGATGTTCTCGAATATTAGTAAAGATTTAAGCAAATGTTTCATTTCAAAACTCAAATAAGTAAATACGACAAATTAATTCTAACACATTGGTATTCAATTATATGGTAAGTATCTTTATTATACATATAACTATTCAAACGGTATCTTTTATGCCAGTTAATCGGGTGAATTTAAATTTAAAAAGTAAATTCGTAGCAATTTTTAAGGCTTACATTGAATAAATTCTAGTGAACTCTAGCCACCACTAATCACATATACATTCTCAGAGCTTTACGATGATACAAATAAATCAAAGTGACAAAACATTTAATTAAAATAAATGATCAACAAGTCCTGAATATTGAGGCATGAATTCATCTCTGAAATCCAGGGATCAAATCATGAAAACTTAACATTTTCCTTTTGAGAATTTGATAATTCCATTTCTGACATCTGACGTCATTATAATCACCTCCTCAACCCTCTATCCCCCTCCCTCTTTCAACCCTTACTCGACTATTTTACTATTACGGTTGTTCTGATGCTATGAAATTTGCATTGTCATAGGCATCGATAATAATTAAACACTCATTTGCTGAATAGATGTACACCACCAACGAACTCAATTCACTTGAAAGGAGAGCATTACCGAATTAATAAAACCACCAAACTTGTTAGTCTAGTAAAAACTGAACTTTCCCTTATACATCAGGGTATCAAGGGCCCTTTATGTCATGGGTAGAACAATGGTAGAAATGGTAGAGTATAATTATGAAAAATAATACGAATTGCGAAAATACCGAGAGCTTTTGGTGGTGCCTCACTTCATTGCTGAGGCAATCGAAAATACTGACAAGAAGAAAAAGAATGATAACAAGATTTGTATCCTCCATACTGAATAAATTATAATTCATTTCGCCTTCTTATTTGTCATAAAAAATATGCTAATTTTATGTAATCATTCCTAAAGTGGGTGTACATAAGCCAAATACATCTCTTAATAGTTTTATAATTATCATATAATTTTTACTAAATATCTAACCCTTTGCAAGGATAGATTTGATGGGCCTCTTTAAATGGAACGGTTATGCCGCAACATTCGGTAACATTTTTAATACGAATTGTGGTGTCCAGAGTAATTAGTTATTGCAAGCTAACGAGCACGTTGATATTGAGGAAATTGAAATAGACTTAGCTGAGCTAGCCCGTACGGAAGCACTTGTAAGCACATGAACCAACTGGGGAGCAAAGTGGACCAATAAGAATGTTAGATCTGAGATATACACAAATACATTCTCCTGCAGATTTGTGACGGATGTAGCCATGGTGACAAAATGTCGCTTTCTTCCATATGTAAACCTTTTACTGCTCTCCGATCAATTTTTATATCTCTCTTACTCTTATAAACCCCTCATACCCTTTCATTTTAAATTGGCTTATATATAAGTTGTTTATTTTTAATAATATTGATTTAGATCAAACTTTCTTCATTATTATTCAAAAGAAAACTCGATAACTACTGAGCTGCAGATACCAAGATTTTCTGGGAACTCGCTTGGGATCTACCGATTAAATTGATACAGTAGCCGAATCATGCTGGACAGTTTGTTATAAATCGTTACAAACTAATTGACCTTAAAAAATAGCTTCAATCCCCCGAATTCAATAATGACACGAGATTAAACAAGCTCCCGTAATTTACTCGAAATTATGCAAAGCAATGGTCATTTAATTTACCAATTTTTGAAAAATATGCAAATATTAAGAATAATTAGCAGTAAAATATTAATTTAATTTCTCTTGAATTAAATTATTCATTTTTATCCAATATCTCATTCATGATTTAGGATGCTCTTTCCGCCTTTAATCTATTTTGAGTTCTTCTGAAGCGTCCCGAGTGACGGTCTGGATGATGGCTATGCTGAGTCTCTAGAATGTTGTGATTCCGCTGCGGAGGAAGGTTACAAGTGTCCAGATAAATCTCCGTTGGATCCGTTTTTGGTTTGGAAGTAAAGGCAGCGTACAAGGGAATGGAGATTTTCGTGATGGTTCACCCAGATTCGGACACCAACATGAGACATTATTCGGTATCCAAAGTGTAAAGGATTAGGAATCTCTTCTGTTTGTGACACGAGACGTTGCTCTTTCACACTGTCAATTACTCGCTCTTCCAGACTATTGAATTTAGGTGAAGAGTAAAAATGGGAGATATCAGGATCACGATATAGGTTTTAAAATCGAGTTGAAGAGGACTGGGTGATATTTCTAGACTCAATAACTTTTGGTATTCTATGATTGGCGAATACCTGGTGAAATATGTTGATAATGATTGTGGCAGATTTAGGAGGGATGACCTAGGACCATATTGAATATGAATCCACCAAGAAAAGATAAGAAATTCTTTGGACAGGTCCAACAAGACTGAGGTCACTATGAGACCAAGTAGTATTAAGTTTGCTGGCATATAAAAGGGTCTTTGGAAGAGATTATTGCAACCATATGACTAACTACCCCCGAATCTTATGTAACAATTGAACAAGAAAACAGGTTTGGCAAAAACGACTTTCTCGGTTCATCGCATTTGTCATTTCCTTAGGATAGGAAATGAGCATGAGTTTAGCATGAATGTTGTCACAGTAACAAAGAAAATTTGGGACCTGATTATGGCGGACGATTCCTGAGTTCTAGAGGAGATAAGAGTAAAACAACCTTCCTGACTTAGCTGAGCACGGTAGGCTCAGCGAAAAGTCGTACTTTTTAGCTATCTCTAACTGATTATTTCAATTATATGTCATCATTGGCAGTTGGAAATATAATTGGAGTAAGAAATGCATTAGGAAAAACAGGTAAAATCGGAGATTAAATAGAATTTTTGAAGAATTTAGAAAAAGAGTGGTAGCAAATGTATTAAAAGCATCAAGAGACATTTTAGTTTAATTTTTTTTGCAGAAAGAATTTTTATTTCGGTGGATAAGCTCTCAAACGTTTAGGAAAGAATTGAGCAATCCTTTGTTTGTTGAGAAACTGAATAATTTCTAAATTTCGGTAAATAATGCGTGCTCGCCATTTTTTATAACCATATTTGTCCCCCAAAAAAGCTCAAATCCCCCGAATTTAGTAATTATACGAGATTTGTAGTAGTCCTTTACAGGGTCACCAGTTTGTAGTGGCAGAGTCACCAGTTTGTAGCGGCAGATGGCTAACAGTAAATGAAAGAAAAAGAACACCAAGGAYTGCGTTGACCAGGTTGTATTGAACAAAACTCAGTACAGAGTCTCAAGGAAAAATGAAGAACTGGAGGAGAAGGATTGAGCAACGGGAGATGTGTTGGACGAGCTAGGGTCCCCTGCGTGTGTGTGTTTCCGTGTTTATCTGATGGAGGGTATTTATAATCGACACTTTGGGTGAGGACACGCATAAGGATATAATTGAATGCGTACTTTAATTGGTCGGGACGATTGTAGGAAAAGGAAGGACCAGTGCAGACAAGACCGGCTAATAGCAGGGCCGACCATGCGGTGTCTGCTACTATCGTCCGAGGTATGCTTAC